>OX384031.1:30248144-30848144 GCA_947534325.1 Agonum fuliginosum | reverse complement strand
CTTACTTTTAAAAAATGACGTTTAAAATGTCTACAGAAATATTACCGGAAATATTGCTGCTAGACAATATTTCCAAGAACAAATGCGATTTTGAACATAAAATTTTACAACAATTTTTGTGATCAAATTTTCTTAACAAAACCACACAAATTTTTGAGAGGCCCAACACAAGCAAAAATTCTATTACGAAAGCTCTTAGTTCTAAGATATTCTGTTTTGATGGCGCAATTACAACTCAATTCTATTCCACTGCAATTCTTCTTCATTCATTTCTCATACATTTTCATCTCGTCTCATTCCCAGAAATCCACTTTCACCGTGCGTAAGCCGCAATATCACGAAGTAATTTCGACCGCATCGTCTTTTAAATACATAATTCCTCCATCACCGCTTCCCTTTCGATGCGTTGTAGAACCCGCGGAGAACAGCCTCAGCAGACTGTAGGGGAGAGTGTTATACCTTGGGACGCATGTACCTTTGGACAACATCAATTGCAGCCACATCTAGCGTTAAGGCTGTTCGACCCTGGCCTCAGAAAACTGATATTTTGTACAACTTTAAGACCATTTTTCTTGTCACTGTACGTTTTGTTTCTTTTCAAAAAAATTGTACATATTATTGAATACTTTATAAACTAAATGGCAGACTCAGAATTTTAAATAATGTTATTGTTAATAAGATATCAGTACTATTAGTGAAGGCGTAAAGATGCTCATATTTTCTGTAATAATTTTTTTATTTAAAATTGCTCTCTACTATTTAATAGCATTAGTAAAATTATGCTGAAGAAGCTCAAAAAATAAAAAATCCAATAACCCGGTCTTGAAAAAAATGGAATTATGTGATGCGCAAATGCGAATTTTTCAAATAATATTCGTTCGTATTTTTGCGCGTTGGGCCAATATTTAGGCAACTTATTTCACATCCTTGTCTTCTGCTCCCAGCTTCGAGAATCACAAAGCAATAAACTCGGTAGGGGGTAGGGTAGGGCTCAGGTATAAAGTTGAAACCTCCAGTTTCTTGTTTCAAATATAAATTTGTATGATACTGATTCGTGTAATATAATAACAGAATAAATTCAAAACATTATTGTTTAATTTAAATTGTAATAGATTTGTTATTACAAAAATTTGTTGCAGTTACAATATAACATTCAATTATTTAACTCAATATAGCTGATATTAAATTGATACTTACATTTTTGTACTTACCGAGCAAATTAAACAAAATAAACATTACTAAAATTCAACTAAAACAATATGTGTAAACCATAAAAACACATATGAGTTGTAAATGAAATACAAACCATGATTATTATTACGAGTATCTACAAAAAACAGAAGTATTGGAGTTTTGTAAATGGAATGAAAATTAATATAAGTGATTAATTGTCAATGTGTTACATTTAATACATTAACACAATTTATTGTTTTGAATAAATCATAGTAATCATTTACATTTTTATTAATAATTAGATACTAATAATATAATTACAATTTTTTTAAAATTATAAGTATTATATTTGATTATTTGTTAAAACTAAAATTTTAAAACAATAAATTTTTTGTCATTAAAACGTTGGAAAAGCGCAGAAATATAATCAGTAAATTTATATTGAATAAGCGCCGATCAAAACATTGAATATGCGCAGATCGTAATATTGAATAAGTGGATTTTTCGAAAATGAGATTTCTAACCATAACAAGTTAGTCCAGATCGTCTTCGAGTATGATGGGGTTAAGTTCAGAAAATGTTAGGCAAGAATATTTTCTAGTTTTAAAATTTTTTGTTAAAAATACTCTTCTAGTATGATGGGGTTAAGTTCAGAAAAATGTTAAGCAAGAAGCAAAAATTCAAAAAATATTGTATTTACGGCCAGTGGTTAGCTCAGCGGTAGAGGGTCTGCCTAGCATGCTAGCGGTCCCCAGTTCGATTCCCAGCGCAACCGACAATAATACCACTGGGTCCGAGTGGTTGGATTCCACTATAATAACATCTACCATTCTGTAATTGGGAGTTAATCCTGTAGGATGGTTACCAGCAAAAAACAAAAAAACAAAACAAAACTGTCGTACAATCCCTAAAACCATTGTGCTTTTCAAATGTGTACTTCTGCGCTTATGCAACTACATTTATGCACTTTTCAAATGTTGTTTTATGCCCTTTTCCAATGTGATAAGCGAAAACTGATAAAGGCCAAATGCGCTTATTTAGCTCACCCAAATTCCTTCGTGATAAAATTTGATTAATTGCTCATATTCCTATTCATATCCCTCGATAGATGATATCTTTGAATCAGTAGTATTCCGAAATTCAGATCAATGTCACTATAATTTCCACTTTCTACGTCTATTTGGTGGCTCAAAATATTTTCCGAATCAACATCATTTGATTCGGCAATTTGAACAACATCTTCAGGCGTAGTTGAATCTCGGATGATATTTGGATGAGAGCTGTAGGTACTAATAAAAAAATCACAGAAATGTAGAAATGTCGAAATATATGCAAACACAATATAAATGTATATGACTCATTATGGTAGGTATATTTATTAAAGTTGTACCTATTATTTAATTAGATTAAACAAAATATAAAGTCTCGCGTTAATAAACGTCTTGAAAAAGCTCTCAACTACAACATATTGAAATATTTTTTTTCTTTTGTTATTTATATTGATATAACACGCCATTATAGTTCAGTTTTAAAAATATGCTAAAATACTAGGTAGCTCATATTTGCTATAAATTTCTACACCAATATGTTTCATAATTTAAAAACTTAATTTAGTACTTACCTACCATATGTGCATAATAAAAGTTTGCAGTTTAGATTTATTTTTAATAGTATTTTGTGCACCTAGGGTGGGAAGCGTGCTATTACTCCCGCGGGCAAAGCGGCGGCCCGAGCGAGGGCGCCGGCTTCGCCCAAGGGAGGAATAACCTTCCCTCCCGGGACACACACAATATTTTACGTCACGAGGGGGCAAAACAGTCTCTAAAACACCTTTCTCCCGCGCGGGAGGAAAAACTCGCTTCCCTCCCTCCATTAGCAAGAGGAAAACACTGCTTTCCGCCCCCGAGTGACGTAAAATATTTTAAACAAGTGATTCAGCATTTTAAATAACTGACTGTACTTCTTTCTCCGATAGTAGATGAGAATAATTAATGTACCCTTGTCTCGTTTCGAGACGAGATTTACTCTAGTCTTGATCTCGATCTCAGTTCGAGAATCTCGATGTCGAATCGAAAGTCTCGAATAAAAAAGTATAGTCAGTTTTTTAAACAGTAAATCTAAACTGCAAACTATACTGTACTAAATATGGTATTAGGTATTACACATATATCATAATAATAATTATATAAACTTACCATTTTTTGAAGCTCGTAATTTCTCGCAGTTTTCTCATTCGTCTTCTGCATGATTTTGTTTTAACCATGTTAACTGTTCACAACACTAATATAACGATAATGAATATAAAATAAAGAATATTCGCAAAAACGTTTTATATCTAGAACAACAACCAATATCACTTTACTATAATAAGACAAGTAATAGAGTAACAAAAAAATACCTTAGGGCATGAATATATACGAATTTAACAGTCAATTCTTAGAACTTGTAAATTTTTTTGGATTAAGTAATTAGGTATAACTGTGTAATTATTGCCAAAGTACAGTAGCAATTTATACGAATTTAACAGTCAATTCTTAGAACTTGGAAAAATTTGAGGTTTAAGTAATTAGGTTACAGTTTCAAAAATATAAGCTTTGTAAGCCCAATTGTACAATTTCGTTTGATCTTGATATTATACATTTTTGAAGCTCGATAGTACTTGTTTGACTATGATTTTTGCGAAGATGATAGCGATTTGTATTAAAACTGTTTTTTGTTAATTAAAAATACTGCTAAATATATACATTTATATACAACTTGATTTTTAGAAATACTCAAATACCTTCCTTCTAGATATATGATAAGAAGTAAAAATATATTATGATTTTAAATTTGATATTATGTGTTCTCAAAATAGTTATAAAATATCTAACACACAATTTATTAAAATAGGTACCTATAAACAAAAAACAACTGGTGTTTTTGACTAGGTTATGGTAAAGGTGTACCTACTATCCTAATTAATATATTGAATAATTTCATAGGTGGCTTATTTTCATTTTACATGCATATTCAATATTCGTCAGTCAACTGTTCATATCATAAGTAAAAGATTTTATTCTTGAGGAGTTTTCGTTTCAAAACATTGAATGTTAGAATTCTACCCAGAGGGATTAAGTTGTAAATGTTATGATTTATGATCATTCTATGAAGAACATTACCGACTGTGTTGTTCTGGTTGTATACCAAAAGGAGATTATTTGAAAACCCAGATGCGAAATTTTTGTTGAGGGTCGAAAAGCCTTAAGAGGAATGCCCACCCCTACAAAATAAAGTAAAAATATGTTCTTGTTGGGGACATGAAATTGACTCCAATTTTGGTCAGATTTGTTTGCTCTTTTTTAAATTTAAAGATAAAAGATGTCTCTAGATCTGTCTAGTGCCATTTTTAAAATTTAAAATGTGTACATGTTTGTTTAAACTTCAAAGTTAGTAAAATTTGAAAAACTTTGAAGATAAAATATTTAAAAACTAAAGTGAAAATTAAAAAAGTGACACTAAGCGCACATGGTCTGGACTTTAATCTTTCATTATATAATAAATTGTTTAAAAATATTTCAAATTAGTGCCTGTTTCATATCCCCAACGAAACCTCTTTTGTAGCAGAAAGTGGTTAAATATAATATAAATACATTCGTTTCAAATTACTATATAGTTAAAAAAAATTGTTTCTGTTTGTTTGATTCTTTCTTTTTTCCTTATATTTTATTTGTCCCAGCTTTGTTCCCAGGTACAACTCCGCATTGGCATTGTACCTCGAGACAGTTTGTCATTTTTATTTCTTATATAAGATTTTACTATTATTCTTTCAACTATCATCAAAATAAAAATAATAGTTATTAACAAAAGTTAATTGTTCTTTAATGAACAATCATTTTCCGAAAAAATCACAAAAAATGTAATTTTTGTCCCAAGATAGAACACCTTCCCCTACTTTCCTCAGCTTCGGAGCATCGAAAATGAGGTTGTAAATTACACCGTCGTGGCGCTGTGAGTCTGTGGTTTGTGTCCCGGCTAGGCGGTGGTTGCTGGAATTAACCAACACTTCATTGCGGAATCAGACCGACTGGCTCTGTTGCTGACTTGAGCGAAATAAGATTACTGGCCTGTTGTAAAATAGGTTAGGGTCGTGGGGAACTCAGTTGTAGTGGATTCGGTAAAGATTTCCCTGTGTTTGCAATAATAATGACGGTGTGGCTCAGTTATTTACAGTGTGGTTGTATTGTGCCACAATAACTTCACCAAGATCAGAGAGATTAAAGCATTAGCACATATATAGTCCTGGTTTTGCAGTTACAAAGGAATATACGAATACACGCAATAGAGGTGGAATAACTACGAGTATTGATAGTTTAAAATAGTATATTGTAATACAAGTGTGGAAAAGGCTTTATTGAAAAACTAGTAGTGTTTTTCTTCGTGTAACGCTGAGAATTTTGTAATTGATTGTGTTTGAGTTATATTTCAGTTTTTTTTGAAAATTAAGTAAAGTGCAGCGTAGCATATACTCGCTAGCTCCACTTTTGTAAAACGGACAGTAGAAGACAAGCTCCGCCTTCTCGCGCAGCTCAGGGTCCTAGATATCTGAATTTTACTCTATAACAGTTGGAGCTTGGAGCACGAGCGTTAGCGACTTCTTCTATCATACGAGTTTTCCAATTACCCTTTCCGCAAGTGTGTTACATACTATTTTAAAAATAAAATTTGGAAATGTAATATTTACACCACACAAAGATAAAAGAAAATCAGGTAAGCTTGCTGTAAGAGCTGAAAACAATAACAATATCTAAAAATTGACAGTTCAATTTTATAATTTTGCATTACTATGGTCTGATTTATGATAAAAATAATGAAATTTCATGCATAATGTTGTAGTGATACTTAGAGCAATAATACAGAATGACACATATAAATATATAAAAGGGAAAATAACAGTTAAGTAAGGTTATTTTGACAATTTGACAGATGAAAATTATTTGTATTACATCGTCAAATTTTATTTAAACGTAGTATAATAGTATATTGTGTATTGTGTTATTAGGATTAAAAGTTTTTGTTTGATGAGCAATTATTTTACATTTGCGAGGCGAAGCGTAGCGAAGCCGAGCGGATGCAAAAATTGCGAATCAAACAAAGACACTTTTAATCCAAATAACATACATACTATTTTTTCTTCAACCAAGAAAATTACATATTAAATTATTGAAATATTTTGTTGAAATATGATTGAAACTAAGAAGGTAGCTTTGCTTAAATTTTATTGTCCTGTCAAACTAAATTAAATCAAGAGTTTTTCTTGAATTATGCTCCTGATAATACATACCTGATGATTAAAGTAAGTGTTTAAATATGAGGAATGAGAATATTGGTACGTTTAAAGATTGATGTTATTGAAGACGTGAAATCAGCTTTACTGGTAAACATACATGGTAGACAGCTAAAAAAATATTACGGTTCGATGAACCTAGTACTAGTAAAAGTATAATATCCTCCATTCATGATGATAATACCAGTAGAAAAAATGAAGAAGTGCGTGATGATCAAGCTCAAGAAATATTTCGCTCCCAAGATTCTAGTACCATGTACCATTAACGGATATTGTTAGCAAGACTACCAAAAATGTTAATACTGTTGAAACTTCTGGCTTGTTCAATTTTTATCAAAGTTGCTCAAGCTGTACTTTTAAAATCACTGTAAATAAGTAATACATTTGTAAATTAATATTAAACCTAAGTACTAAAATATAGATGTTTTGAAATCAGATTAATAATTTCTTTTTTTTGTTTGTTTGTTTAAATTAACAAAAAAAAACATTCAATATCTACAGAATACAGAAATACAGAATCTACTTTTAAGCTTAGGATTAATAGTTATTTGTATCACATAAGGCCAGAAACTGACCTTTTGCAAGAGCGAGTATTTTTGACACGCCGAGCCACAGGCGAGGCTTGCAAATTACGAGCACTAGCATAACAGTTTCTGGACGTGTAATACACAATATTTTATGTGGCGATTTCATTACAAAAATATAAAATAATTATACATAACCTAAAAAATTGTGCACTGAATACTTGCATTTGAGCTTAATATATATTTTTTCAGTTTCTTTAACGATTTACGTCTAAAATTTGTCAAAATCTTGTTAATTCTTGTATAAAAAATATTCAACGCATAAAATTGACATCTGCTTGACAACTGTAGTAATGTCAAGATGCCAACCTTATAACTTCCGGTTGTTTGCCGGCCTAGGCTGGCAACAAAGAGATTCTGGCGGATTTTGAGATATGGAAAACTAGTGATGCCGACCGGAGGCATATAAAAGTACTTTTAAGCCTAGGATTAAAAGTGTAACCTAGCAACAGTTACATTTTTTTATTAATAACAAAAACGTCAACTTTTAATACTAAAAACTGTATTAAAAGAACCAACTTTTAAGACGGTTGAAGAAAAAGTATGTTTTATTTGAAATATAAAGTCAGTAATAACATTACCTATATCTACATTCTTTTCTTTCCTTGGTGTGTTTACTTTCTTATAAAACTTTCAGAATAAATATATAAATATATCCGCCCATATTCATATTGGTATCTCCTCACCCAAAAATCAGAGTATGCTACCTCTATAATTTTCTATACTCTAAGTAGTGATAGTAAATCTGAGATTATTTGTACCCCTTCGGACATTTTACGGCAATAATTATTGTGAATCTAAACTTTTGTCTCTGACGTCAAAAATATGTGAAATAAAATTGCAGATATCATTAATTTAATTTCGTTTAGTGCAATTTTCCCCACATTTTACATATCCATAATTTATTTAGTGATATCCTTAATTCATTTAGTGATATTCATAATTTGTTTAGTAATATCCTCAATTCATTTAATGATATATCTCTAATTCTTTTAGTGATCCGTAAATCGTTTAGTGATATCCTTAATTCAGTTAGTGATATCCGTCATTCAGTTAGTGATATCCACAATTGGTCTAGTAATATTCTAAAATAACCTACGAAACAATATAAACTGAATTATGGATATGTACATATCCTTAATTACATATCCGTAATTTAATTTATGATATGTGAAATTGAATTCCAGATATCACAAATTGAATTTAAGATATCTTAAATAGAATTATTGATATCTGAAAATAAATTATTGATATCACTAAATGAATTATTGATATCATTAAATAAATTATTGATATCACTAAATGAATTATTGATATCATGAATTCGACAAATTTAAGATATGTATAATTTATTTCAAGATATCAAAAATTCAATTTGTGATATCTGAAATTGAATTTCTGATATCTTAAATTTAATTACGGATATGTGAATTTATATTAAGAAAAAAACGTTACTGACATTAAAAAGTAAAATGGCTTTCCATACTAATAAGCCAACATGTAATAAATAAAATTTTGAACCGTTTATTTCAAATAATTTAGGTAAACCAGAGTCGAAACTACCTCACTTTCCCCTATAGTACTTGTCAATATTTTAGAACAAGTATAAATTATTGCAATACGAATTGAAAACACAATTCAATAGGTATACTAAACTGAAAACTACCAACAAGTATAATAAGTAGTAACACTTCAAAGAACCAAGAAAATCAAGTATGAAAAGCAATTGAGTATTACAATATCAGTAAGCACAAAGCACAATATTAAATAGACCGTTCATCTTTGATTTCCTTGCCTGCAACACGTTTCCCACACATCCCACATATGCTCTTTCAATTCCTTCTCGGTTCTCGTCTCCTCGTTGTTATCGCGGACGATAAATCTACGGAAATAAACGCTACAAATCGCTAGCAGGCGCTGTCGCTAGTTGCTACCATCCGATACGCGGCCGACACGATCGTATTTCATATTTCAATTTCGTACATCCTCTGTATAAATATCATACAAATATACGAATAAATAAAAGTTCCCGCGACACCAGTGTGTGGAGAATGTGGTAGACGTGATTTAGGGCCGTCAGAGATGATATGTTGGAGTTTATGGCGTTTGTTTGGAGATATTCTGTTGATTTTGAAACAATTGAATTATGTTGGAGGCATATTGAAAATATTTGGATGACAATGATAAATTGTTGTTGATTTTTGTTTATAATTATAGACTGGAAGCTCATGACAGGTGATTGTCTCCGATTTCATACAGCATGCCTTTTGGAGGATAGCATATTGACTCTATGACAACATAGAATAGCGGGTATTAAACCCTTGCACGCTTTCCGGTCATATGGAAAATTGCATTTCTACTTGCACAAAACTTTTCCGAAATTTTCCACCCTGGGGCCAACGAAAACTGCATGCCAATTCGGTTATATAACGTGACCGTTTGAGCCCTTTGGTATCCTGCGAATCGCATGCCTATAATTTAAATAAAATATGTTTAAGTTTCTTTTGATAAAAGGGCATGTATTATTAAATCATAAAAAAACAAACAAAAAATTGTCCACTCTTTTCCCCACTGCTACGACTATGCCTAAAACCAGTCCGAAACTCGTACTTAGCATCCTAGCTATGCAATGTCATTTTGAAGTTGAAAAAGTGTTTTCGTTGCGAGTAAACCTAATTAGTAATTAGTTTATTATTGACTTCAAGGTAAGGTAATGTTTTTATAAACATTGGATCTTACAGATGTGTCTTTTTAAAATTTTTAAAAAATTATCAGGAGATATAGGTACAGTTTGCATTAATTGGAAATTTTTATGAATTTTTCGGAATTTTTATAATCATGTATAATTTTTTTAATCAAAATTTTAAAAAGGCATAACTGTTAGTTGATCCTGTAAGTATAATAATCCTTGTTGAAATACAATTTTACCATTCTTGTACGGGCCACAAAACACTCGCTACGTTAGTACGTTTTGTGCTGAATTTTTTGGAGATAGACGGGCTTCTTACTGTAGTTCTGGGAAATATCTGCTCTTCGAAATTATTATTAATAATATTCAATTGTATCAGTATTGATTAATGAAGCATAATCTTATATTTTGCTTGTAGTATACGTCTGTTTAAAACTATAGGTACCTATTTCATAAATCACCCAAGTAACATTTATTACTAATATCACGTCAATTTATGAAGTATAAATCGACGCCTAGGCGTGGATCGAACTCACGTCAATTACTGACGTAAAACTGACGTGAATATAATGACGTCTTAATTGTGTGGTTTAAAGCGTCATAATGACGTAAAATTGTATTGTAAGTTTTTAAATTAAAAGAGTACAAACTAAATCTATTGTTTCGTTAAGGCCAATCTATTCACTCAGTAGAGGCAGAGGCGTAGAGGAGATACTGGAGACTGAGTACAGAGACACGCGTACCAACCATGATGCATGATAGCTGAAGTCCAAACAGTACAGTAGATCAGTAGAACCATGCTGAAAACTTATCACCGATAATGTCCTGTGTCGCCAATAGTTATGAATCCAAGAAGGCAAAAACTACGGAGAAGCATGAGAATACATCTAGAGCCATCTACCGGTTTTCATAGCCGAGTAGGCTTCACACTTAAATAAAGTGAAATAAAACCAAAACAGTAATGAATTTGTTAAAAACATTTCGGCAATCGAATTTATTTAAATGGAATAAAATATAAAGGATAAACCTTGATTATTATACACTCTGTTATCTGAAATAATATTAATAATATATTAAAGATAACTTAAAATAGAATATTGAATTATTTGTTAAATATTGTTTGATTGAATGTCTGCACGACACGGTTTATACTATAAAAGTGAATGAAAGATTCTTACAAATGTATTCTATAAATTAGATATTGTTTAAAAATACCTAAATACTTTATTTTTGTTCAGTTTATTCATTACATTAATTAAATTATGAAAAATTGATAACTTGGCCTTAATTAATCATTTTGCTGAATAAATTACAGCGAATTTTCAACATTTTTTTTTGTAAAAGTCATTTTATCGTCGGAATTGCAACGGATTTTAAACGTTAAATTCTTGGCGTCATTTTTCACATACAAAAATGACGAAGTTTTATACGCTTAATAGTTGATGTCGATTAAATGACGTAAAAATGTACTAGCCATCTTATAAAGCGACGCAAAAGCGACGTCGAAGGTCGATAAATGTTACTTGGGCAATTGTAATTAATTTTTAAATTGACATTTGAAAGTGCTTTATAAATGTTAAGCCAAGTCAAAATATCTCTGTATTTTGACGAACTTTTAAACGTAGTCATAGACAACTTTCCGGTGACTGCACTGATTTCATTACAAATTTAAATTCTGTTTTGGCAATGTAATGTTGTAGGTTTTAATTATACCTTACTACCAGAAATAAAAAAAACACACAAAGCTATTATTAAACTAGTACGAAGTATAAAATCTGTCATTTAATATTAATTTATGAAAATTTGATTTTAACTTGATGATAGCACAGCCATTCATTGCGAGATAATTGGACAATGAAATCTACAACGCCTACACTTCCAACGCTGTCTTATAATTAAGAATCATTTTGAAATTAGAAAGAGCTGGCCAAACTAATTTATATTTTATTTTGTAGGACAGCATTATGTTTATATTAAAAATAAATTACACAAAAACAGGGCATACGGAAAATATTTATAAATATATATTTATTAATTGTTACGCGAAAGATCTGATACTGTTCGTGTAGTAATAAAAAATAATTTTGTATTCATAATCAATATAATATAATTATTATCACAATGAAATGTCATAATAAAATGCATATTAGTTTATGAATCTCTTTCTTAAATGATATACAACATTGTGTCAAAGTAACTTATAGCTATTAATAACAAGGTGAAACCGAGTCTCTTTGAACATCCAAGGGGGCTGAAATCGCATATATTCGCGTTATATTCAAAGCTTAATCGTATCATCAATGACAGCGATGTTAAAACAAATCTACAATTTTATCTGTCAATTAGTTGACAGTTTGCATATTTTGGAAGGTTTTGATGTTATTATGGTTGTATCTAAAGTATTAAGTTCGTAACTAATGAATTATAAAGTATCTAAGGTATTATAAGTAACTAATGTACCTATTATGTTGTTTATAATTATCAATAAATGTTGCATATTAAAAGGTAATAACTAGGGTACGGATTATATGCATTTGCATATGTTGTATTATTGTGCATATTAGTAATTTTTTTACAAATGTATGCATTTCATACAAAAATATATCAAAATATCGTGTAATTTTTTGCATATTTTAATATTTTTTGCATATATTTATTAAAAATGCATATAACTGCATATTTTGTACCTTTTAACCCAAAATTCCAATTTTTTTCATAAATTTGATATGTATAAAATTTATAATCGCTCAAATTTGATACCACCTATAGTACTTTTTACATTTATGTAGGAACACAAGTCGTATTCCAAAATTTATACGTTGTTTTGTTTATTTTATATGATATTATTGTGCATTGTTGACAAAATGTAGTATTTTTCTGATTTATAAAAATAAATAAGTATCTGCATATGTATGCATATGCATGCATATATTTGTAAAATATTGCATATTTGCTTAATTTTGTGCAAATATTGAGCATATATTTTGACCTTATTTCAATGCATATTGCATGCATATTTTGATCATATTTGCCTGCATAATAATCCGCACTCTAGTAATAACAGTTGATGATACGATAAAATTTATAATATAAATATTTATTTTTGACATTTATTTCAGGGTATTTATACTATTTCATATTTTATTTGTTTATTAGTATTAAAATAAAATATTGAAAAGGTTCAACTTAACAATAAATTTACCTTTTCTCAAGTGCCGTCAATAAATATGTAAAAGTTTTAATATAAACTGCTAGTAGTATCAATGTCAAAGATACTAATTACGGGTAATGGTGTAATTATGATTATTTTAAACGTTTCTCGGTAATAAAGGACAAATATGGTTATAATAAAAATCTATTTCTAGTAATAAAAACAGAGCATCTGTAACATTTGCAGTATTTATAAATTTCAATCATTCCATTCTCATATAAATAATTCATATAATCTTCGAGATTCTTCGAATCGGGAAAAACTACATTTATATTTTATAATTAATATCCAGCCAGCATTCCTCAAACAGTGCCCTCCATCATTCACCTGTCAAATCTCCAATAAGAATTCAACAATATATCATTCTATTTTTAGACAAAAACAATTTAACTCGCGAAGAAGCTCAACAAAGTTGACATATGTATCAATCATGGAACAACATCCAGTTCAATTTACGGGTGTCGCCGCATTGTGGCAGCACCTGCGCTGCAATGGGCCTTTTTTACAAAAAGGTAACAAAAACAGTTGAACACGAGTGCAGTTGGATATAAATCTCGGTGGGTAGACCGCGGTGCACTAACATAAAATTTCCGTAAGAGATCGTGCGGAAATTTCACAAGAACTTTTTGGTTTTAGTTGGTTGTGATGTTACTTTCCCTGATTTTACGACTATGGTCGAGGTTTTACTGCGAACAAATGGCTGGCTTTTACAGCGTCATTTTGTACAGTTCCAAACGTATGTATGTAGAGTATAAGCTCTTATAATTGATAAAATGATATTAGTGATCTAGTATGGATAGCAGAACAATTGAATATCTTTTGTTTTGTAGTGCAAGAGCAACAATGGGGGTTTCCACAATTTTTGGATAATTTATACGTTAATCTATTCATTAAAATTTTAGACCCGTATTTTTTGCCAAAAATTTTCTAATAAGCCAGAAAAAATTCATACAGTTTAAAAAAATAAGTGCCGCGAAAAATGATGTCGTGTGACGTCACCGGCCCTGAGAACATACGTTCACCGTGTTGACAAGGACCGAATACGATACGTAGGTCTTACCTTATTTCAACACAGGCCCGTAGTCCATTCCGTAGGCAAAACGACAAAAAACGAACTTACACGAACAAATCTACTCACGGTTTGGTTCAATTGTTGTCTACGTCACATATGCGGCGCCTTATAATGTACGTTTCAAAAGAGTTCCATTTTCATTTCGATAAAAAGGTAATAAATCTATCAAAATTAACAATTATTATCGCTTTCCTACAACTTATATATTATATATGCTAAAAATTAATATCCAATAAGTATTTCTTTAAAAGTCGTAGGCTTGGAAACCCCATTGAATTGGTCGCAATACATACGCATTTACGCAGCATTGTAAACAACATTGTCATATTAGCTCCGAGAAACGCTGACAGATTTACAAGCTTGAGATAACACGAATTTACTCTGATGTAATCAAAATCAAATTTGTATGCAGATGTACGAACAAGCAATTTGAAGTATCTACGAATTCAATAAAAAATATTTTAAGGTGTGAACACACTTTAGATAAGAAAGAGAAATCCATTACTAATAATAATAATAAAATATTGAAGTTATACGACATAATACATTTTTTTTTATTCATTGCGCCACTTCATTCATCTTGGGTGGGCTATCCTATCCTAAGTACCTACTCCTACTTATTAATAAAATGATGATTTACATTTATATGTACACGGGTTTCCAAAAGCTATAAGTTTTGAACGAGTGAATAAAAAAATGAAAATTTGGGGATCACTAACGCGTTTGGGTGATTGCGAGACTGAAGAAGATCAACAATTTGAACATTTGTTATAAAATCGTAAACGTGCAAAAATCATTAAAATTAATTAATATTAAATTCTTGAAAGAATTAAGATATCGGGTTTTGGTTTATGGGGATGTGTTTCTTTTTTCATTACTTTTAAAATAAGGTGAAACTCGACAGGGGTTGAGGTTTTCATTCTCTAAAAAAACTCCACGTCCATGGAAGTTCTATAAACTATCTAAGAATGTAGTTTTTATGACTCTTTAGTGATCCCCAAATTTTCAATTTTTCTTCTTCACTCGTTCAAAACTTACAACTCCGTCCCAGAACTTCTTGAAAAAATGAAAACCCTGTATAGTATACCTACACAGAAACAGAGTAAGGTTATATTAGTTAACTATCAGTTATCTATACGGAATTAAATACATTTATATTTTTATGAATTCTCGTATAAAAGAAGTGGAAATATGAGTTGTTCTTGTTATGTAGTTCGTTGTACAAATGCATATGGAAATATAATTTTGCGTCAAATAATATATATTGAAACAAATAGGGCAAAAGTGGAATTGTGTTGTAAAAAATAGCTCCTACCGCGCGAACACAAAACCTTTATTTATAAGTCAAGGAATACTTACATTTCACAGTTTATACATATTACACTGTTTTCTACACATAAAAAGATATCCACAGGACTACTCATGTCAAAATACTATCCACTGTTACAATACTAGAAATAGTGCAAACATTTATCATCCTTTTTTAAGATTAAGTAAATCAAAATTTAGCACCAATTATTATTCAATAAAAATTTACAATAGTTTACCCCTAAAATACAGGTCGCTAAATATTATCGAATTTAAACGAACCATAAAAAATATTTTACTACAAACAGCACCCTTTACCACTGCTGACTTCCTGTTAGAGATTAATAAGCTCAACTAGAGCAACATTGTACTATGTCTATTGTGATCTAGCTTTAAGTTGAAGTTAATATGCCTTTTGACTTATGTAAACATACTGTATATGTACCAGCATCAATAAAATATTATTATTATTATTATTATTATTATTATTATTATTATTATTAATTCGCTAGTCCGTGTATTTTCAAATTTGATTTCTGCAGTTATAAAGCAACCAAAATAAATTTTGTTTACTGATCCGGATGTAGAATTTTATGCTCAACAACATTTATTTGAAACATTTTTGTCTAAAATAATTAGGGAAGCAATGCGAACGGAAAAACTGATTTACCATGTTAAACGCCTATGTTTCACTTTTCAATATATAATGTACACTATGTTCCAAATGTTCTGCCCCAGAGATTGGAAAACCCCCGTTGATCCGCAACCATTGTAGCACCATTCGTCAAAGTATTAGAAATACGGCCTTCTTAGGTTGTAGAAAAAGACAGCTTGCGAAAGATAGAAGCAGTTCTTGGTGAATCATTGCGGATTACACCAGGTAGAGCAAAAGTGTAGAACAATAATTGCTTTGAGCTCTGTTTCAGTTTAGAAATACAATTTCCATAGTTTTATTTTGTTCACTTCATTACATTTCTAAACAAAAATTGCATTATTATGAAATGAAAAAATTCTTTTAAATACTTACACAATTTTATAAAAATTTGTATCCTAAAAATGCCACAATACCTTAAAATGAAAAAATTAACTTATTGCCAAATTTAATATTAAATACATAAGATAATTATTGGCACTGACTAAAGGTAAAATTTAAAAATGAAGGCGATCCTAGACTGACCGAATAAATTGAAAGTAAAAAATCTTAAGTTAATTATTTTTATGATTTGTAATTTCATTTTCAATATTTTAATTTAGTTTATACTAAATACATAATAACAATAAGTATGATACAAAAGTTACATAGAACAAAATCCAAGTAATATCATTTTTAGCAATAATTCCCGGGCAAAAATACAAGATTATAAAAAATGATCACCACACGATTTTTTATTTCATAACCCGATACACAGAAAATCTTTGAATGTTTAATCAGTACCTACATTAATTAACACACAATTTGATTTGTGCAGCGTTGAGGTTGATAGTGGCGGCGGCGAATTGTTAAAAATAAACCGGCGGCGGCGACGCGTCGGCATGAACGCTTAATTTTTAAGTTGCTTTTCTTTAGGCACCGTGCCGGTGTACGCCGGCGTATTTACATCAAAAACTTCGTAATATCGACATGTGTAGCAAAGTTAGTGGAAAATATCTTATAAGATGCCATCCACATAATGATACAATTTTATTTTTATTTTAATTGAACAATTACTTTTTTATTTTGTTGTCTAGAGATAGAGAATGAACAAAAGTTGAACATAATAATAACGCAACATGCAACTTAAGAAGTTATTATCATAACTTGATTGACAACTTACATGATACTGATACAACACATTTAAAAATAATGAATAAATAACAATATAAACAAACAACATAAAAAATAGGTAATTTAGAAACTGGAAAGAAATAATTATAACAGAATCTCAATAAAGTTATTGTTAAAAAATACATAATACAACACATTTAAAAATAATGAATAAATTACTAAGAACCTAATAATATATTATATAACGACGCTATAATGGATGCTATTATTCCTGAAGATGAAGTTTATGACACGAGCGAGCAAAGCAAGCGAGGGTTTTAATCATCTACTTTATCTACGACTAAATTATTACTTACAAGATTCTAATAAAATTTAGAGATTTCCAAATGTCAATTCTCTATCACTATAATTGCATCATTAAACATTGCAATTATTTTTAAAAATAATGTGCACAGAGATATTGATTCAAGCAAAGTAATTTTCTGATTGGTGCAGAGGAGGGAATACTGTGCATTATTCCCTGGTATTATTAACTGCAAGATGAATATATGATATTATGTGGCAAACTTCACACAAGTAATGTTAATGTTTTTTTTGTTTTTTTATATCAACATTTTTAAAAATGAAGCATAAAACCTCGGTGTTCCTTATCAATTTAAGTTGTTATTCCTGTCTTTCAATATTCACTAAGTTAACTTAAAACGAGAAAACACAATTAATTCAATTCATTTCAAATATAAAATAATACAAAAATCATTTAGTAAAATGTAATTTATTTTTCGTCAGCCGGACGTATTTGATGCAATTGTATCATTGTTTTTTGTAAAAAAAGGAGGCCATTTGGGGATTGTTTATGATCATTTGCAGCAAATATTAAGAAATAAAATTATGGAGAATGTGTTCTTCTCTAACAGTGAACTGAATCCTAGCCCAAAGCAATAATTATTGTTCTACACTTATTTACCCTATACCTGGGTTAGTCCGCTGCTGTTTCTATCTTTCACTTGTTGTCTTTTTCTACGATCAAAGAAGGCCGTATTTCTAATACTTTGACGAATGGTGCTACAATGGTTGCGGATCAACGGGGGTTTTCCAATCTCTGGGGCAGAACATTTGGAACATAGTGTACGTAACTATGTTCCAAATGTTCTGCCCCAGCCTTAGAAAATCCCCCAGTGATCCGCAACCATTGTAGCACCATTCGTCAAAATATTCGAAATACGGCCTTCTTAGGTTGTAGAAAAAGACAGCATGCGAAAGATAGAAGCAGTTCTCGGTGAATCATTACTAAGTCAGGTAAAGGAAAAGTGTAGAACGTTTGCTTTGAGCTTTAGTTTAGAAACATATTTTCCTTAGTTGTTTTCATCACTGCATTACATTTCTAAACATAAATTGCATTATTATGAAATGACAGTAATAATTTTTCAGTAAATTAAATGAGAATAAAACATATCAAACTGTTTTATTGAAATGCGTGTTGCAAGATTGTATGCATTAGGCATAAATTAAAAGTTTTTTTTAAAGAAACTATGAATTATTGTCCTAAAAGTTACAATTATTATCAAGCTTCGTTACTATCATGTTTCCCGTTCCTGCCTAAATTATTGCACTTACGTATAAACATCTATGTGTTAAAAATGTATCCGTGAAAATTACTACTTTACAATCATTGTTTTCTAAAATATCTACATAAACAATATAATTATTTGTATTAGTCTTTGTTTGAATAGGTATATAAAAGCAACTAATGTTATGATCGATTTGCGACGTTTCCGAAACGTCGTATAAATAAATATAAATATACAGAACAAAACCCAAACAAATAATTTATAAATAAAGACAGTGAGAGTAACAATTTTAAAATTTTTATACAAGTAAAAATTTTAATTTACTTAAAACAAAACAATAAATTCAAATAATTTCAATTGTGGCATTATGGTAAACAATGTGGATGCGTGGGCCGCCACGCCACGCCGCCGCCGCCGGTATATATTTCACGCCGACGCCAATATTTTTTACGGCGCGCCGATATCAATATTCTAAATTAACAAAAAATTTCGACATTGTTAATAGGAATTTTAATAGTTCATATTAAAAAAAATAAAATTGTATCATATGTGGATGGCATCTAATAAGATATTTTCCATTAACTTTGCTACACATGTAGATATTACGAAGTTAGATACAAGTAAATTTTGATGTGAATACGCCGGCGTACACCGGCGCGCTGCCTAAAGAAAAGCCACTTAAAAATTAAGCATTTATTTTTAACAATTCGCCGCCGCCACTATCAACCTCAACGCTGCACAAGTCAAATTGTGTGTTAATTAATGTAGGTACTGATTAAACATTCAAAGATTTACTGTGTATCGGGTTATGAAATAAAAAATCGTGTGGTGATCATTTTTTATAATCTTGTAATTTTGCCCGGGAATTATTGCTAAAAATGATATTACTTGGATTTTTTTCTATGTAACTTTTTATCGTACTTATTGTTATTATATATTTAATGTAAACTAAATTAAAATATTGAAAATGAAATTACTAATCATAAAAATAATTAACAATTATAATTCTGCATATTTTTGTATTTAATTTTATTAATTCAATATACTTACTTAGCAACCCCGTACAAAAATCATTCGTCAAAATGTTATCCATGTTATGCTACAATTAGATTTTTTTACTTTCAATTTATTCGGTCAGTTTAGGATAGGATCGCCTTCATTTTTAAATTTTACCTTTAGTCAGTGTCAGTACCAATAATTATCTTATGTATTTAATATAAAATTTGGCAATAAGTTAGTTTTTTAGTTTTAAGGTATTGTGGCATTTTAAGATACAAATTTTTATAAAATTGTTAACTTAAAAGAATTTTTTCATTTCATAATAACGCAATTTTTGTGTAGAAATGTAATGAAGTGAAGAAAACAAAACTATGGAAATTGTATTTCTAAACCGAAACAGAGCTCAAAGCAATTATTGTTCTACACTTTTCCTCTACCTGGCGTAATCCGCAATGATTCACCGAGAACTGCTTCTATCTTTCGCATGCTGTCTTTTTCTACAACCTAAGAAGGCCGTATTTCGAATATTTTGACGAATGGTGCTACAATGGTTGCGGATCACTGGGGGATTTTCTAAGGCTGGTGCAGAACATTTGGAACATAGTGTACATGTACGAAATCTGACCAAGCAACCTCCACGTGGTGTACATCGGGTAGCGCTAATGCCGGCGGTAGAACACGAATGATAAAAATTAATCCAAAGAACTTTTTTCTCATTGATTATCTGAGAAATCCTCAAAAAAAATAATAATAAGTTAGTATGATACTGTAGAAGACGGTCGGTACCAAGATAGGGAAATGACTCATTTTCACGGGCTCACACGTGCATATCTGTACCCATCCGAAACGAATCATTTATATATGTATTGAAAGATATATATGTAGATATATGACACATTTGCATATATGATCTAAGCATATCTATGATTTATTCGAGAGAATCCACAAAATCTTAATTCCTATATTCGCGACTTTACAGGGCTATAACTCGGGAACCTGACATTTTCTAACTTTTTTTCCAGAGAACCATTTCGATTCAGAACATCTTAAATAGGTCGTATACCAAGTTTCAGAAAAATCCACGGTCACATTTTTTCCCATGATAATGGTGCGAGATCCTTTGTAATAAAATAATATGATACTAATAATTAGGTAGATGTTTGTCATAGAAAATTTTTGAAATTAATGAATACTATTAAATAGTCTAAATAGTCTAAAGTTTTTCGTCCAGAAAAAACTGGCCACAAAAAATATATAGGAAATCCATTAAAATTAATTATCTTTTATAATAACTAATAATTTTAATCATAATTGAAAAAGAATATTTCGGCTTCTCTTCTAGGTGATACTGATAATAGTATTGGCAGGATGTTCTTAATCTAATATAATTACCACATTTAATTTAAAATGATTTCAACAATAATATTCTTCGCCTTTGCATACATTAACTTTTATGGGTAACGGATGCATCGCATTCGCTAAATTTTAGTTTAATATCAGCGAACCGGATTTTAATTTCGCGGCTCTGGTCTCATAAAATGGATTTTAGCTTCGAAATGTCGGTAATTTCAGTCTGAACTGATTAAATTGAAAAACAAACTAATTTAATACACGTATATGTATCGCTTGTGTCATGATCTCCACGAGTTTATTGACATTTAAAAGTAATTAAATTCCAAAACCGTTATAATTGTTTATGTGAATGTCGATATTTACATGCGAAACTTCTAAATTTCACGAGAAATTGTAATGATTAAATTTACAGAAAGTTGTATAGTAGATTTTAAAGGAGCTATTAATTTATTGTAGTAGGTAAAAAAAATAAAAAATAATATAAACATTTGCTTATACTTGAAAAGGTCTGGATTGAAATTCATTCAAAAAATATTCATTTACTTGCTAATTACCTGCCGCCTCATATTCTACATTTTATCTCTAAAAGATATTTTGTTGTTGTTTATAAAAATATTATTAGGTAAGTTCAATTTCTAAGTACAGTGCAGCTATATTAATACTTCAATGAGTATCTAGTTATAAACAGTGGAATTTTCTTTTAATGTATTAGTTAATAATATTACCATATTTAATTAATTTTTACGTTGATATGGTAATATAGTCTGTGAATAAGGAAAATTTATTAAATAGTAGTAAATATAGTCAGTTTTATTATTCATTTCTTTACTTATCTTAGAGGATTAGAAAATTATACTTTATTATTTTTTATTTTCCTTATTCCATTAGTAAACAAAGGATAGTATATTCTGCAACAAATGTGGAATAAAGCATATTCAGCTCGAGTGAAAAGTTTGTGAGACGAGCCGTAGGCGAGTTTCGCGCTTCCACAAGAGCAGAATAGTCATTCTAAATGTGTTGCAGACTATACTTTCTCTACGACTATAAATTTAATTGCATTAAAAAACATAACCTAAAACTATTGAAATAAAATTATATACAGGTGAGTAATCGAAATGCCCGTCTTCGATATCTCCCTTGTCGTTAGAAATATAGTCCAGTGTCTTTGTCCAAATAATCGCCCTGAACTTCAGTTTTTGCATTTTCTTGTTTTAATCGTTCGGGGGGAGAGGGGGGTTTTTCACTGGTAGTCTTCATCCAATAGTCGACCAAATCGGCCGGTCGCGTATGTCCGCCATATTGAATTTTATGAAAATTTCCCCGATCTATGTAATAGAGGAAAGTATTGCAATCATGATTTTTTGACCGTTCGAAATTTTGGCGAATCTTCACGTTTAAAACCCTACTGAACCAAAAACATAATTTTAAAAATTATTCAACCAGTAGTACCAACTTTATCAACATAACTTTTGTTGCTCTTTGCTCTTGTTAATATAATTCTAGTAGAAAAATAAATTATTCAATATATACCGAGTTTGGTGTCAATTTAAAGCTCTCGAGGAGATAAGTTTAGTAAAATTTCAAAAATGACATTTATGCGATTTTCAATTGTTTCTCAAAAAATTATTCAAATTTTTTCAAATGTATTATCAAAATATATTTGTGAGTACCTACGTACCTACTTATAGTATAATAAAAACTAAAAAGAATGGGTAGAGTATGGCTGAAGGTTTTGTGCTGGCCACATCAGATTTTTTTCCACGTTATTTGAATTATGCCGAAGTTGGTATGAACTTAAATAGTTTGGAAAAAGATAAATTTATACAATGCTCAAAACAAAAATCGAGCCACTTGGCTGAACCTAGAAAATGTTTTGCATTTCTTTCAGGTATGTGTTAACCCAAATCTGGAAATTCCCTCTGGAGATACATTCCTCCTCTACGTTCTCCAAAAATCCCGAAGAGATTCGCTCCCCCCGACCCCCTGAAAAATCGCTTTATGTGATGTCATGTTTGAGCAATGAAAAATCTCAAAGTTTGAAGGCTTGTAGCTCCAAAAAATCCTATTTAAGGGGGTTGTTCGACTCGATTGTCACAAAGCCCTATCAATTTCCTTTTCAGAGCTGAAAATTTCGTCCTTATTGGTGAAGAATTGAGTGAGTTATCGCGTTTCAAAGGAAAAATGGGGATCGAACATGGACATTTTTTTTTCAAAAATTATAGTGTCATATCGAATTTGATACCTCAAATTAAATGGCTAGATAAGTGCAAATGCACGCATGCACATGCACACACATGCACACGCATGCACGTATACACGCATCGTATCCGATGATTTTTCGAAATAAAACCCTAAAAACAGGGGTTCCTTTGAAACGCGATAAGTCATAAGTCACTCAATTTTTCATCAATATGGACGAAATTTTCAGCTCTGAAAAGGAAATTGATAGGGCTTTGTGACAATCGAGTCGAATAACCCCCTTAAGATAGGATTTTTTGGAGCTACAAGCCTTCAAACTTTGAGATTTTTCATTGCTCAAACATGACATCACATAAAGCGATTTTTCAGAGGGTCGGGGGGAGCGAATCTCTTCGGGATTTTTGGAAAACGTAGAGAAGGAATTTATCTCCAGAGGGAATTTCCAGATTTTGGTTAACACGTCCCTGAAAGAAATGTCCCACATTTAGAAAACAGGCATTTTCTTGGTTCGGCCAAGTGGCTTGATTTTTGTTTTGAGCAGTGTATAAACTAGATAATGTAAAAATTTGTAATCCCATTTGGTAAGGATTGTTACACTTATTAATTTGTATAAACATTGTGATATTTATATTGGTCTGGTTTTTTCAATTTTTAGCACTGATGAAGGATGAATATAATCCGAAACGTATGCATTTAAGAGATTGAATTTATTTAATCCTTTCTTATCCAACTTCCGAATACTCATCCAATAGGGTACTTTACCATAGTAGCAAATTAGCAATCCAGTCAATTATATTGAAAGGAGACCCCAGTAATAAGTTATTGCCATGAAAAAAGTTTTCAAAAAGTTAATAGTTCTTTAAATATTTGAGATTTTACGTATCGTACATCTACGTCACAGTAATGCGTTCTCTCTCGAGCTCTCTCTCTCACACATCTATCCTATTCTGAATTATTTCAACGTGTATGCCGTCTATCTTTGTTCAACGTAGTGTTTCTTTATCTATGAACTGTCATGTAAAGTAATGTACTTTAAAAATGGTTATAAAATATATTGCCTGGTTCGTAATTGTTATAATGATAGTTCAACAACTCCGAACAAAATATTCATAAGAATACCAACTAATACAAAAATTGGGACAGACAAACAATATAATTGTCAAAATATTTAACCAATTTGACATTTTATAATATCTTTCGCAGATATCGTGGATCCGTTATCATTCCAATCAATGTCATTAATTGAAGTAACAAAAATAAAATTAAATTCTTTGATAATTCCAATGTACCTTGCCTGAATTTTGTAGTAAAATATGTGCAATTTAGCGCGCTAGCATAAAATCATAGTTTTTTGCTAAATCTGTAATGAAAATTGATAAGCTTTGCCCGAATACTCCCATTGAAAGATATGTTGAATGACATAGATCTGCGAATCATATAAGTGGTACTAAAACTCAGGATCAAATTTTTGAAGGCAAATTTATAAATTATATATCTAAAGAATATATTTTCACGTGTATTCTTACATACAATAATAAAGAAACTACCAAATTGTATTTTATATTTTGTAACATTTAAAAACAGTTGATTTTACATGAGTACATTTTAATTCCAGCCCCATTGTTTGAGAAGATTTTCAGTTGTACATCTACGTCACACAAACTTTAAAAATTAATTACAGCTTTATTAAAAACAATTAAGGTTTATCAGTACTCTCAATCGCTTTCAAATAACATGAAGTTTCAATAAAAAATTTAAGAAAAAAATGGTAAACTACCCTATGCTGTTGCATAAAGCGAATCAATTTCAAATGAGTATATTTTCAAATGGAACGTCCAATATTTTATTATTCTGTTGTCTTTTTTAAAATTTAATTTGCACCATTGGATTCCACATGTCAAATTGTACATAAATACTTATTTTCTCTTAAAAATTCGAATGGCTAAAATTTCTAATGCACTTTAAAAAATTCGAAAATGTCAAAAAATTTCAAAATTTTCGATTCACTCAAAATGTGGTTATACCCTATTTTGACCCCTAGAAATCCAGTGGTGCTACTCAAAAAAAAATCAAAAATCCATACTTTTTTCCATGTAATAGGCGGGAGTAGCCGAAATGACTTTTTCTCTCCGATTGGGCTGAAAATTTGACTTTATACTAATTTAACCCCAAGGATTTCAAATCTGGAGTTGAATTTTTTTTCGATTAATAGTTTTCGACATAATTTCGGTAAGTCGAAAACTGCTCAAAATGGATAATTTATTTTTAAACCATTCGATTCTCCGGGTCAAATTATGTAGAAATTCAAATTTTTCGGAAAAAATCCAAGGGATACAATTTATATTAATAAACAAAACAAATAATTTATTATTGAATACCTAATAACTTGGCAATAGGCACCACCCTATTCTAGTAGAGAACGAGTAAAGCCCTGTACACAAAAGGATTCTTTGAGGATTCTTTCATGAGTAAATAATCCTGACGAGAGTCGCCTGTCAAATTATAGCGGCGCCGCTAAATTTAATCTTGAATGGGTCTTGGAAAGAAGAAGTTTTAATTCATTGATAACTTAAAAATAGGTAGGTAGTGAATTTATTATTTTATCCACGCCAGTGATATAATAATCATATTATTTTCATCATTTAAGTGAGGTAATTTGTTATATTACTTCACTAGTGAAGTAATATTATGTGCTTTTGTCATATTTTGTCTCGCATTTTACTCTGCTTCACTTGTTCGTAGTCATGGATTATACTATTAAATATAATATTTTTGTCAATATTTGACAGCAATGTTAAGGTTATAATATACTTGTCTACCTATATATTCCTTAATAAATATTCTTGGAATAGATCAATTTCGAAATACTGTCCCATAATAAATAATTTATATACAAATAGTAAATAAATATTACTACGTATAAACTTACAAATTAATAATTCGTTTGTAAATAAAACTGACAGGATGTCTTGCTTTCGAACAAATTGTAATGTACCCTTGTTGCTTTAATTTTAAATCAAAATTATAGAAACTGACGTCTATCTATAAATTGTCAAAATATATAATTTTTAAAATTTCAAACCTGACGTTTAAACAAAAATATTCAATTTTATTAATTTTTAGCAGTCGTGGATAAAATTTTGTATATCACATGTGGGCTTAAAGCATATTACAGCACGCATGTGATTACACGACTCGGTCTACGACCTCGTCGTGAAATTCTTCACATTCGACTGCTATAATACTCTCATACCACTTGTACTATAAATTACTATTATTGTTTCATATTATTGTTTCCTGTCCTCTGATTCCTCGAATGTATCTGATGTTCTGATATTAATATAAAAATCCCTGCACTTGCACTGCGCGTTGTGGTGCAAGACAAGCTTAGCCGTTAGCAGGAACTTGTCGGTACTTATGCAGGACGTCGGTCGACAGCGCTACTGCCAACCATCGCGGGGAAATTACCAACTAACGAAATTAGATAACCCCGCGTGTTACGCAGGGTTGGCAAAAAACATGTTTTTTTTATTTTAAACAAAAAAAACTGTTTTTTTTGTTGAAAACTGTTTTTTTTGTTTAAAACGTGTTTTTTACTGATTTAAAAAAAATCTGACGTGGACACCACATGACTTCCTTGTACGCCTTGTGTGTTCATACTTTTCTTAATAACTAAAATGTAAAAAATATTAAAAATTCTTTTAACTTATTATACTAGTATACTCACAAATATATTTTAGTCATTTTATTTAAACTGCAGAAGAAGATATAAAGCATATTTTACTATTGTCACTGTCATGTCATAATCATTTAAATTTTACGTAGTAACAAATGTTAATCGATCATGGACTACAAGATAAAGAAATACTAAATTATACATATATACTTTAATTATTCCTAAATAATACCAGATACAAAAATATTTATAAAATACCGACTTTACGTAATAATCACATAATCTTTCATTTAAAATAAAAAAATTTGTGTTAAATTAAATATTTATCGAAATATTTTTAAAAAGTACTACTTCCGGTTTATAGATTGAAACCAAAAATAGGAGGTGCACAACTAGATGCTATAACAGTCCTAAATACAAAATTTCAACTCTCTACGTCTAACCGTATTTGAGTTATGCGACACACATACGTCCGTCCGTACGTACGTACAGACGTCACGTCGAAACTAGTCATAATGGGTTCATAAAAGGTCAAAACGGATATTTCCGTCAAAATCTGAGAACCGAAATTTTTCGCGATTACAATACTTCCTTACTTCGTACAAGGAAGTAAAAACATGTTTTAAACACACAAAAAATCTGACGTGGACACCACATGACTTCCTTGTACGCCTTGTTTGTTCATACTTTTCTTAATAACTAAAATGTAGAATCATATAAAAAATTCTTTTAACTTATTATACTAGTATACTCACAAATATATTTTAGTCATTTTATTTAAACTGCAGAAGAAGATATAAACGATATTTTACTATTGTCACTGCTACTGTCACTGTCATGTCATAATCATTTAAATTTTACGTAGTAACAAATGTTAATCGATCATGGACTACAAGATACAGAAATACTAAATTATAAGTATATACTTTAGTTATTCTTAAATGATAGAAGATACAGAAAAATTTATAAAATACCGATTGTAGATAATAATCACATAATCTTTCATTTAAAATAAAAAAAATTGTCTAAAATTAATTATTTATCAAAATATTTTTAAAAAGTACTACTTCCGGTTTATAGATTGAAACCAAAAATAGGAGGTGCACAACTAGATGCTATAACAGTCCTAAATACAAAATTTCAACTTTCTACGTCTAACCGTATTTGAGTTATGCGACACACATACGTCCGTACGTACGTACGCACGTACGCACGTACGTACAGACGTCACGACGAAACTAGTCATAATGGATTCAGAAAAGGTCAAAACGGATATTTCCATCAAAATCTGAAAACCGAAATTTTTCGCGATTACAATACTTCCTTATTACTCCGTACAAGGAAGTAAAAACAATGTTTTAATCAGCAAGGAGTTCTGAAATATGCATCATTACGCACTATGGCGATAAATATGCTGGGGATTCCCCTACCTATACTTATTATTATGGTTATGGGTGACAACAATAGTGAGAAACAGTATATGTTATAGGTACACTATTATTAGCAATATGAACTTTGTTTTGTTACGTAGATAAAGTATTAAATATGTTTAAAACGTGTTTCAAATACATGTTTAAAACGTGTTTTAAACATGTTTTAAACATGTTTAAAACGTGCTTTAAAAACTTGCTTTGTTTTAAACAAGTTTTAAACATTTGTTTAAAACGAAATGTTTTAAACGTGCCAACCCTGGTGTTACGCCACTGGATGGTGTACTGAGGGTGGAAAAACGAGGTTGAAACTTCAAACATGGGCTAATTACAAGCGTAATGATCGAACAGTGCATTTTGAGGTGTTGCGGAATGAAATTCTGTGATGTACTTCAACTGTAATGAAAATGCGGTGAAGCTATTGAAATACTAGGTATTGTTTGGAAATAATTAAACATTGATTTAGCTCCATTTAATGTTGTTGAAATGTGTATTGTGTTTCTGTATTATTATTATTGATAAGTAGCAAATAACAAATTAAATACAATTGTTCTGATTTTAATAATTCATATTATGGCGTTCTAGTCCGAGTGCCAAGCGCTTCTATCTCGTCAAAAAATTTCGGATCTTGGGAATTCGAATACAGCACCCTTCTGGAAAAATTATATTATATTCAGAAATTTTTTTTCTATCTACATATTTTTGTAGAAATTAAAATTTTAGTGATTTTTTAACTTAAACTTGTAATTTCTTGTGAACTACTGAACATATACAAAATTTTGATTAATGCGAAAAATACCAAAAAGTGACCCTTTGGCACGGACGATTGCAACCAAAAATAGGAGTTGCACAACTAGATGTTGAAATATAACAGTCCTAAATACAAAATTTCAACTTTCTACGTCTAATAGTATTTGAGTCCGAACGTCCGTACGTAATGACGTCACGACGAAACTAGTCATAATGGATTCAGGAAAAGTCAAAACGGATAATTCCGTCAAAGTCTGAGAACCGAAATTTTTCGCCATTACAATACTTCTTTTTACTCCGTACAAGAAAGCAAAAAGAATAATGACATTCTTGTAGAAAATTTTATCAGCTTTAATTTTGTCTAAGCCTAACCGTTTTCGAGATATGTACAAAAAATTTGATGTGGCCAGCACAAGACTTCCCGCCCTACATACATTATTCTTTTTACTTATTTTATAGAAATAATAAATATTAATATACAGGGTGTCTCTGTACTTCGGGAAAAAATTAAAGGGTATATACTATAAGACGTACTGATCATGGCACAAAAAGAATTTTTTTAAAATTCGCAAAATAATTTACATGGTATTAAAAGGAAACATTTTGTTAGCCACTGGTTGATAGCTATTTTTAATGATTTTATTTAAATCTACTAATAATACAAGTAGTAATTGTTTACACAACGCCAAATAAATGTCTGATGTTGTGTAATTAAAAATTATGTTTCTTTTAATAAAGTACGCTGTTTCAGTGGTTCGAAAAATGTTCATTTCAAGTAAACTATCTTTAATTTTGCGAATTTAAAAAAAATTATTTTTGTTCCATGATCAGTACGTCTTACAGTATATACCCTTTAATTTTTTCCCGAAGTACAGAGACACCCTTTATAGGTAGGTACTACTACTACTGCTACTCACAAATATATTTTAGTCATTTTATTTAAACTGCAAAAGAAGATATAAACGATAACTGTCATATCATAATCATTTAAATTTTACATAGTAACAAAAAAATGATAAACGATCATGGACTACAAGATACCGAAATATACTAAATTATAGGTAAGTACCTACCTATACACTTTAATTATTCTTAAATGATACCAGATACAAAAAAATTTATAAAATACCAATAATTGTAGGTAAGTGATTATTACCTTATTATTATTTGAAATTAAAAAATTTGTCTTAAATTAATTATTTATCGAAATTTTTTTTAAAAGTACTACTTCCGGTTTGTAGATTGAAACCAAAATTTAATGGGTTATTAAGATTCGTATTAAAACCTTAAATACCTACAAAATTTTAAATTTTAATGTTTGATATTTTTTGAGTTATCGTGAACGAAAAAATTGTAACAAACAAACGAATGAACGCACACACACATACATCATCTCGAAAATGTTAAATTCTTACTCTAGGGATCCTAAAACGAGCTTCAAAAATTCACATTGGAAAATGTTGACCCATTACAATACCTCATCTCTTATAGAATATGAGGCGAGAGGTAAAAACCAAAAACCGGGCTCTTCTTCGTGCCCCCTGCACTCGCTCTCACCTGTGATATTATGCTTTTCGTGAATAAATATTAAAATTGAAATTGATTCTTTCGTGTTCTCTACAACTTTGATACAAAACTGTCCTCTTCTAGGAATTTCTTCGTCCTTAATAACGTAGATTTATATTCTCATGAATTGCGGTGTTCGCAACTATTCCTCGCAGACTTTCCTCGCATAAATCTAAACGCAAACAAGAAGTTGAGAGACGAGGCGCGCGCAAATAACAAAGAAACATTTCATTCATTCACAACACAGACGCAAGGCGCAAGACAAATGCGCTAAACTTCATACGATCTGCTACAAGGAACAATATTTAATTACAGACCAGACACCTTGAATTATAAGCGTACGTGTGTGAATGCTGCTAGAGATAATTGTAGGACAAACACGAGATCGCGAAGAATTAAGGCGCAATTATCCAGAAGTTTTGTTAGCAAAAACTAACTATTCATGGCTGACGAGTCGTGTGAACTCTAGAGTCAGTTTCAAGACTCTAGTTTATGGAAGTTGAACCAAAACTAGTTACGAAAAAAATTATTATTTATTTTCTATTTTATTCTTGTGTTGCAAAATCAGGCATGAGTTAAAATAAATAAACAACCATTTCAGCATAAAATATTACCTATAGGACTAAAGTGCATGATATAATCCTGAGGGTGAAGTTTATTTCACGAGCCGAAGATGAGGGAAATAATCACCTGCGGGATTAAAGGTACTTTAGTCTTTTTTGTGGTATATACGCTATTTTTGCACTTCATCCTCAAACGAATACAAAATAGTTTGCAATTTTGCAGTAAACTTTATACAAATATTTATATTGTTACTATAGATACTCTGTAACAAAAAGCACGTACTTTCTTGACAACGGGATTAATTAATTCAATTCCTTGACAACGAGATTAAATATGAAAAATAATCCCCTGGGATTAAATTACGAACATTAGTCCCTAAAAATAAAGACTATAGAAGAGTTTTAGTCCCGGAAGTGCAAATACGTTGTTTTTTGATTTCCTGAACTGTAAACATAACAATCACACACATCGTTGACGTCTATGTCAACTGTTTCCGCATATGGTTCGTTAATATGCATTGAATTTTAGTACTTTAATATTCCATTAAATAAAAAGGTACCTACCTTTAAAATAAAAAAGAGAGCTTATAAAAACGCTACTTTGCACAATTTATTGTTCAATAGAGTCTGAAATAAATAAAACAGATTGATTTTAAATGTGACTTTTACTGGCGACATCTCAGAGCAGTTGTTTCAAGGCTACTTGACAAAAAGAAATTTTAGTGCAAATGTCAAATGCATCTCACTTAACCTCATAGAGAATACGGTATGTAAAATAAAAATGTATAAAAGTGGAAATTTCTTAACTGGATGATGAATGAAGCAGGAAAAATTACTGGGTTTCAGTCATAAATAATTTTTATTACCACATCGACGTTTCGATCCGACCCGGGATCATCCTCAGGATCTAACATTATTGTTTGATAATTATTAATTTGTAATACATTATAAAAATGAAATTTTGTAACTTACGTGTAAAATAATTTTAAATAACAACATGGTATAAAAACCCATCTGCTAGCATCAAATATCTCAATTTCAGATCCACGCATCCTAAAAATCAATTATTGATAAAAAATGTAGCAAATAACCTAATTCATAGATCGATGGCACTTACTTTAAAAGAATACCAAGAAGATATTACAAAACAAACAAAAAACCTTCTCACATTAAATAATTATCCAAGAGGGTTATTAAATGGACTAATAAATAAAAATAATAAAAGCATACACAACAACGGAAACCAAAACATTAACACAAACAAGGATTTGACAACTTCATATTATTCGATACCGTACGTAGATGGCGTAAACTTAACTTAAATACATATTTGAGGAAAATTTGAACATAAGAATAGGCAAACAAAACTATCAACAATCTGTTTAGTAATTTTAAAGATAAATTAGACACAAATGAAAATGAAAACTTTAATGTAATATATCAGAACAAATGCAAAAATTGTAATGCTATAGTATACAGGGTGTCTGTTTATAAATGGACCAGCATTTATCTCGCTTATTTGTTGATTTAGCGTTTTTTGTCAAATACATGATTTATACAGTATCATGTGTAGTAAATGATAGCGGATGTGAATCTTTGGTATCACTTCCGGTTTTTGAGGAAGTCATAGCAACTTTCAAATTTCAAATGGAATATTGTAATTTTTTTACGAGTTTGAAAAGTACATTAAATTTTCTTTACGGTGGTATAAAAAAGCCATATGTTGTATTTTTAAAATATTAAATTACGGGCACTTAAATTATGCACCTATGAACGCTGAAATAAGTAAGCCTTGCCGCGAAACAAAAACCATCGTTGAAAGCAGTTACCTGTCAACAATCAATGTAAATTACAATAAAATATCTCTTAAATCTAATTATAATAAAGAAAACGCATATTATGAATAATTAAGAAACAATTAATTTATTAGAGTACATCGAGAGTACCTAACTTTAATTTTATAAAAGATGTTCAAAATGTTGACAGGTAACTGCTTTCAACTATTGTTTTTGTTTCGCGGCAAGGCTTACTTATTTCAGCGTTCATAGGTTCATAATTTAAGTGCCCGTAATTTAATATTTTAATAATACATCATATGACTTTTTTATACCACCGTAAAGAAAATTTAATGTACTTTTCAAATTCGTAATAAAAAATACAATGTTTCATTTGAAATTTGAAAGTTGCTATGACCTCCTCAAAAACCGAAAGTGATACCAAGGATTCACATCCGCTATCATTTACTACACATGATACTGTATAAATCATGTATTTGACAAAAAACGCTAAATCAACAAATAAGCGAGATAAATGCTGGTTCATTTAAAAACAGACACCCTGTATATACAGGCCAAACCAAAGGATTTTTGAATATCAGATTGCACAATTTTCCCGTTACATTCTATTTTTTTTTAAATCGCAAAATTATTTTCCATGTTTGACAGTCCAAAATTTTTCGTTGCCACTGCCATTGGGTGGATGATTATAAATAATAAATATTATAAATAACTGCTAATAATTGAATTGTGAAAATATTCTTTCGCAGTAGGTCAGTAGGTAAATTGTTTCATTGTGAATGATACATACTTCACAGTGTAAAAAAATTGGTGATTTGTTTTAAAAATGGATAACGCGAACGGATTTAGTGCTAATTAATTAATTAGTGGACATAGTGCTAGCATATGGAGAGGCGAGACAAAATGTGGAACGTTTTCCTCAAAGACGGCATCCTAGACACCGTATGTTTGTTGGAATTACACAACGCCTGCGTGACACATGATCTTGGTAGAGAGGGAGGCCCTCGCCAAGAAAGAAATCGTCACATTGTTGAAGATGTCCATGTTGACCCTACAGTTAGCACAAGAAGAATATCACGACTTTTACATGTTCCACATTCCAGTGTTTGGAGAACTATTCGGAATCATGGATATCATCCGTACCATTTTCAAAGACTACTACAAACTGTCAGTGGCTTCTACAACAACACCTCGCACATAATTTTCTCTGGTGAAGCAAATTTTACAAGAGACGGAGTTTATAATTTTCATAACTCACATCACTGGGCGATTGATAATCCGCATGTTATTGTAACAAGCAATTTCCAGCAGCGATTTTCTTTGAATATCTGGGCTGGAATCATAACTGGAACGTTACTTGGTCCCTATGTTCTACCTAATAGAATAAATGGTGCAAATTATTTATCTTTCTTGCAAAATAATTTGCTGGAGTTATTGGAAGATATTCTTTAAATGTCCGGCAGCATGCATGGTTCCAGCATGACGGTGCACCACCGCACTTTACACGTAATGTGCGGTAATACTTGACCCAAACCTTTGCGGATAGGTGGATAGGACGTGGTGGTCCTGTACAATGGCCTCCTAGATTTCCGGATCTAAATCCATTAGATTTTTATTTTTGGGGCTATTTCAAATCATTAGTTTATGATAACCAGGAAGCTCCTGTAACTCTGGAACAACTGAGGGAACGGGTTGAAAACGCTGCTAATTTTATCATAATTCGTTCAACGAAGCTTGCAGCGTGTCTTTAATTCACCTTGCTGCATTATGTATGGCAGAGAAGGGCAACAATTTTGAGCAATTTTTGTAAAAATTATTCGAATAATATGTGTTTTATTTATTTTGACATGTCAATTATTATGAATATATAATTAGAGCTCATGCCAAATAGAAATGGGAATGCCAATCATTCCTCGCGCATCTACTGTCTCACACCAGCAGCGTACAAAGAAATAGCATTGGCCCGTTCAAGTAAGGAGGGTGGAGCAAACGCAAATGCGTCTTCTGCGCATCGAATCTCATTCCCATTTCTATTTGGCATGAGCTCTAACTATAATTATCGTTTCATTAAAAATAGTTAAATTTTGTTTGTTTATTTTACTAGTATTATGTAATTTAAATTCTTGATTACCTACTTCATTGTTTGTGTTTAATAGGAAAGCGAATCCAGTGCAGTACTACAAAAAATGTTTTAGGTACACAACCCTTAATTTTTCGAATTTAAAAAAAAATCTTTTAGAATCGTAATCAGCATATCAAACAACATATACCATTAACGTATGTACTCGAAGTTATGAAACACCCTGTATATTATAATATTTGTTCACCTATACCAATTTAAAGTGCAATCAGTAAAAATATAACGTAAACTGTAGGCAATGTCGACGCAATGTGTATAGCTCCCATTTGCGTTTGCGAACGCCGGCATTTCTGGGGTAATAGCAGAATTGTGTTCTTTTCTGCCGACCTCGTCAAAATCGTGATTAGCGACGTGTCACATGTTTTCGCTATCAATCATCCTCATTGCAGATTCCTACGTGGACTCTGCAATCAATGCAGAGTGCCGAGTGTTAACTCCACTGACCGAGAAGTTTTTTGTTTTATGCGAACGTCAGTTTGGGATTGTCATGTTCCAGTTCAGTTCGATACAATGATACAAACTGATTTCATTGTTTGTGTTGGAGCTGGAAACTGTAATTAACTTCTGATTTAATTTGCAACTAGAACGCGGATGATTTTGTGAAAATTAAATTGTTTGCGTTACGTTGCAGTCAAAATTAACTTGTTTTCCATTCATTTAACGATATCCGTTATCTTCATCTTCATTGTTTTAATATTGTAATAGCTTTACTTAAGGCTCTGCACGCAAAATTGCTGCAATAGAATCAGAATTCACGATTCTGGCTTTATTGCTGAAAATAAAATTCTGAAATTTACAATAAGTAATTACGAAGCATTATTTGGTTGAATAGTTTTTACAATACATTTTGCGACAACAATTATTAGAGAAAATAAGAATTAATTTATGCATCGTAATCTCGATTTTAATATTGCAAATTATGGCCTTATTATTGCATATTTATTAATTTTGTTTTAAATAGTCGATTCCTTGCATTGTTCATGAGTAGAGACCGGATTTGTAAGCATTTTGCTTACGATTTATATTAAAAGCATCAAGAGAAATTTGTGAAATGTCCACGAATTGTGTAAAATGTGATAATTTGGCACAAAGTTTTTTATGCTCATTTTGCTTTTTTGCGATTTTTGTGCTTATTTTAAAATTTCAACCTTATTTTGAGATATTATACTTATTTTAAGCTTATTTTTAGGTTTTTTGTTGATTTTGAGCTATTGTTAGCGATTATTTTTTTAGTTTTCGCAGAAACTTTCATGCTTTTTTAGTATTTTTTTAACTTTTTTTGTTTTTTATTTTAATGCTTTTTTGAATACATTTTCGTGCTTTTTAAGCACTTTTATCGTATTTTTAATGCTTTTTTGGATACATTTTCGCACTTTTTTAAGCGCTTTTTTTCGTATTTTGCATGCTTTTTTTCCGGTCTCTATTCATGAGAGTGCTAAGAAAATATTATATATAAATTGACTATTTTTACTAATTTATACAAAAATATAATTTCTTAGCACTCTAGAGTCATCTTTTAACTTTGTAGGTATATATAAAATATGAACAGTGTATGCGTACTAACAAAAGCTCAGTTTGTAATATAGCAAGGTCACTTTTTCAATATATTTTTGGCATAAGTGTAGCGCCTTAAATACTGGTACCTACAAAAATATACTTCTATATTCCAATTTCTACCTACAAAAAATTTAATCTAAATGATTTATTTGTTCACTAACGCCCCTTCTCCCCTGAAACAGAGCCAACTTAACAAATTATAGCGCCCTTCGCTAAAAAAAAATTGTTGCTTTTGAACTTTTTATATAGTATAATAGCAAAGGAGGTATGTGCAGTTTACCAGATGATGATAATCGAGATTTCAAATATTATTCAAAACTGGTACAATATGCACATAACGTCCCTGATGCTAAAGTATCAAGAACGGTAAGGACAGTTTACCGATATAATATTAATATTAAATACCCATTTCAAAAATTGAGAAAATTTTACTGTGACGATTCGTAAGTTACGTGATCATTTCGGCGTGCATAATTTTCATGCAAGAATTGGACGGAATGGAATTAAATGATATGTGGTTTCAACAGGCTGGCGCCACCTGTCACACCGCACGCGAAACAATGACATTGTTCAAACAAAGTTTCCAGGTCATGTCATCTGTCGTTTTGGAGACCAAAACTGGCCGTTAAGAAATTGCGATTTAACTTGTTTGGATTATTTTCTCTGGGGTTTTTTGAAAACTAAGGAACTCAAAGAAGAAATTACATGCCAAATTCGTGAAAATAAATACAGCAAGCCTTACATCAAAATGAACTGCGAAATTTCGTCAAAAGGGTAAAATCCTGCCCGTTTTGCTACATATTTACCATTATGTGTATACATAACATGATCAATCAAATTCTATTTTTACCACTCCAACTAGTGATGGGTCGTTCATGAACGAGTCGTTCAAAATGAACGACTCGTTTTAGTGTGCCGTGAACGAACGACTCTTTAGTTCGTTCAGCACGGCACACCAGTTCACACTAGCACCGTGCTAGCTCCGCTCACCGCTCCGCTCGCTGAACACAGAAAGACGAACGAGTGCGAGTGGAATGAACGAAACGAGCGAAACATACATACAGCGCACGGTGCTGAGTGCTGTGTATTCTGAGAAGCGTGGCGTTTCTGTTGTACGGACAACAATGAAAATAATCAACAATATGGGAAGTGGAAACAATGTAGGACTGGAAAGTAAATGCAAAAAATACATTAATGTAAAAGTAATAGTAACATTTTGCTAAATTTGTTGAACATTCTTCAAAATGTTGCCAGACAATAGGTACTCCTTTTTGCAGAATTTTTATTTTGTTTATTTTCCATTGTCAATATACATATACAACTACAATAAGCAACGTTCAATAATCTATTGTTTGCAGCAACGAGTAATCAAGACGAGAACACAACTATCAACTAACTAAAATGCTAGGTTCATGCAGTTTGGCACATGCCACATCGCTGCGCATCGCACATGCACACAAGGCGAGCGCACAGTGCTGTGAGCATGAGCAAAGCAGCTCAGCTGAGCAGCACACTAGCACGGTAGCACGGTGTCATTTGAAACGCACAGTGCTGTTTTACAGAGTCGTTCAAATGAACGACTCAGTGTGAACGACTCACTTTACTGAGCGGAGCGAAATGAACTGACTCACTAAAAATGAACGAAAGACCCATCACTAACTCCAACAGCATTTTTACCACCATTCTTTTTTACCGCTATCCTGTTTTACCGTTAACCCATTTTTTACCACTCAATTTTTACCACTCCAACTTTTACCTCTGCATTTGTACCACTATAATTTTTTACCGCTATTTCGTTTTACCACTAATACATTTTTATCATTCCATTTTTACCATTACAACTTTTACCACCATACTTTTTTACCGCTATTCCGTTTTACCATTAATAGTTTGTGGGGCTATAGTACGGTTTTGTTAGTGTAGTAAATACCAAAACCGAGTTTGTGGGGCTCTAGTACGGTTTTGTTAGATTTGTTAGTGTAGCAAATACCAAAACCGAGTTTGTGGGGTTCTAGTACGGTTTTGTTAGCTTTGTTAGTGTAGTAAATACCAAAACCGAGTTTGTGGGGCTCTAGTACGGTTTTGTTAGCTTTGTTAATGTAGTAAATACCAAAACCGAGTTTGTGGGGCTTTAGTACGGTTTTGTTAGCTTTGTTAAAAAAGAGACGGTGGTAAAAATGGATTGGTAAAAAAACACGTTGGTAAATATGTTGGTGGTAAAAAGAATTAGTGGTAAAAATAGGAACGGTGGTAAAAATGGATTGGTAAAAGAATACGTTGGTAAATACGTTGGTGGGAAAAAAGAATTAGTGGTAAAAAGGGACGGTGGTAAAAATGGATTGGTAAAAGTATAATGTTGGTAAAAAATGGATTGGTAAAAGAATTACGGTGGTAAAAAAGGGACGGTGGTAAATAGGGATTGGTAAATATGGGAGCAAATCTTTTCTGCCAACAGAGCAACGGTGGCCATTTAACCGAAATTCTGTGTCATGTGTAAATGTCATTACTACCTCTGTATATATCAAGAACAAAATGTAAATAAAACATTAAATTAATATATTTTATTAAGTTTTTAAAATTCGACTTCTTGCTGATACATTATAGGTACCAACGATAATTCAGATAATTCAAAACGAATAAAATCGAATCAAGATCAACCCCAAATAATATATTATTATGACAGCACATTACAAGCACATCACATCTGCATAATGCCTCAGGCAGGTAACAGGTTGAGATCACATATCGTCACATCTGCGCAGGTCGCAGGTAGCCGTGTGTTCAGTGGACAAATGAAGGTATCAACGTGATCGATTCGAGCGTGCGATGTGAGCGAAGCGAACGTGGAGCTCGCTGACAAATTGATAACAGGGATCTCGAAACGGAAACGTGGAAACATAACACAGGTGCTTGTGTTTACTGTTCTTCTGGGGTTTGTTGGTTTATCCACTGGTTTCAGAAAAAAGCGCGGTATTTGTGTTGGTAAATTTCAAGTATTTCTTTATACTGGACAGCTAAATCAAGCAATTCTATTTCAACGGTTTGTTGAACTGCGGTATTTATTTTTTCTTCGGCCGTATTCGAAATGTCATATAATACAATAGTGTTCGTTTATCAATTCATAATACAATATTATGCCTTATGGAAAGATTTATCGATCGTACTTTCATACTACTGTCGTAGATAATAATACAAGCTAAGACAGGTTTCTTTCCCTTATTTATTCTTTCTTGGACAATATTAATTTCTCATCTTACCTGGATTTCCAACTGTATCAAGAGATCATAATGTTCAAATTATAAATATACGAATAAGCGGTCTCGCCATCATAGTCCGGCAGCTTACTGTAATATACAAGTGTTCCACAACTTAGGACAGAAAATTAAAGAGTATAGGTACTGTACGACGTGCTGATCATAAAGAAAAATTTTTTTTTTTAAATTCGCAAAAAAATTGTATCGTAATTCAAGCAAACATTTTTTGCCACTGGTCGGTAGGTAGTTATTTTTAATAATTTTGTTTAAATCTTCTACAATGAAAGTAATTTACATAATATTGATATTATTAAATGTCAAATTATCAAATATACCATTAAAACAGTGATACTTAAAATGTACACACGTCAAGTAAAGTAACCTTAACTATGCGAATTTTAAAAAAAATCTTTTTGTTTCACGATCAGCACGTCGTATGTATCCTTTAATTTTTTGTCTTAAATTGTGGGACTAATTTTAATTTTTTTCTCATTTAACACTCCTTACTGAGTATTTTAAGTAGTGGTTTTAAGCATTCGATTTCTGATAGATTTTTCTATAAAAACATAACTAAAAATATGACTATAAATATCTAAATTGTTTAAATTTCGACTCAACAAAGGCCCTATAATAATCTCTCGTAGAATATAATTAAGTTGCCAGAGCCCCCAAAATTATGTTTTTTATTGAAAAAAGTTTCAGAAATCGAATTTTTAAAACCGGAAGTCGTTATTTTTATCTGATAAAATATTACAGCCATTTTCCTGTGATTTGAGAAAAAGCAACATTATTATAAATAAAATGTGCAAAATACATTTTCTTGATTTTCTTGCAAATAAGTGTCATTTACAAAAAAAATCTTTATTAGGTACCTACTCTATCTTGTAGAGAATTTTGTGTTCTACATTTTAGTTTAACAGTTTTCTTCGTAATGTAAACAGTTTGCAAATTAAACGCAAAAAACAAAAAATGGCAACCATTTTTCAAAATGGCGGGTAACGCGGACACTTCCGATGATGCCTCCACCCCTTAAAATATTCTATAAGTCTCTTTAATGAGAAAAAAAATTGAAATTGCTTCTGCTCGAAGTGCATAATAATTTCACTAAGCCGCCGGACTATCAACTTTATAAAGCATGAACCATTTCTCTACTCTGCAAATCTCTCTCTGTCTCACTATAATCTGTTGAATATCGAGCTCTACTTTCTGCCAAGACGTTAAAAGTAAATGAAACAGCTTTGAGCGCCGTTAGAGCTTCATCTGAACATCAACCCCCCACCCCCCTGTGAAATCCTCGGAGTTATTGCACTGGAGACGAGGCGAATTACCTCCGGTTTGCGAGCGGGAATTATTAATTAAGATTTATATCTCAAATCGTTAAAACGTTCCATTGTGATGAAGAGGAGAGAAGTGGCGAGGCCCGAGATGTTTTTGCGGAATTTTAAACAAGGAAATCGTTGAATATTTGATAATGAAAAAAGGAAATTTTATTTATTTGAAATACGGTTATGACTTCCCCGAGGAATATCACGAAAGAGGTTTACAGCGAGTTGAGAGAATAAAATTATGGACATCAATTAATAAAAAAATATATTTCTCTGTTTTAGAACTTCTACTTTACAATGTAAATATGTTCGATTGCAAGAAAGTAATTAAAAATAATTGCTTTACAACATTGACTTCAATAATAAATGTTGAATTTCTTTCTACTTGGAATTCAGCAAAAAAGTAATTGCATTTACAATTCATTATAATTATTCGTTTCAAATTCAATTTAAAAAATCTGATGTGGCAAGCTCATAACCTCTTGTCAAATTCTGCTTATTCTACAAATCTAATAAATAATTATACTTACATTTTAATAGTTTCATATTCATGTAATATTTAACGATAATGTAAACCAAGATGCAAACAAAAGATGTCAACTGGACTGTCACAGTCATAAATAATTATTCAAACGTTGTGTAGGTTGTGTATAGAAACAATAGTTGATTATGACCAGGGCCGGTTTGTCCATTAGGCGGACTAGGCGTACTGCCTAGGGCGCCAAATTTTAGGGGGCGCAAAATCTCTAGGATATTTTGATATTTAAATAAATTATATTTCATTATTTTATCCTAACCTATTGAAAATCCAGAACAAAATTTTAAGGTGAATTTTTATTTTGCAATATTAGATACAACCGAGGATACAACCATTAAATCTGTAGACGAAAGATTTAATGAATTAAAATCAATTAATTCTGTATTTGGCTTTCTCTACAATATCGACAAATTGCAAAATGCAATGTCAAAACAAATTTTGGATTATTGTTTGAAACTAGAGAAATTTTTACAACACGAAGAGTTGAAGGATATCGATGCAGAAGATTTGAGCATGAACTTCAAGCTATATTGCAAGATGCGTTTCTAAAGATTTATCACCTCTAGACGTGCTTAATTTTGTAGTTAAAAATCATTTAATCGATAGCGTACCTACTATCTACATTGTTTCATTGCTCTAAGAATTTTGTTAATTCTTCCTGTTTCTGTAGCTAGTGGAGAGAGAAGTTTCTCGAAACTAAAATTAATAAAGACGTATAATCGATCTCCCATGCAGCAGGAACGACTTGTTGGTCTGTCACTAATATCAATAGAACAGGAAATTGCTCAAGCTGTTAATGTAACTGATTTAGTTGCAAATTTTGCGAAAACTAAAGCGCGTAAAATAAAATTTTAATACTTTTTATTTTTATTGTTTTCTGCTTTATATCCATATTCTTATTTGTGTTATTAAAGTATGTGTACGTACGAATTGCATGATTTATTTTTATCTTTTTAAATTATATATTTAATTTTCGCAAATATATTTTTTGTTTAATTTTTAACCATGAAGGGCGCAATTTAAAATTGGCCTAGGGCGCCAAAGTCTTTAGCGCCGGCCCTGATTATGACATGACGAAGTGACAGTGGCAATAGTAAAATATCTATCTATCTATATCTAAATAGTAGTAGTACCTATGGCAGGAGGTCTTGTGCTGGCCACATCAGATTATTTCTTGGTATGTTGATATTTTGTCTCGATTTTAAAAATAAGACAAGACTAGACTTTATTTCGAATGAGTAAATTTTGTAAAATTTTAAAACATTAAAATTGTACACACAAAAAAGCTAAAGGGAACTAAAAGGAGACAAAATCTAGACAAGACGAGACTGAGGAGATAAGATCGTAGTTTTGTTTGTAAATAACCGTAGTTTCATATTTGTAACTCTTTTGGCAGAATTTCTACAAATTTTTAAATAGTTCATTGAAGAATTGTTCATCTTATTAATTTTGCAAAGAAAGTAATTTTTTAATTCAATGCTAAAATTTTCGCGAATACAATACTTCTTTTATTACTCCGTACAAGGAAGTAAAAACGCTCTAATACATTGCTGTCATTCTGTAACACTGTAACTATGGTAATATATATATATATATATATATATATATATATATATATATATATATATATATATACCGTGAGATTATTTTAACGTGAAACATGGGATTTTTCATATCTATGGTTACGAATTTGACAGCAATGTATTAGAGCGTTCTTTTTAAAATCGAACATAGGGAACCAATATAACTGTATTATTCTTGACCAATATAACATATTTGGGCAGCTCTAATAGTTCCAAGAGACGCTTTCAACATAAACATTTAATTGTGTAAACTATACCTACATCGTATTTCCAGGTAGCATCAGTTTGACTCCAATAAACAAATTAAAATGTTCTTTAAAAAGTGGGGGAACACTTGTAGGATGGTTTTGTTGCTACTGAGATGGTTGTTGATGATGATACACTTGTTTTGTTTCAGAGCGGTGCAACACGCCGCTGAGCACTAGCGCCGAGCTGTCGCCGGGGGCGGTGCTGGGGGACGGGGACGACGACTCCACGTGCCCGGTGCTGCTGGCGGGCGAGTTCCGCGCGCTGCACCGCAACATCCCGGGGCTGCGGCGCCGCGACGTGGACACGACGGCCATCCGCCAGCACCACTACCCCGAGGGCGGCTGGGGCTGGATCGTGTGCGGCGCGGCCTTCCTCGCGCACCTGCTCACCTCCGGCCTGCAGCTCGCCTTCGGCCTGCTCTACCTCTACACCATGCAGCACCTCATGCCCAAGAACGCGAACCGCGACGCCTATGCCATGGGCACTGGTGAGTCACACGATATAGAGGTAGAGACTTGGACAATTCCCGCTAATTGTAAAAAGGAGAAATTGTCCTAGTTAACGTGCTCGCCATTGGGATCTCGAGGACGGTAAGAGATACGAAGTTAGTTAAATTAGACTAAACTACGAGAAATGGCACAAACCGCACTAAAAAATCTCTTTTAGTTTCCGAAATATAAGCGTTCAAAATTATATTCTTTTTAATTAGCGGATTATTCTAATTAAATTTCGAGGACTCCAATGTGTTATAATTATAATTATAATTATTTTATCAATATTCGTTGTCTCTCTTTACAAAAACAATTTAAAAAATAATGATTATGTAACTTCTGCCCTTATTTTAATTTCAATGTACTTGTGTTTTATATCATTGAAAAAAATGCACCTATGCATTTTTGTGGAAAAACAAAAACATTTCTAAATTGGCCCCCTAAACGGCCAACTTTTGTCTAATGTAACTAACTTCGTATCTCTCTTCTCATGGTTTTCGACATCCCAATGTGAACACGTTAACCGAAAAATTTCGGATATTATTATGTGCTCTCTGTGGTTTTATTGCCAAATAGGTACTCGTTTGGTAAAAGATAGATGATTTAAAAATCTGATGTAAACACCACATGACTATACGCCTATTAAACTGTTCATATTTTTCTTTAAAATGTTGTATGTTATGTTTCTACATCAAATAATATTATGAAGTTTATTTATTATTGATGTGCAATTTTTGCGCGCTGGTGCTATGCATATGCACATACGTGTCATTACAGTTCACTAGAATAAAGTGCCACAACTAGATGCTATATGGGTCTCAAATACAAAATTTCAACTTTCTACGTCTAACCGTATTTGATTTATGCGGAAAATACCAAAAAATACCTAGAGTAAAGTGCCCTTTTGACACGAACAATCTCAACTAAAAATATGAGGTGATCAACTGGATGCAACATGAGTCTCAAATACAAAATTTCAACTTTCTACGACATACCGTTTTTGATTAATGCGAAAAATACCAAATAGTGCCCCTTTTCCACGGACGATCGCAACCAAAAATAGGAGGTGCACAACTAGATGCTATAACAGTACCAAATACAAAATTTCAACTTTTTACGTCTAACCGTATTTGAGTTATGCGACACACATACGTCCGTACATTCGTCCAAACGTCCGTACGTACGTACAGACGTCACGACGAAATTAGTCATAATGGATTCAGTAAAAGTCAAAACGGATATTTCCGTAAAATCTGAGAACCGAAATTTTTCGCGATTACAAGGAAGTAAAAAGGATTTTGTTGCGTTCAGTACATACTTACTTATTTTTTTTCTGAAAATATTTCCATATGCTTGACGATTTTCTAGGCATCGTTGGTGTTAATAGACCGCAATTTATAATAGTGAATGGTGTAAGGTGTAATAATAATAATAAATAAATATTTTCCAGGATTCAGAAACTTGGTAGAATCGTCAAAGAATCCTCGTGCGAAAATGGCTTAATGCAACCAATAGAATTAAAAATGTAAATTTGTAATAATAATAATAATGAAAATAATAATGAGTGAAATTATCTTCCTAAATATCTACCATTTGAGATTAAATTTTTTAAGAGAATTATGTCTATTCCACGGTAACTTATTTCAATTTCACTTCACAAAAAATCTCGGAAAATTTCCCTCAATTACGTTTCGTTAAATTGTCAATAGTCCAGGCGAACTAAAAAAATTTTATTTGAGCTGGCGACATAATTCAAAGGGAATTTTTAAATTTCAACAGAATCAGGTACCTTGAAAGTTTTTTTTATTAATTTTGTATAGTAAAAAATTATTGAAAATTAGTGTCGGAGTCCGAAAGTCAATATCTTAATCCGGACAGAAATTAAACACATTTTAAAGAAGTGACTAAAGTTTTTTTTTGACAAAAACTCTTTTCATTGCACTCTTACGACCAATGCAAGGAATTTACTATTTCAAACAAAACTAATTAATATGCAATAATATAACCACGGTTTGTAATATTAAAAAACCAAAATTTATTTTTATTTTCCTTAATTGTTGTCGCAACAATATATTGTATGTATTTTTCAATTAAACAAAGCTTTGTCATTACTCATGTAAAATTTCAGATTTTTATTTAGAGCGATATATACAGAATCGTAAATTCTAATTCTATTCCTGCAATATTGCAACAAGTGTAGCGCTTTAATCGATTTCGGCTTCTTAGGTCTTCGTCAGAAGATATACATAAACTAAACTAAAAATACGAATTCGTGTGCATAGAACTATAATAATAGGCGAACGTAAACATAAAGCCTGGTTTTGAATTTTTTATAATTTTCGAAAGCTATATAATACCTACTTCTATATCATAATAATAACATCGAAATTCTCGGCCAAACAGATAAATCTCATTCGCAATAATTTAATCAAAATCGTAATACAATCCTTTTCGAAGTGATCTCACTGACATTAGTCCGCGCAATAACTCATTGATGATTATAATGTAGAAACCAATTCGCATGTCTCCAATTCGAATGTATCATCGTAACCTATAATTTTGTAAATCAGATGAAAGTTACACAGAAAATGACGGATCAATTCTCCGAAATAAATGATGCCCTGTAATTTGTGCGGTGGGATTGCGAACAATTTCTAATTATGCCAGTTACGCAAAGAAGGTTGTAATAATCAAATAAAAATTTACTTCAAATGCCAGTGTACCTACAGTTGAAGTCTAGTTTCTAGTTTCTAAATTAAATTTTATCAACGAATTTAATATTCCGCAAAATGGGGTTACATATCAATTATATTTTGTTACCAATTCCCTATACTTCCTACTTTAATAAGTGCCATTAGAATTAAGTGTATTAGATTTTGTGTAAATAAAACATCAAGTTAAAAAATAAATGATGAAAATTACGTACAGTTGAAAAGAGAAAAAAATCTGCTGTGGCCACCACACGACCTCTCGCCTAACTCTGCTTATTCTACTAATCTAATAAATAGTTTTACTTACATTTTAATAGTTTCATATTTATGTAATATGTAAACGATAATGTAAACCAAGATCCAAGCAAAAGATGTCAACTGTACTGTCACTGTCATAATCATTCAAATTTTATGTAGAAACAAATTTCATATCATGGACAACAAGATACTGGAATTTCAAAAAAATAGAATATTAATTGTACTTTATTTTATTGTTAAATACTACCAGATACAGCAAATTGTATTTATAATTATCTGTACCCATAGATAATTATATTTTCTTTTATTTTTAATTGCAAAAATTGTCATAAATAAATAATGTACCAATATATTTAAAGAAAACTTTATCAAGTTTCAAAAAGTACTACTTCCGGTTTGCGGATTTCTACCAAAATGTTATCCGTTCTTAAGATACTTATTAAAACCTTAAATATGAAATTTGGTTATTAAAGGTTTGATACTTTTTCAGTTATCGTGGACGAAAAATCGTCACATACGTCCATACGTCCATACGCACACACACACACACACACACACACACACACACACACACACACACACACACACACACACACACACACACACACACACACACACACACACACACACACACACACACAGACATCATCGTGAAAATATTAAATTCGTATTCTAGAGATCCTAAAACGTGCTTATCCACCAAAAACTCATACTCGAAAATTTTGACCCATTACAATACCTCTCTTATAGAATATGAGGCGAGAGGTAAAAATACTCCTTTTAATGATGCCATAGCTACCTGTGATTGCCATTTAAAAAAATAAAAGTTTTTGCTCGATCTATACCTGTGCATATTTTTGTATAAACAAATACATCACTGGAATGGCCTTCTGATATGGCAACTTTTGTCTAATTTAATCGAAGTCGTATCTGTTCTAGTTTAGGAATTACCTATAGTGGCCCGAGTTAAATAGACACTCTGTATACCGGCTGTCCCACGAAAATGGTACGGTCGAAATAACTTTTTTATTTATGAAGCAATCTCAATAAAATTTTATATAGGTAAACTAGCCATAAGAAGACATCAAAATACATATTATTTACAAAAATATCACTTCCGGTTAAACCGGAAATGACATGAACTTTCGTATTTCATATGGAACACTCTATATTATTATATTTTCACATATTTCAATGAGGTCTTGCACGATTATTTTTTCTTTACTGAAATCGAAAGAACACTAAAAAATATCAATCCCGTATTTTTTCTTTTTTTTAAAATTTATCTCAAGAAAGAGAAAATAATTATTAAAAGTAATATTCTTCAAAACACGGCTGAAATGCACCACTTCTCCCCTTGACCACTGACGTCACCGGGTACGGAACGTTTGTTGACCTTTTAAGTTTTAAACGTCAAACGTTTTCAGCGAATTAGGTTATGATTTAAAAATTATTAATGTTTGTTGCTATTTGCTATATTTTGTTATAAAACATGAGTCAGAAACGTCTAAAAACTTGTTTCGTGCATACCTGTATGAATACAAGAGAAAATAGCAAATGACAAACAAAAATTGAATCATAGATACATATATATATATATATATATATATACAGGGTGAGTCATTGAAATGCCCGTCGTCGATATCTCCCTTGTCGTTAAAAATACAGCACAAATTTATTAACAGAATTTTTCGTCTACTCAAGGAGCATAACTTAAAATTATTTTCACATATACAGGGTGTTGCATAACGACTTGGCAATAATTGTTCGTCTTTTTTTAAATGAAACACCCTATATATTTTTATATATTTTGAATTGTATTTTATTTACCTATACGAACATATAAATTTAATTTTAGTTTTCCGCGGCGTTGCCAAGTTATTCAATTTTTTCTCTAAAAAAAGCCGAATACACGTATTGTTTTATAAAGGCGTACTGAAGTTATTTTAATAGTAAAAATTATGAATTTTTTTTTCTGTACAACTATAACTATACTCTTTGTTCTGACATAACTTTTTTTAAATGTTATTATACAGGGTGTTCAATACAGAGAATCAAATTTACTCAATTTCAAATGGCTATAACTCGTCATTTTCAAATGGAACACCCTATATTTTATTATTCTGTTGTGTGTATTTTTACATCTTCTTATGTTATAAAGGATGTCCTATGCCTAAAAACATTAATTTAATTAATTTCGAAATTAATGTTTTTAGGCATAGGACACCCTGTATAACATAAGAAGATGCAAAAATACACACAACAGAATAATAAAATATAGGGTGTTCCATTTGAAAATGACGAGTTATAGCCATTTGAAATTGAGTACATTTGATTCTCTGTATTGAACACCCTGTATAACAACATTAAAAAAAAGTTATGTCAGAACAAAGAGTATAGTTACAGTTGTACAGAAAAAAAAATCATAATTTTTACTATTAAAATAACTTCAGTACGCCTTTATAAAACAATACGTGTATTCGGCTTTTTTTAGAGAAAAAATTGAATAACTTGGCAACGCCGCGGAAAACTAAAATTAAATTTATATGTTCGAATAGGTAAATAAAATACAATTCAAAATATATAAAAATATAAAGGGTGTTTCATTTAAAAAAAGACGAACAATTATTGCCAAGTCGTTATGCAACACCCTGTATATGTGAAAATAATTTTAAGTTATGCTCCTTGAGTAGACAAAAAATTCTGTTAATAAATTTATGCTGTATTTTTAACGACAAGGGAGATATCGATGACGGGCATTTCGATGACTCACCCTGTATATATATATAGAAGTGCGGATTGCTTCTGAACAGAAAATAAAATTATTTATATAAAATAAAATGAGTATATTGAATACAAAATTAATAAGATTATTTATATATTAAATATATTATAGTGTTTTTGCGCATATACTTTAATTTTTATAGGATTTTATGTAGTTTCTGTTGGAGATCGACGCTATCTACGATCTACAATTACAATATTATTGCTTTTACTTTTACATAATATAGTTTGCTATGTATGTCATAAAAGAATTGAATTAATATTATGAGTTTTGTTTTCAATAAAATATTATCTAGCTTGGAATTTCTTCTACTTGTATTTTGTGTATTATAAATAAACATCTAAAACCGTTATTACTATCAGGTTATGGGCCCAGCACGCTTCCACTGCGCGTGGATTGTAAAAGTAGTTAATTTAATTTAATTTTTTTTAGTTTTGTAAATATCGAAAAATGTCGACTATGAAGAGTGATACTATTATTACAAAACTGAATGGTGGGAACTACATGTACTGGAAGTTAAAAATACGGGCAGTGTTAATTCGTGACGAATTATGGGATACTGTCATTCAACCCAAACCAGATTTACCTGTTGGAGATCGACGCTATCTACGATCTACAATTATAATATTATTGCGTTTACATAATATAGTTTGCTATGTATGTCATATAAAAGAAATGAATTAATTGATAGTAATAACTGTTTTAGATGTTTAGTAATAATACACAAAATACATGTAAAAGAAATTCCAAGTTAGATAATATTTTTCGTCAGATTTTTTAATATGAATATTTAATCTTTGTAGTTTTGTTTAATGTACCAGTTTGCTTAAAATTTTGTTTATTTTTAATATAAAAAGCATTTTAAAGTGCAATGCATTCATAACGTTGCCAAAATCGTAACGTTACCGGGTACAGGAGAAACAAAGGCACCATAGTATAGATCTTATATGGTAGAATGGATGGGTTCCTATGTCATATTAGAAACTGATAGTAATAACGGTTTTAGATGTTTATTAATAATGCACAAAATACAAGTAGAAGAAATTCCAAGCTAGATAATATTTTATTGAAAACAAAACTCATAATATTAATTCATTTCTTTTATATGACATACATAGCAAACTATATTATGTAATAATATTATAATTGTAGATCGTAGATAGCGTCGATCTCCAATACCCCTTCTCGCTAGCTACGTGCAGGTTTTCTTTACATTAGTCCCAACAGTTCTGAAATAGTAATTAACGTTACAAGTCCGGGAATTCATATTTAACAGTACGAGTGAGACGTTTGAAGACGAGGCGACGAAGGAGCCGAGTCTTGAAACTCGAAACGAGTATTGTTAAAAGAATTCACGGACGAATGTCGTTATGTATTTTATTTCATCCTGTGTCAAATTCCGTTTTAAAGAAACAGTAATATTAATTTCAAAATAATTTACCTAATGCTCCAAATCTAGTAACATTTTCGAAACATAATTAACAACTGCAATTTGGCGATTGTTTAATTGTTATTGCGTTGATTAATTTCTATTCCAACACTTTACCGGACAAAGGCCGTTATTTGCGTTTTTCCGGACTCAAACTGTTGACGTAAAGTATTTGAATTTGACACAGGATGAAATAAAATATATAAACAGATCTTTGTTTAAAGGCTTGGTCATAATATCCGGTTTCATATTTTCTGTTGGACAATATATAATATCTATGATCCCTTTTTCATGTAGATCACGAAGTAAATGATGACATACATCAATGTGCTTTGTGCGATTTCTAATTCGATCAGATTCCACAAGTCGAATACAGCCTTGATTATCTTCATATACCTTGATTGCAGTATCTGTGAATACTTCTATATCTACAGGGAGTTGACGCAGCCACAGTAGTTCTTTACATGCATGCGAAGCTGCCACATACTCCGCTTCGGTGGACGACATTGCTACTATAGTCTGCTTTTTACTTGACCACGCAACAGTGTTCTCACTAATTTGAAAAACGTAGCCGCTGGTTGACTTCCGATCGACTTTATCACCAGCCCAGTTTGCGTCGACAAAACACTTTAGTTCAATTTTTCCTTGTGCAGAAAAATGTAATTTTTTCTCAATAGTCGTAGCAAGATAACGTATTACTCTCTTGACAGCCTTCCATTCATACTCTGTAGGAGCTTCCACACACCTTCTTAAAAGTCCAACTGCAACAGCTATATCTGGCCTAGATACAGTTGCAAGATATAGAAGAGATCCAATAGCTTGTCGATAACGCGTGTTATTAGCCATCTTGGGACTTTCTTCTATCATAGACGTCAAAAAACCGGTCTCCATCGGAGTAGTAGCTATTTTCGATTCTAACAGTTTGTGATCTTCCAATAACTGTGTAATCTTGGTACGCTGATGAATTAGGAACGAACCATCTTTCTCGCGTTCCACCTGAATACCTAAGTAGTGTGTTACTGCACCTAAATCTTTCATTTGAAAATATTTATTCAGTTGCTGACCAACTGTGCTAGTCACATCCTCAGAGGCACCCGCTACTAACAAATCATCAACGTAAATTAGCACATAAGTGATGTCACCCATTTTTTCTCTTCTAGAAAACAAACATTGATCAGCCTTACCTTGTTGAAATCCAAGTTTGCCTAGTGCCTCGGTAGCCTTTTTGTTCCAGGCTCGAGCTGATTGTTTCAGTCCATAAATGCTGGGCTGCAAATATAAAACTTTATCTTCTTTACCAGGCTCTATGAAACCTTGCGGCTGTTCCATGTATAGCTCTTCTTCCAGTTCTCCATTTAGATAGGCACTTTTCACATCTAGATGTCGAACGTGTAGCTTTCGATGAACAGCCACTGCAAGCAACACTCTAATCGTATCATGTTTGACGACTGGTGCAAAGGTTTCATCATAATCTTGACCAAACCGCTGCAAGAAACCTCTCGCTACCAATCTCGCTTTGTATGCATGAATATGACCTTGACCATCTAGTTTGGCCTTAAATACCCACTTTGATGAAATTGCCTTACATTCAGGTGGCAAATCGACTAATCTCCACACTTGATGCTCATGTAAAGATTTCATTTCTTCCTTTGCAGCCGTGATCCATTTACTTCTCTGTCTTGGTGCTAACTTTAGCATTTCATTCCAAGTAGGTGGCTCTCTCTCATGATCAATAGTTACTTTGCATCCCAAAAATTTTGGAGGAATACCTTTTGTTGATCTTTGCGATCTTCGTGGTTCAGAAGTTGCAATCGGTACTATCAGTGACTCACTAGATGTTTCAATTGTTGTTTGCGGTTGCACATTTACTTCTGGAATCGACTCTTCTTCAAGATATGTGAAATCATTTTCAACTGTATCAATTACCCCTTCTGACTCACGAGCATCTTTAGTAGTTGAATAACTTTCTTCACTTTCAATTATTTTTACCGATCTGCTGATCCAAACTTGATTTGTGTTTGGATTTAGCAAACGATAACCTTTGGTTACATCGCAGTGATATTATGACCAAGCCTTTAAACAAAGACCTGTTTATATATTTTTCAGAACTGTTGGGACTAATGTAAAGAAAACCTGCACGTAGCTAGCGAGAAGGGGTGTTGAAGATCGACGCTATCTACGATCTACAATTATAATATTATTACATAATATAGTTTGCTATGTATGTCATATAAAAGAAATGAATTAATATTATGAGTTTTGTTTTCAATAAAATATTATCTAGCTTGGAATTTCTTCTACTTGTATTTTGTGTATTATTAATAAACATCTAAAACCGTTATTACTATCAGTTTCTAATATGACATAGGAACCCATCCATTCTACCATATAAGATCTATACTATGGTGGCTTTGTTTCTCCTGTACCCGGTAACGTTACGATTTTGGCAACGTTATGAATGCATTGCACTTTAAAATGCTTTTTATATTAAAAATAAACAAAATTTTAAGCAAACTGGTACATTAAACAAAACTACAAAGATTAAATATTCATATTAAAAAATCTGACGTGGACACCACATGACTTCCTTGTACGCCTTGTTTGTTCATACTTTTCTTAATAACTAAAATGTAGAATAATATAAAAAATTCTTTTAACTTATTATACTAGTACTAGCGTTTTACCCGTGCTTCGCTACGGTTTGTTTTAATTTGAAGACGTGGGGGGAAAGGATCCAAAAATACCCTATTTGAGTCCCTCATACTCGGTTTTGATAGGAACTCTTATGAAGATTACCCCTTATTAACACTTATTATGATGAATCTTCACGTTTTAGACCCTACTGAACCCAAAAACGATATTTTAAAAATAATCAGTTCGGTCTGTCTGTCTCTCCCTCGGTTTGTCCGTAAGCACAATAACTTTGAGAAGGCGTATGAATTTTCGACTCAAAATTTTAATTTGTTTTTTTACAAAAATAATAATCTTTAATTCTCGAATTTTAAACGTCGCAAAATGACAGCTGTCACTTTGACATTGACAGATGTCACTTTAACATTGTCAGCTGTCACTTTGACATTAACAATTGTCACTTTAACACTGCCTGCCTATGTTATTGCAAAACCTCAAAGCCTGGAGTGCGTTCCAAAACCTTACCATGGAGCACAGAGTAAAGTATTGGAGTAAGAGTAGGTTACTCCAGGGTTTTGTGAGGTTTCGGAACGACGTAGAGTAGGAAATATTTTATGGTGATATAACCTATAACCACATTTATTTGATATACAAAATTGATCTTGCATCATGGATAATAGAAGGGTGTTAAGTGTTATAACTGCGAATATTTATGAATATTCGCGCCAATTTATAAATGTAGTCCTGGTAAGGTTTTCTAATATATTTATGAATATACCTTTATTTTCCAAAATCAGCATATTATCTTCTTTTAGAATACAAATTACTTTATAATCGTTTGCATCAATTTGTGTGGCTGATTCCAATTCGTTGTCCATTATAAATTAATAATAATAAGATATTATGGAACAGACAATTTAGGTTAGCACTATTTGGCGCCAAAGTCACCAGAGTACGTTTGTACCCTCCTATTTTACAGGGTACGAAGAGTATGCTCTTCGAGTAAACTCGAACAGTTTTGGAACACTTCAGAGTTTCCACTGGAGATATACTCAAACCTTTTGGAACGACTTTGAGCATACTCTATACTCTGGAGTATGGTTTTGGAACGCACCCCTGTTATGAGTGCCACAGCAGATTTTTATTGAAGGTTAACGTGCGCTTTTGACACGTACAAAAATCTCATTCTCCCGAGTGTAGTTTCCAATAACTACCATAACCATGACTTTATGACCATAGAGTACCCGTGAATTAACAGCTAGTACTTGCGCACTCTAGTGCTAGTAAAACCTTACACACGGATTCATTTATTGTATATCTTTTTCGATTACTCACAATATGTGAGGCTACCACACCCAATTTGGGTGAAAGGCGTGTTATGAAATAGATAAATAGTTAAGTGCTAAAAATATAAAAGGCAAAAATCACCATCTGCTTATAAACATTTGAAAATTAAAATTGCACGATAAGATTACAAACCTTAATTTAATTACTCTTTCAGGGCTTCATATTTGTTAATCTTATTTTCCCTTTTTATTTAATTTATTTTAACTTATTTATTATGCATTCTTATGAATAGATATCTATTTGACACATGTATTTGACACATACATTTTTATAACTAAATCACGATAGTGTGACATGTTTTTATTTTCAATTTTTTATTTGTTTTCCTAAGCAACTTATAAACTAAATTATTTTTCCCCAAAAATTAAATTTCTTCCCTAAAGAAGCTGATTAGGACAAAATCCTGAAACATGGGTCTTAAATATTTCGATGCGCTACCATTGTATGTAAAAATCAAGTTGATATCTCGTCTGAGTAAAGTGATATTGAGAAATTCGTAAAAACGCATTTTATCCTCTTTTCCCCCTTTAGGGGACGAATTTCAAAAAATCCCTTCTTAGTGAGCGCTTACATCATAAAACGAATATACTGTCCAAATTTCACATTTTTAGGCTTACGGGTTTGGGCTGGGCGTTGATGAGTCAGTCAGGACACTTTACTTTATATATATATATATATATATATATATATATATATATATATATATATATATATATATATATATATATATATATATATATATATATATATATATAGATACTCACAAATATATTTTAGTCATTTTATTTAAACTGCAGAAGAAGATATAAAGCATATTTTACTATTGTCACTGTCATGTCATAAACATTTAAATTTTACATAGTAACAAATGTTAATCGATCATGGACTACAAGATACCGAAATACTAAATTATAAATATATACTTTAATTATTCTTAAATGATACCAGATACAAAAATATTTATAAAATACCGATTGTAGGTAACAATCACATAATCTTTCATTTAAAATAAAAAAATTTGTCTTAAATTAAATATTTATCGAAATATTTGAAAAAAGTACTACATCCGGTTTGTAGATTGAAACCAAAAATAGGAGGTGCACAACTAGATGCTATAACAGTCCTAAATACAAAATTTCAACTTTCTACGTCTAACCGAATTTGAGTTATGCGACATACATACGTACGCCCGTACGTACGTACGTACGTACGTACGTGACAGACGTCACGACTAAACTAGTCATAATGGATTCAGAAAAGGTCAAAACGGATATTTCCGTAAAAATCTGAGAACCGAAATTTTTCGCGATTACAATACTTCCTTATTACTCCGTACAAGGAAGTAAAAAGCCATCTTAACTTTTTTGCAAGACCTCATTCTACATATAATTCTGAATTCAATGATGTATCAAGTCTAGATTTCATACCTACCTACAAAATATCCCAAGGAAAAATCGAAATAAAGAAAATCAAGAAAGGTTACAAAATTTGACATTTGTAAAGACAATGACGCGTGACATTTTGAGGTTTTTACTTCCTTGTACGAAGTAATAAGGAAGTATTGTAATCGCGAAAAATTTCGGTTTTCAGATTTTGATGGAAATATCCGTTTTGACCTTTTCTGAATCCATTATGACTAGTTTCGTCGTGACGTCTGTACGTATGTACGTATGTACGTACGTACGTCTGTACGTATGTACGTATGTATGTCGCATAATTCAAATTCGGTTAGACGTAGAAAGTTGAAATTTTGTATTTAGGACTATTATAGCATCTAGTTGTGCACCTCCTATTGTTGGTTTCAATCTACAAACCGGAAGTAGTAAATTTTAAAAAAAATTCGATAAATATTTAATTTAAGACAATTTTTTTTATTTTAAATGAAAGATTATGTGATTATTACCTACAATCGGTATTTTATAAATATTTTTGTATCTGGTATCATTTAAGAATAGTTAAAGTATATATTTATAATTTAGTATTTCGGTATCTTGTAGTCCATGATCGATTAACATTTGTTACTACGTAAAATTTAAATGTTTATGACATGACAGTGACAATAGTAAAATATGCTTTATATTATCTTCTTCTGCAGTTTAAATTAAATGACTAAAATATATTAGTGAGTATACTAGTATAATAAGTTAAAATAATTTTTTATATTATTCTACATTTTAGTTATTAAGAAAAGTATGAACAAACAAGGCGTACAAGGAAGTCATGTGGTGTCCACGTCAGATTTTTTAATTCTACCCACAGAATTCTACCTATTTGAATTGGTTATTAACAACTACTGAATTAGAGAATTAATTTCATAATGGGATATGAAATTTTCTTTGAACCTTCGTCCAGCCTCTTAATTTAAAGTTTAAATAGTGGCTATAAAGTTTAATTTTGTTGATATTTTTTTCTCTCAGAGGATTGTTTTAATTCCATTAACAATTTCGAGTTTGACAAATGACGGTGTTGTTCTGTCTTTTCCATTTTTCAAATCCTCTGCGTAAAGATAAACCGACATTAACCAGCAGTCATAAATTTGGTTGTCAAGCTGATTCTATTAACAATACAACTACAAAACTGCTAACAAACTTTAAATTGTACTGCAAACTTCTGCTGCAGTTTGCGCTGAAGTTTTTGCAAAGTTTACTAATTCGTGAACAGAAAGCTTCCGCATTGTGTTTGTAGAGCTGTTAGTTTTCTCTTTAATCAAATTCATCAAGTGAGCAACAAATATTACACAATTAGGGCGAAGTTAGTGGTATAGGGATGCTGCAGCTAGTGGAATAAACTATGAATTTATGCTACAAAAAAGAAACTGATATCAACTGAAGAAATTTATAATTAGAAATGCATAACGAGAAAATTAATCTTCTTACATACCTACCCAACAACTTGAGATTTTAAGATATGTAGATTAAGCAGGTTAGCAATAAAATATTTTGGGTCTAGTCTACAGCCTAGAAGCCTATACCAGTATTTCCCTTTTCCTTGTAATATTTTATTTATAGTTTTTATCAAAAATGAAGTACCTATATGGGACTCAAGATGGGTAAAAGGTATTTTTATTTAGTTTAGTTTAAGAAGAGTTTTTAACAAAAACAGAGGATGTGGGACTCAAGGAAGATAAAAGGGTTTTCACCTTACGCCTCAGATTCTAAGGGAGGTATTTTAATGAGTCCAAATTTTCGAGTGTGAGTTTTTAGTGTATAAGCACGTTTTAGGATCCAAAGAATACGAATAAAGTATTTTCGAAATGATGTATGTGTGTATGTGCGCGCACACGCGCGCATTTGTGTATGTGCGTTAGGTTAGGTTGTATGTAACATTTTTTCCGGGTTCTATAACTCAAAAAGTTACAAACATATAAAAACTAAAATTTATATATAACGTCTTAACTTAATACAAATCTTATGAACCCAGTTATTTTTTTGAAGCTATCCCCAAACCGGAAGTAGTACTTTTCTGAAATATTTTGATAAGTAATTAATTTATCGCAATATTTTTTATTTTAAATAAAATATTATATACCTATTATTATCTACAATTTTTAGCATTTTATAAATTGTTCTGTCATAGTACTTTAGGAATTAAAGTATTATTTATAATTTAGAGTATAAAACTTCAGTATCTTGTTGTCCATGAACCATGATTGTTTAACAATTGTTATTACGAAAAATTTAATTGATTATGACAGTGACAGAGTGACATTGCCAATAATGACACATCTTCTTCTACAGTTCTACAGTTGACTAAATGACTAAAATATATTTGTAAGTACCTATATATTTGTATATTAGTAAAAGGAGTCTTGTGCTGGACACATCAGATTTTTTTTATTTAAAGTAAAAATATTTATTTAATATAGATTTTTAAATATTTTAATGCTCAAAGAATTTAAATAATTCCCAGTTAAATCATACAAAAAATGATTCTAGGAAAATGTTTTTTTGTTTTTCTTGTAATTTTGTAGGTATCAAATCGCATCAAATTTGTTTCAGCCATAAAAAATACTGTCGTTCGTTGGGGATTAAAACAAAATGTAAAGAAATTTTATTATTATTTCAAATTTCTATTAAGCTCGGTTAAAAATAGTATATTGTGTATCAAGTGTGGAAATAAGCATCTTACTTGCGAGTGTTCCATTTTTTTTCAGAGACATGAGCATTGAGCATGTAAGAGAATTTCGACTAATGTTGCACACTATACTTTTTCTACAACTCTATATTTACTTACATATTCATTAATTTACAATGCACTATATGAAGTACCACTTCGACACAGTGACATATTTATTTTTCATGAATAACGCGGTATCATAGCAACAAATAGGAAACATGCATGTATAAATCATTACGACACGCTCATGCTGCGTCTTCGATTAACATTCCCACACGGCCGTTCTACTGTTAACATTTTCAGAGAGTGCAGTGAATGTCGGAATGCGAATTTCGCTGGTAGGCGTAAAAAAGTAAATACTGGTTTTCTCTTAATTTATTCGATTTTATTAGACTTTTAATTAATATTCTTCAAGCTAAGCAGCTAACAAAAGTTAAACATTGCGCTAATCTTTTGCATCTCTTCTCTTTTCTGTGAATTTCTTTGACACTTGAAACCGTTCGGCATGCTTCTTGAAATTACATTTGAAGATAAGGAACGCTATTGGAAATTGTATTTGAAAATCTGGCATCTGATCCTGGAATCGTAAGTGATCCCTGTCTCGCTTGACGACAGCCGTCAAGCGACAGGATTCGTCTCTTTCAAGAAGATATAAAAAAACCTGAACCGTAACGTGACACCTTCATTTGGATGTTCTGATTCAGCGGCGAATCAACTAACACAATACCGAACTCGCATGCTAACGACCAAATGATACATTATATCAGAATACGTGGAACCAAGTAGAGGATATAACATAGATTTGACACAAATTTTTGGAAAAATATCATTAGAGGCTTCACCTCTATGAGACGTGGTAGTAGGTACACTCCTATGCAAAATAAAATTTAACGTGTCTAAATTGAATGACACAATACGCTGGTTGTCGGTTCTAATATTTTTGCCTCAGACTATACAAAGCAGACTGGGCATGTTCTTTTAAAAGTGAGGTAACACTTCTTGTAGGATGGTTTTCTTGCTACTTCCCCCTGTACACCTACAAACCCTGAGTGGTTGTTGATTTTTGGTACTTATTACTTTAAAGTTTTAAGTAGGTACTATAAAAGTTGTACTTAAGACACCTATTTTCATTTCATAATCGTAAATATTACTGAAGTACTTACTTTTGAAATACTTTTCATAGTTTTTCAATAATACTGAAATAATGTAAAAGCATACTTAAGTTTTTTCAATAGTTTAAGCACAGTTTAAGTAATTATACTGTTCAACCTGCGACCACAGCGACATTTTTACTGTGAATTAATCTTCCTCGGTAAAAAAGGTAATAATAATAAATAATAAGGTTACAAATGTTACAATCCATGCAATTTATTGAATTTAAAAAATACTGGTACTTACTGTGAAGTTTTACTTGAAAATGTACTTGTAACAAGTACTCACGATAGGTAGTACTGGTACCTACTTATACTTGAGAGGGGTCACTAAGGGCGTAAAAAAGGTGAAAAATATGTTTAGTTTTTTTCCTTAAAATTGAAGTAAAAATTCATATTTATGGCATAGTCCAGTCAACGAAAAGATATAGAGGGAAATGCTTGGAACACAATTTTTGACTTCGTAACTTTGTTTGGACTAGTTAGGAGGTGAACATATCAAAAGTCCCCGCCCGTAGCCCTTAAGCCGAGGTGTGGCGGAGGGTTTGAAAGTCTCATTTCGGTTTTTTACTTATATCTCGGAAGCTATGCGTCCTACCGACATGACCACTCCATACAATGAAAGCTGATTAAATTTGCAACAATTTAAGTCCAACCGCAGCTTTAGTTTCCGAGATACGACACTTCTAAAATTAGTAATTTTTTAAAAAAATTGAAAGTTGAGAAATTTTAACTTTTTTCGTTATTTTTGTGTTTAATTAACTGTAACTTCTGAATGAATAAAAATATTGTCTTCCGGTTTCTTTCATTAAATTTCACGAACATTTCTCTATAAAATACGTTATTTTAAAAACTTTTTAGGGTGTTCATTAAGCCAAAATATCAATTTTTTTTCGACAGAAGTATTCAAATATTTTGTGTTTATTGTGTTTAATGAGCTGTAACTTCTGAACGGATAAAGTTATCGACATCCGGTTTCCTGCATTAAATTCTACGAACATATATATATATATATATATATATATATATATATATATATATATATATATATATATATATATATATATATATATATATATATGTATATATATATTAATATGCATATGTTGAACTTTGATTAAATTTCCATATTTTTGGTTAAACCACTTTTTAAAAAAGCGACAAGTATGCTTTAATTTTAAATTGTTCAAAATATGAAAATTTCACTTATGATGTACCATTCAATGAAATCACAGAATTGTTTTATTGATTCTGTAGCCAAATAGCATTTACATGTATGCATCCCGGATCGGAATCGAATTCGTCAGCCGACACCTCTCGCGTGTCCCATGAATAATGCATCCCGCTGATCATATGCATAAGTCAAATTCAAATATGCACATACATATTACCATACCCGGCATTCATACGATCATACCTTTCTCACTGAGTACGAAGTATTAGGTTTTCACTTTAAAATTCAAAACTGTTTTGTTTTGCGGAATATTGTTACGTATTTTTATGATGACTGTACTAAACGTCGTGGAGAATTCCCGGAAAGTGTACGTGAACATCATACGTAAAACTGTGAAGCAAACGGTTATAAAAAATGGTATAAAAAGTAAACTATCAACACGCGAAATGATAGTTTTTTGTCCACAGAAGCAAAAGACTTTTTCTACGCCTGTTTCTGAAAGTTCATGTTTCTACCTTATTTTTAATGTTGAAAGCAGCTGTTTGTGTTGCAAAGTACTTTGTTGCACAATTTACTTTCATCAAATCAAATCAAACATGATTCGTAGAAGTAATCACTTCTACTAATATGTGTTTTTAAAATATCAACATCTATTCTAGGCTCATTTAGTTGACCTGAAGATGGTCATAATCATGACCGAAACGTTGTCATAACTTACTATCATCAATAAAACTACTATCGAATTCAGAATTATAGTCAGTTGGGTTTAAAGATGAATAACTTATTAAAAAATAATCCAAAATATTTGAACCAAACTTTATACTAAAGTATGCATATTTCTACGTTATTATGTAAAGTTTCAAATTTTTATATTTATGTATTTAGACATAACAACAATTTATAGCAAAAATGAGCTATGATTTCGACACATTTTTAGAAACTATTAACTTCAATGACGTCTACTGTCAATATACATCATCCAAAAAAATTCATATTTTGGTCATAAGATTTGTTAAGTTATTTATTAACGTAATTTTTTTAAATGTTTATATTTTGTTTATAATATTCAAATAATTGAACATGCAAGATTTTGGTTTCTGGTAATCTTATAAGATTCAAATTCAGGTTAACAATACCTTATACTTATAATTTAAAAAAATAATTGTTGATCATTTTTGTTTTAAACTTATTATTTGAATTTAAATAATTATTTTCTGGAAAAGTGAAACCGCGAGGATCCATAAATTTCAGACAAAAATTTATCAAAATTCAAGTAATAATTTTCAAATAAAAATAACAAACAAATCTTCTTATAATTATATAAGGCATCGTTCATAAGACTATGAATCACTAGCGAACCCGGCTCGCGTTGCTACGCCTCCAACTCGAATTTAAAGGAATCTCGTTATAAGAATCCTAAGTTATTACCATACAATACATGGTGACAATTCTAACTACGCCTATGATACCATACCAAATTTGAACCCAATCGATTACCGCCATTTTGTTTAAAGATGGCAAACTGATATTTTAGTATGTTCATGTCATAAGTAAGATCTTAAAGTTTTATATCCATTACAAATTTGAACCCAATCGGTGCAGTACATTTTGAGTTAGCTAGCCACCATTTTGTTTCAAGATGGCGGACTAACATTTTAATACACCTATGTTTCAAGACAGATTACTGTACCAAATTTGAATGCGTTGTCCCCCGCCCCTAAAAATGAAATTTAAACCCAATCGGTTACCGCCATTTTATTGTGCTTATGTCATATATGTTAAGGCGCGTATTCATCTGAGCACGAACGGGAACGAGGCAAGGCGAGGCCGAACGGATGCCTCGTTTGTAAATTTGTTTGGTAGAATATGCGATCGTACGACGTCTGACGAGGCAAGGAACGAGGCACCGATCCATCCCATACATACAGAAGCTGAATACGCCGCGTATTCATCTGAGCACGAACGGGAACGAGGCAAGGCGAGGCCGAACGATCATACGTATGTGGACGTGTCACCGAGGCGCGGCAAACAGCATTCGGCTGTGCGACGCACGGTCCGAGGCAGTTCGGATGCCATCCGATGGAAGTCGGTACTTCAAAGAAAAATTTGATCAGATGTGGACGGCATTTTTTTTCAGCTTCTGCATGTATGGGATGGATCGGTGCCTCGTTCCTTGCCTCGCCATACGTCGTACGATCGCATATTCTACCAAACAAATTTACAAACGAGGCATCCGTTCGGCCTCGCCTTGCCTCGTTCCCGTTCATGCTCAGATGAATACGCGCCTTTACATCTTAAGCCGCGTACACACTTGAGCACGAATGCGAATGAGGCAAGCCGAGGCCGCACGAGGCAGCCAGTGTGTACGTTGTTCCGAGGCGAGGCAAACAAGCTCGCGCTGTTCGCCGCACTGCCTCGTACCGAGCCATCTGCTGTCGGTCTATCAAAGGAATTCGTGCTCAGTGTGGACGCGTTTTTAAAGCCGCGTACACACTTGAGCACGAATGCGAATGAGGCAAGTCGAGGCCGCACGAGGCAGCCAGTGTGTACGTTGTTCCGAGGCGAGGCAAACAAGCTCGTGCTGTTCGCCGCACAGCCTCGGACCGAGCCATCTGCTGTCGGTCTATCAAAGGAATTCGTGCTCAGTGTGGACGCGTTTTTAAAACATTCTTGTATGTACGCATTTCTTCAGCATTCTTGTATTATTTTATAAGTTAAAATGGAGTGGAGCCAAGAATTATGTTTACAACTGATAGAAGAATATAGAAAACAGGAAGTGTTATGAAACCCTTGTGATTCTAATTATTATAATAAATTGAAAAAATAAGATTCTTGGGCTGAACTAGCTGCGACACTGGATAAGAACGTTGATGATTTAAAGAAAAAAATTGATAGCTTAAAGGGGTCATACAGAAGAGAAAAAACTAGAGTCAAGAAAAGTTATGGAACTGGAAAAGGTAATAAAATAGACTATAAATACTTTCAAAAACATGTTATTTGTAATGTATAATTTCTACAATACTTACAGTTAATATTTTTTAGCACGAAATGCCATATATAAGTCAAAATGGTTTGCATATGAAAGTCTAAAATTTTTAGAAGACAAAGACGAGCCCAGGAAGACTGTCAGTGTAAGTTTTTACAAAATTTCGATTTCATTAAAAAATGAACAAAATACTGATCGAATGGTGCTGAATGTTTTAACAAAGCCTGTTGTGTATTTAATACGAAGTATAATAAGACAGGAGATGACACTCTGTTGATTTTGTATGTGTTTCCATGTCACACAATTTTACTCTGAAACAATCAAATTGGTTGGGAGGAGGAGGCCGCATTGAAGTTAGTGACGAACTGTCAGTTAAAAATTTAAATAGATATTTTCTCCATTATCTCTATTATCATAGGTATTTATAAACTTTATTTACGTGGTTTATATTATATTTGATTTAGTATTGACATAATAATAACATGTTATGAATTTATTTTTGCAAGTCTGAAACGTCAAAATAATTTTAAAACTATCTAGTATGCAAGTGAATAAATCTTTATGTAAAATTGATATTAGTGTTAAAAATAATAGTTTGAGACGTCAATATTGAATAAAGAAACATGTTAGAAAATACAAGTTTAATTTAATTTTCAGTCATATGCTTCTAACTTCCAGACTATGTGGCCCCCTTTTCCCTCCAATTTAGTTGCTCGTGGAGTAAAAACATGTGACATTGTCAACAATCGAGAGTCATCTTTTGTCTTTATTATACTTCGTGGTATTTAAGCATATCGGTTCTGCCAAGCTACTTGCCCATTCGTACAGAAATAATCAGTAAATTCTGCTCTAATTTCTTGAGCAGTGCCTTTTGATCTACGAGGTATATTCCTTAAATTAAAAAAAGATGTCATACCTAATGTATCACTTCGCCAGCGACCGGGTATAATTTCCCCATTTTCATCTATGTCTAACGCGCCTTGTGGTGTGTAAAGATTTTTTGATGTTATGCTGCGACGTAAGAAATTGTGAAGACATATGACAGCCATTACTATTTTTTCTGCCTTTTCTGGCTCCAGAAGCAATGGTTTTCGTAATACTCGAAATACACTAGACATAATCCCAAACGCATTTTCTACTACACGACGCGCTCGACTTAACCTGTAGTTAAATATACGTTGAGGGGATCCACGTGGATGAATACCAGCAAAAGGTTTCATAATGTTATCCTCCAGGGCAAATGCTGCATCGCCTAGGAAAACGCATGGAACTTCTTTTTTTCTTTCTGGAAGCGCTGAAGATTTTGGAAAATTTAATTCTTTATTCTTAATTCTCCTGTATAGTTCACAATTTTTAAATACTCCTCCATCTGAGATGCGTCCTTGACATCCAACGTCTACAAATGTAAAATTATATTCGGCATCAGCTGCAGCCATCAAAACAATGCTGAACTGAGATTTGTAATTATAAAATTCACTTCCGCTGTTTATAGGAGCCTGTAACAAAATATGTTTCCCATCAACAGCGCCAACACATCTGGGAAAATTCCATGTTTCTTAGAATTTGTCAGCTATATTTTTCCACTCAGATGGTGTCGATGGTGTCTAGAAATAAAATAAAAATAAAACAATAATCCCAATAATAATAACTTGGTATAATATGTAACGGACGTATCATTTTTAGAACCGATATTGTTTCTATTATTTTTAGTAAATATTTGCTGAATCGCGATTAATTGTGTGTTTTTTAAAATACTCGAGTCAAATAAGGTTTCGGTCTCAAAATAATTATATAAATAACAATATTTGTTTTAGAACGGGGAATCTCCATCAAGTGACAATGAAAATTTGTCGTCATGTGAGGAAGAAGAGTTATCACAAATAAATCTAAATCAAGATGAAGGTTCCTCGCGATATTATACAGAAGCATCCGCAAGTGAAACACAAGCCTCAGAATCACCAGTACCTGGAACGCCAAGAAAAGTTTTTCGGTCGCCTCCAAAAAGGCGCCCAATAAAACGAAGGACTATTAATGAAGATCCAAGAATTGAAGAAGCATTTTCATACTTGAAGCAAGCAAACAATGCTGTAAAGAAACCAAAAGACAAATGTAGCATTTTTGGAGAATTTGTTGCAGAAAAACTTCGGGCATTTGACAGTCGCCATCAAGCCATTGCAGAACATAAAATCCACAGCATTTTGTTTCAAGAGGAAATGTCAATTTATGGAGGATCTAGTACAGATACAGTAATTCAATCTGGAGTCCAATCAAGTAGTTTTCACAATCAGAGACACGCATCTAATTTAACATCAACATTTAACCAGTTACCGGACCCTTCCACTTACAATAGTCAAATAATCCCATCACCACAACAATCTCATTCACAACCGATACTTCATTCATTTGCCCCAACGCAATACAGTCAGCCATCTACATCTACTCGAAGTGTCACGCCTCATGACAGCACCAGTGGATTAGAAGATTATTTTACCCGTTTTTCTAATTAAACCACCAAGTGTCACGCCTCATGACAGCACCAGTGGATTAGAAGCTTATTTTACCCGTTTTTCTAATTAAACCACAAAGTGTCACGCCTCATGACAGCTCCAGTGGATTAGAAGATTATTTTTCCCGTTTTTCTAATTAAACTACGGATACATTTTGATTTTGAAGATATACTATTTGCATTAGCATTTTTTAAATTTATCTTTACTTTTAGATATTTTGTTTTGTATGATAATAAAACATATGCAATAATATGTTTATATTACGAATTTTATTTAACTTACCTTAACATAACTCCTGAGAAATTCAATTATTGCTGCACAGACCTCTGGAACTATTGCAGAAATGATTTGTTTAGAAACTCTAAATAAGTATTGCAAACTGGTAAATGAATCACCAGTTGCGAGGAAGCGCAAAGTTATAGCTAATCTTTCCTCTGGTGGAATTGCTAGTCTGAATCTTGTATCTTTTTTAGATATTTTGCTTCTAATTCCATTTAAAATAAAATTAAAATCTTCTTCCGACATTCTGGTGAAGTTTCTAAATTTGTCACTTTCCTTGTCAGCCAACAGGTCATTTAATAAAAAAGTACTATTGAAAGCACTATTGCGTCTTCTTCTCAAATGTAATTGCGAAGACCATCTACGTCTATTTACACGATTTTTGTTTTTTCTTATTAAACTAGTAATTATAAGAAAACTGGCACAAGCCACGGCTAATAATTCAGCATGAGACATTTTCGTATCCTCTCGGTGAGCAGAGCAACACTGGAGCACTGCCGCGGCAAGCCTCATACGTCCTCATGTGGGAGACTTGTATTCCAACACGAGGCATTCTGTGCGGCCTCGGCTTGCCTCATTCGCATTCGTGCTCAAGTGTGTACGCGGCTTTAAGCTATTACCATACAAAATTTGAACTCAATCGGTGCAGTTCCGCCGACAACAATGCAATTTGACATCGTTATAAACATCAAATAAATAAAAAAAAACTTAATACTAACCAATACTAAGTACATAAAGGCGCGTATTCATCTGAGCACGAACAAGAACGAGGCAAGGCGAGGCCGAAGCCGAACGGATGCCTCGTTTGTAAATTTGTTTGGTAGAATATGCGAACGTACGACGTCTGGCGAGGCAAGGAACGAGGCACCGATCCATCCCATACATACAGAAGCTGAACGAACAAATGCCGTCCACATCTGATCAAATTTTTCTTTGAAGTACCGACTTCCATTTCCATCGAATGACATCCGAACTACCTCGGGCCGTGCGTCGCACAGCCAAATGCTGTTTGCCGCGCCTCGGTGACACGTCCACATACGTATGATCGTTCGGCCTCGCCTTGCCTCGTTCCCGTTCGTGCTCAGATGAATACGCGCTTTAACAATCCACAACTGTTTGTTTCAAAACACCTAGACCAAATGAATTCGAAATTCCTATTCAACAACTAATACATAGTAGTTTAATTAAATGTCTGGTTATCTAATCTGTTTGTTATTTTGTTCAATTAAGTGACAATCACTGTACATTTTCGTCATAAGAAGAAACAATTTTGATATTTTTTTGAAAATATAATATAGCCTATGTCACCCGGGGATAGTGTAGCTTCCCAACGGTGAAAGGATTTTTCAAATCGGTCCAGTAGTTTTAGAGCTTATTCAATGCAAACAAACAAACAATCAAATCTTTAAAATTAATAATAGAGTAAAATTCAAATAGCTAGAACCCTGCGCGAAGTACGAATTTTCGTCTTAGAGAGATGATAAACAAGAGGAAACGACGCTCTATTGTCTGTTCTACAGAACATCAGCTTCAATATCTGTTATTCTCATGTTGACATTCGTAGTGTTTTGCTTCGTGTAACGCTGTGAATTTTGTAATTGATTGTGATTGAGTTATATTTTAGTTTTCTTTGAAAATTAAGTGAAGTGCAGCGCAGCATATATTCGCTAGCTCCGCTTTTGTAAAACGGACAGTACATGACAAGCTCTGCCTTCTCGCGCAGTCCAGGGTCCTAGCTATTTGAATTTTACTCTATCTGAATTTCCGAAGTTCATTGTCACAATAATATAAAACAAAATCGTTCCGTTTATGAACTCGTCAATGAGTAATGTATCCAGATTAGTGTATGGTGTAAGGTTTGATACAAAGATTGATAAAATGTATGATTCAATGCAAAAAACCAAACACAACACTAACTGAGATACAACACTCGACACTAGGTTGATCACGACGCGTTTCGATCTTTCGATTATCTTCAGGTGACTGGAGTTGGAGGATGGGAGGTAGGGTTTTATATTAGTAATTTTAATTCTAATAACTAATGACAAAAAGTAAAGTACTTTTTATTTACACGATATTTCAAAAGTGACTTTCATTAGTCAAGTCTGATTTATTTTAGACTTGACTTTAGGACCAAAAGTAAAAGTCGATAGTGTTTACACATGAGCAAAAGTCGCCTTTTCAAAGTCAAAGTACATTTTAGACGTACGTGTAAACGTAGTCGTCACCCGGGGATAGTGTAGCTTCCTAACAGTGAAAGAATTTTTCAAATCGGTCCAGTAGTTTCGGCACAGTATAATAGGCGCTTATACTGTGGTTTCGGAGCCTATTCAATTTAAACAAACAAACAAACAAATCATTTTTCCTCTTTATTATATTAGTATAGATATATATATATATATATATATATATATATATATATATATATATATATATATATATATATATATATATATATATATATATCATGATGATGAGAAAATAGCACTCGTGCTACGCACTCGTGCAATTTTCAATCAAGCGTAATAACCATTCGTGATACAGCAACAAAAATTGTCGACATAACTTGGAACACTAGTGGTATTATATATGATTATTTTTTACAAATTAGACAAAATCAAAAAGTTATAACAATATGTATTTTAATAAATATAAGATTTATAAGCAATAAAAGCAATAAAAAGATAGACCCGAACAGTGCAACAGGGTAAAAGTGTCAAAAAAATTTCTTTGCATTTTTACTAATATTGGGACATTTCGAAAAATCGTTGTTTGATCCTCGATTACGAAATGCTTTTGCATTTTGGATGGTATTTCTTGCTCGCTGTGCACGCAATAAAAACTTTCATCCTCGAATGTAAAAGTATCATTTCGCAATTTAAATACCTACTTGAACCTATTTAAATAAAAAGAATTGAAGTTTTGTTCAATCGATGAACTTACACAAACCTGTCAAAGGTCAAACATGAACGTTCACATAAACAGTTTGAGGACCACTGGTCTCACGAAAATATGGTTGCTTTTCAGTCCATTTTATATGTATTGAAGTCACTGTTGTGATAGAAATATCATCGATTTGATAGCATCATAAGACGGTTCACTGCTAGTACCCTATTCCTATTAAAATTAGCTATAAATAAAAGATTTTTATGAAAACTAATATATCAATCGATAGATAAAAGTTTTCTCATTTTTTCGCCAGGATTTTTTTATTTATCCCATTAAAAAATCATATTTCACGAAATTAATTATCACCTGCAACTACAACACAGACTCCTGAACTTATATAAGCTCCACGTTTATGAGACGTATAGTCCAGGCAATCTAGAGAAAAAAACCCTCTAACCTGGGCAAAATTGCTGCAGAAGCTTTCTAAACTGTTTTGGGCTCAGAAAATGTCACAGAATAACATATCCAAAATCTGCTAAAATTGGATCACGGGAACACCCCCAAAAATGGGTTCGAAAATTAAAAATGGCCGCCATTTTTAGTTTTTTAGCTTTATCTTGTATGTGGATAATACTACGAGAAAACTGTTACATACTAAATTGTAGAGCATAAAATTCTCTACAAAAAGATGCCAACAATTTTTTTTGTAACTATTACAGTTTATGAGAAAATCGTGAAAATAAATTTGGTTCATTTCTAATGATTTTAAATCAAGTCGTAATTTTGTCTTATCACACAAATATTGCTCTAATTTTTTAACTGATAATAATATCGAAAAATGGCGGCCATTTTTAATTTTCGAACCCATTTTTGGGGGTGTTCCCGTGATCCGATTTTAGCAGATTTTGGATATGTTATTCTGTGACATTTTCTGAGCCCAAAACCGTTTAGAAAGCTTCTGAAGCAATTTTGCCCAGGTCAAAACGTAAATTGCCTGGACTAGTAGTACACTCCTATGTAAAAGAAAATTTAACGTGTCTATAAATTGAATGACACAATACGCCGGTTGTCGGTTGTAATATTTTTGTCTCAGACTATACAAAGTAGACTGGGCATGTTCTTTTAGAAGTGGAGGAACACTTATAGGATGGCTTGCTTGCTACTTCCCCCTGTACACCTACAAACCCTAAGATGGTTGTTGATTGGAGGTGGCCCGCCTTAATTCAACTGCGTTCTAACTATTCTAAAAGATAAGTTTGAATTTGATGTTTTGTTTTGTGTTTTTGTGTCAGCCAATCAAATTAGTCAAATATGTAGCACGTGATACATGAATTACATAGCATTTATTACATTCTTGCTCATTTTTAACAAATGTAAATTAATTTTTATAACATTCCCCTAGTAAAAAGTATTCTCCCTCATATTAAAATCATCATTGATTATTTCGCTTTCTGGAGTTTTCTCGCCATCGCCACTGTCGCTGTCCCCATCGAGGGACAGGTGGGTTAACTCTTGTTTCTTCCTCTGAATGTCTTCTTGCATTTGCCGGTGATCCTCTGATTTGAGTGTGTGAACTTCTTTAAGAGCGTTGTGCCACTGCTGCTTGAAGAACGTCTTCTCCATTTGAGCCTGTTCAAATTTTTCTTCAAGATGACGGAGCTCTTGCAGAAGACGGGCGGTTTGATCGCGGGTTAGGGTTGATTTGCGCATTTCTTCTAGCTCGGCATTTTGAACACGGATTTTTTCATCGAAGTAATTTTTTTCTGCTTGTAGCTTAAACATGATAACGTTTTATGTGTTACTAAATATGATAAAATACAGATATTAGCTACTCGAACATGCCTCGTGCGCTAAATTTCTAAAGAGGCCCTCGCATTTTCAAAGAATTGTACCTAACTACTTTTTTGTTGCATGCAGTGAGATTTAATCATGCAAAACGTATTATGATCATATAGGAGGTATGTGAATTGAATAAATTGTAGGTAGGTACCCCTCTTCCAACCCTCTCATGGATCTTCACCCTCTCTTTCACGTCACACTATTCGGTTTCTTATCTCCGAGCACCGAGCTCAAAAAGTTTTTAAAATAATGTATTTTATAGAGAAATGTTCGTGGAATGTAATAAAAGATACCAGAAGTCGATAATTTTATCCGTTCAGAAGTTACAGCACATTAAACACAATTTTTAAAAATCTCTCAATTTTCTTTTCGAAATTGATATTTTGGCTTCATAAATACCCAAAAAATTTAAATACTACATCTTATGGAGAAATGTGCGTATAATTTAATGCGATAAACCGGAAGTTGATAACTTTATCTGTTCAGAAGTTACAGTACATTAAAAACAATAATTATTAAAAATTTAAAAATTTCTTTACTTTCTCTCGGAAAAACATTTGATATTTAGGCTTAATGAACGACCTAAGTTTTTAAAATAATGTATCTTATGGAGAAACGTTCGTAGAATTTAATAAAAGCAACCGAAAGTCAATATCTTTATCCGTTCAGAAGTTACAGCTTATTAAACACAATAAATATTAAAAGTATAAAAATTTATCAATTTTCTCTTGAAAAAACATTTCATATTTTGGCTTGATAAATATCCAAAAAAAAAAATTAATACTGCATCTTATGGAGAAATATTCGTAGAATTTAATGCAAGACACCGAAATTCGTTAACTTTATGCGTTCAGAAGTTACAGTACATTAAACACAACAATTATTCAAAATTTAAAAATTTCCTTAGTTTCTCTCGGAAAAACATTTGATATTTAGGCTTAATGTACGACCCACAAAGTTTTAAAAATAATGTATCTTATGGAGAAACGTTCGTAGAATTTAATAAAAACAACCGGAAGTCGATATTTTTATCCATTCATAAGTTACAGCTCATTAAACACAATAAATATTACAAATTTAAAAATTTCTCAATTTTCTCTTGAAAAAACATTTGATATTTTGGCTTTGGCATTTTATGGAGAATTGTTCGTAGAATTTAATGTGATAAAGCGGAAGTCGTTAACTTTATCCGTTCAGAAATTACAGTACATTAAACACAATAAATACAAAATATTTGAAAACTTTTCAAAAAAAAGAATTGATATTTCGGCTTAATGAATGCCCTAAAAAGTATTTAACGTATTTTATATAGAAATGTTCGTAGAATTTAATAAATGAAACCGGCAGTCAATATCTTTATCCGTTCAGAAGTTATAGCTCAAAATTACGAAAAAAGCCAAAATTTCTCAACTTTCAATTTTTGGAAAAACCAGCCTATTTTAAAAGTGCCATATCTCGGAAACTATTAGACGTATAGAGCTCCGGTTGGGCTTAATTTAATGCTCTTAAAAAATGTATAGAATAGCTTTCGACGAAAAATGCATGGATTAGGAGATATAGAGCAGAATCTGAAAAAAGTCCGAAAATTTCGCGGTTTTTCGTGTATAAAAATTTTTCCACAACTTTTTGAGAGTTGCAAACTTGGGTATACATAGCCCTAATGGGTCCAAACAACATACTAAAAAATCAAAGATACATCATGTTTTGCGAATTTATTGTCGATTTTGACTGGGCCATTAATTTTATGAATTTCAACAAAATTCTTTTTTATTTATGATCAGTGCGTCCAATACTCATGGGCGTCGGTAGGATTTTTTGTAGAGGGGGAGCATCAATAAAAAGTTATTAAGGCCTTTGAAATGATTATAATTTTATAACATATTCTAAATTTAGTGATTATAATTAGGCTATTATAATTAGAATTTTTATTCCCAAAAAAATTAAAAGGTAAAAAAGGTAGGGTAAATAGGCAACAAATTATATAAAATAGACCACTTTTTTTTTAAATAGGCAATAAAAAATCAATCATTGATTATATTTTATTTATAATTTTTTTCTATGTATCTATTTGATAATGAATTTATTATTTTAGTAAAAAGAAATATTCTAAAGTCAGTTTAAAATTCTTACACTGCACTACTACAACTGAAATTTTTTAATCTGCCAATTTGCATGCAAAATAAGAAAAATGCTATTTAAGGGCAGAAATAGACCGGAAAGAAGGCCAAAAATATATTTAAATAAGACAAAAAATAGGCAAAATTAAATTTAACTTAAAATAAATATAAACGATAGAAACAAAATTAAGTGCTATCAATTTTATTCTATCAATGATACAAAAAATAGGAAAAAGCCTAAAAATCCTCAGCCTAATTATAATTGAATCCAGAGAGGGGCAGGCGTCCTCCTGTACCCCCTCCGCCCAGGGACGCCCATGCCAATACTTTTAAATTTTGTTACACAGGTTGGGTTATACAGGATCCAAGACGCTGATCATTTCTGTACATATAGATCCTGTATAATGTATTAAATAAAAAATGCTTGTTGTTTGTAGGTATATCATTAGGTACGTTAAAGTATTTGACATACTTTCAAAATCTGTATTTATTTTGGGTACAAGATGAGCAACTCCATCTTCGTAAGGAAAAAACAACAAACAGTGATATTGAAAACAAATACTGATGTCGAGTTCAAAATTTGGAATATAAAAATATTGACTTTCTATGAAAACAGAATTACCTGCTCTATTTTCTCCATCAATTTCAATTTTTCGCCCTCGATTCTCTGCACATTTCTGTTCATTTCCTCCTCGAGCATCTGCGTAACTTTGATTTCAATGTTCTCCCTGCTCTGAGGGCTAGTCAGCAGCTTTTCATCGAGGCTCCGTTGCTTTACTTTCAGTTCATTTGCAGTCTTACCTAATTCTTCCGAAAGGACTTTACATTTTTCCATGCCTTGCTGTAATTTTGTTTCTAATTCAATTCGCTTGAGGTTCCACTCGGCTTGAAGGAGTTCTATCTTTTCGCATTCTAAACGTTTAAGGTTGTCTTTGAAGAGTATTTCTTGCTTTTGTTTCCATTGTTCTAAATCTTTGACGGTCTTTAGCGCAAGCCAGTCGTCTAAAATTATCGGGTCCAGGTTGAATTCGCTTTCGTCGTATTTCATACTGAAGCCGGAACTTAATTCTTTGATTTTCATTTCGACTTGCAGATCACACATGAGCTCATCTTTGTTGTTGTACTTGTTAAGGACAACAAAGTAGTCACACTTATCTCCTTCTTGTAACAACAGCTTTGTGTATAACAAGAAGTCATCAACGATGTTTTTGTCGCTGTAATTTTGTAACGAAACCATTGGAGGATACATTGCAATTAAATTTTTAATATTGTCTTTAGTTGACATAAAAAACATGATGCAAGAAACATCTTCCAATATCATTACTTCGTTTGAAATGATCTTTTCTAAATCGCAATTAATAATCAGATTTCTTTGTGCCTTTGGGTGTTGGAATTTAAACTGAAATCCTTCAATATTTAAAGATTTGCGCCAAGTAATTGATCGAAAAGTAACCGTTAAATTGTATAACCGATAATTCCCTGAATCGGTATTAATATGTGCTGGATTAATTTTTGTAATTATGCTATTTTTTAAGCGTACATAAGATTGAGAATTAATATACTCTCTTGGAGTAGTTTGCACTGCTGCGTCTTCTGTTGGGAAAAATGGTTTTTGTGTTTTTTCAATTTCATTAGGTTTATCTTGTCGTATTTGGTCTCCACAAGCGTTCAAACATTCTTGTTGAATTGATTCTTCTGATTCGGATATTACGGATTCGTCGGAAATCGATGGTGTGACTTCTTTGGAGTTCAGATTTAATGGAATTTTTACAGTTTTGTTTTGCATTTCTAAAATAGTTTCTGTGGTAATGCACGGTATTCTGCTTTCCACAACATCGGTGTTTTGCACGTGATTCAGATGGAATCTGGCTATTTGCAAAGTTTTGCAAGGCAGTCCCATTTCCAGTTTTTCGATATCCAAAAAATTGGTTAGGTTGATATCTGCACTGGCCAGAATTTTCACCCCGTGATGAAAATTCAACGGAACGGTTTTGTATTCGTCCATAAATATTTGCAACACTTCCAAGTTCGTTATCAACTTCAACACAATTTTCTCGTTTAAACCAATAGGCTCATGTAATTTATTACTAAAATATTTTGTGTTCACTGTTAACCCCAACAATGACAAAGACAGGTACAATTTGTCGTTCGTTGGGTTGAAAACCAGATCTTCCGTCAGCAACAAATCCATGTTAGAAGCCACTCCGATAATAAAAATCAAGTGATACTTTTGATTAAGCGGCGTATTGTGTCCGATTTGAATGTACCCTTCGTCTTGGTAGATGATCGGAATGACGGTAGTGTCATCCTGTTTGTTGGGCGGAGGCAGGGTGTGTTCGGCAGCGTCTCCAGCGCTCGGGACGTATTTCCCGGCGGAGACTTTGTCTCTGAGCGTGAGGGTGAGCGAGAGCTCGGGCTTGTGCACGCGGTACTCGCTGGGCACGCTGACCAGGCGATGCCACCGGGCCTCGACTCCCTGCGCGCCCTGGCCGGACACGGCGGCCGCGCTGCGCAGGCTCAGGAGGATGAAGCCGAGCTTCTCGCGCTGACCGTTGGGGGACACGCACCAACAGTCGATGCGGAGCGGGACGTGCGAGCTTCGAAGTTTGCGGATCTGGAGATAATTGTTCACATATCAGGGTTACTTTTAAATTGTTCCATAATAACTACAATCAGAGCTGCTGTATCATCGCTAATACACTCGGCAACAAAATAAAAACGCGCCACTTGCAGAGCTGGGAGTATCTTACAAAAAAGACACTCGATAGTATCTAAGATACAAAAAATATATGAAATACTTTATTATTTTTGTATCTAAGTAGATGTATCAGATACTTTTAAGAAATTTTTGTATCTTAAGATACTTGGAATTAAAAACATCTAGATACTTATGTAAGTATCTTGAATAAATTTACACAAATATCTATAAAAGTATTTAAGATATTTTTAGAAGTATCATTCCCAGCTCTGGCCACTTGACAATGCACCCAAAATTCCGAATTTTTAGACCGCCATAACTCGGTTGAGTTTGGTCGAAAATGGATGAATCTTCAAGTTCTAACAAGTTTGACGTTTCCTCTTTAAGGGCATGCAAGTTAATCTGACGCCAAGTTAATTTCAGCCTCTGCCACTTCCTTCAGCAAAAAATGTTTTTGATGTCATAAAATGTCAAACTTTAATAATTTGTATTAGGTGCAAAAAAATCGTGGGCTCAATCCATTACCAAGCAGATAAAGTTTATTCATTTTCCTTTCGAGGGAAAAAAAGTTGAATACCTGCGATGATTTGGCGCGAAGTTATGAATTTTTTTTAAATTGCATTTTTTTGATCTTTGAAAATTTATCGAAATTATCTACAATTGTACGTCTTACCTTAAAATCATCGTAGTTAATTGAAATTTTTAAAAATGTACCAAAGAATTAATAAATTTTAACGCCATTTTTTGGTACACCATACATGTTGTCAAAGTTTGACATCAATCTTGTAACAATTTAAAGAATCATTGATATCTGTGCAAAATTAGCCGAGTTATGACCGAAAAGGCACAAAATGCAATTATTACTTTTCAAAAATTCATAACTTCGCGCTAAATCATCGGAAGTATTTAATTTATATCTCCGAAAGGAAAATGAATTAACTTTATAGCCTTGGTAGTGGAATGAGTACATAATTTATTTTGAACCCGGTACAAATTGTCAAAGTTCAACATTTTTTGACATCAAGAACTTCTTTTCTAAGGGGGGTGGCAGGGGGTAAAATGAACTTGGCATTCAAATAAATTATTAAGCACCACGCCAGAACAATTTACCGGTCGTACATGCTTCAAAGTGCTTCGAAGTATGCAAATTGAAGGACGTCATGGTGACATGTGTCAAAAAATTAAACGTCACATGACATTTCCCGATATTATGTGCACTTGGAATCACTTTAAAGGTTCTGTTCTGGCAGACATGTGCAACCGGTAAATTTTTCTGACGTGGTGCTTAATATTTTTATGAGTACCCCTACCTAACAGAAGTAGTAAAATGAGTCACTTAGTACATGTTAGAATACTTGTTTCAAATAGCGCCCTGTATGAAATACCCCGGATGTAACATTTTTATGAAAACTAGAATTGAATTAATATAAAAAGTCATCTCTAGCAAGGGATAAAATCGGGCACGAATATTTTAGCTATTTAACATTTTTTGTAGGTATGCATTTTTTTTAGAGGAGTTGAAAAGATTTTGGTAGAAATACATAAACCGAAAATACATAAACTTGACGATTAAAACTGTTTCTGTTAAAATTTTGTTAGATTTGGGTAAATAATATATGTTTATTAAGAAAAGAGGAAATTTAGTATTTGTTACTAACTTTATTTTAAATCTTTCCTTTAAGACAATCCTCTACCGCGCCAGAAAACAGACAAAAACATGGATTTGGCGCGCCACTCGACAGTGTTTATTGTTTTGTTAAATATAATAATTTAAAGATACTATTGCAGATAAAAGTACAATCTACAAAATGGTCGATTCAGAATTTTAAAATTTTGCTTTAAAATCGAAATATGTTAATTTGAGTTTTACAATTTTTGTTATTTACAAATGTCTTATATTTTAAAACGAATTAAAAAAATTCGATCGGTTATTTCGCATATCCAAGCTTTGTTGACAACATATTAAAATTTGAAATTAATTAATAAATAAAAGCTGTATAGGGGCGAGCGAAAACCCTCTTTTTGCAAATATTGCAGCTTTTTTACAAATATGGGTGCCAAAATTATTTGTTCCCCTCAAACATAAATTATTTGTTATTTCTATGTTTAACAAAACAATAAACGCTATGGAATAGCGCGCGTAATCAATGTTTTTGACTGTTTTATGCCATGGGTAGAGGATCATCTTAAGAATTATATTAAGATTCTAAAATAGAATAACGATATTAAAATGCAAAAATCTTGTAATTCATGATTATCTTAGTCATGGAATCGCTAGCATGTTAAACACTGGCAGCTGACAATATTTTATGATACCTCATCATCAGTAAATTTTGCAGATTGTTGGCTAACTAATTTTAATTTGCTGCTTAAGTGGCTCGTCTACGTTTTTGCCGAATTCCTAGAATACTCTAGATTTTACTTTTTTTCCATTCCACTCTTTTCCCCTCTACTAGAGCTGCCTGAAACCAGCCCGAAGCTCTTACTTTGCAGCATCGTAGCAATGTCATTTTGAAGTTGAAAAATACTGAAAAAGTGTTTTCGTTGCGAGTAAACTGTCAGATTATTATTGATTTCAGGATAATGTTTTTATGAACATTTAATAGGGAAAAAATTGATCTACAGATGTGCCTTTTTAAAACTTTAAAAATTAATTTCTATCATAACCGTGTAAAGTTTGCATAAATTTCGGAATTTTTATATTCATGTACAATTTTTTAATCAAAATTTTAAAAAGGCACATTTGTAGATCCATTCTTTCTCTATTAATTCCTTTTTGACATAAAATTTTAGTATTTTTGTACTGGCCACAAAACACTCGCTACGTTAGTACATTTTATGCTGGATTTTAGGTAGTAGACGGGCCTCTTAAGCCCAATTATTTGCGGCTGAACTTCCATCCTCACCTCTTTCTTTTCCGTCTCCCAGACCAGCTCCGTGCTAACCATAGGATTAGGGCTGGGTTCCACCAGATCCGCCTGAATTTTGTGTCCTTTGAGTGACGCTTCTATTAGCAGCGGCTGCTCCAGAAAATTGAATCCACGTCCTTCTCGCACGCCAAGCACGATCACTACATGTGGGCCGGTTAATTCATTCATCTCCCAACTATGGCTAAAATACCACTAATGCTACACTAGACCGATGACTGACGTATTACGTCATCTTGAAAAAAACAAAACATTTAGGGTGTCAAAATACGCTAGGACTACTTGATTTTAAAAAGGACGTACACTTGGTGGTCCGATTGGGACCGTCCTTTAAAAAAAGTAAATTTAAGGATTCATTTTCGTTTCTTGGTCCAACACTTTACAATGAAATAAGGATCAGATTCAAAAGTATATTGAAAGATGTCTAGTAGGTAATTCATTTTGAATTGTATCATTTATTGGTAGATAAGTAAATATATTACGGTTGATTATTTGTTAAATGTAAATATTACACTAATTCTAACATTCTAAATTCAAAGTATGTCATTTAATTTAATTATTTAATCGGGTTTTTACCTCCCGCCTCATATTTTATAAGAGAGGTATTAATTATGACGGATCTAAATTTTCGAGTGTGAGTTTTTGGCATAAGCACGTTTTAGGGTCTCTAGAATAAGAATTACTCATTTTTGAGATGATGTCTGTGTGTGTGTGCGTTCGTTCGTGCGATCGTGCATTCGTTTGTATGTTACAATTTTTCGGACGCGATAACTCCAAAAATATCAAATATTGAAATACCAAATTTTATATGTAAGGAAATGTAAGTAAGACTTTTCATATAGAGCAATATGATTTTTCTTAAATTTTCTCAATAAATAAAGCATTTATAATAATATATGTTTCATTAAATGTAACAAGATTTTTTTAAAGAATTTTCTGTACCATTTATAAACTATAGGACAATTCTACTTTTTTGAAATTCCAGTATCTTGTTGTTCATGATATGAAATTTGTTTCTACACAAAATTTGAATGATTATGACAGTGACAGTACAGTTGACATCTTTTGCTTGCATCTTGGTTTACATTATCGTTTACAATTCTAGACGATGTAAGTCTACTGTCTACTCCCATTTAACATATTAGGTTATATTTCATTTACAATTTCTTTAGGTTTTATTACATTACCGCATGGATTTAGCGAATTAGAGAGCATCAAAGTTGAGTATAACACTCTCCCTCACTACACAATACACTGCCAAGCAGACAAGCCTCGCGAGGCCATGTATTGCGGTTTAGAGAGACCACTACTGTCCAGGGAAACATGTGTTATCCATTGATATCGCATCCACGGTGGTAAATTTGTATTTATAGCAATGTCGAATACAAAACGGTGTTCGCTATTTGTTTGTTTGCTTTCCTCAATTCGTGATGTTCTGTTGTTTATTTGCGTGAACGAGGAAGTGTTAATAAATTGTAATTACACTGTGCGAGCGATCAAACAGACAATATTTATTTGGAATTTCAGTGTAAATGATGTAATGCTGAATCCATATTGACAAACTGTCATTTAGGGAACTACGTACCTACCTATTGTATATGTAGTAATTTGCTAGCATTTCCATTCATGCTGCTAAAAAGTAAAAATATCACTCGAAACATTTACTTTAATCAGATCAGGTTAAGAGGGTTTTATCGCTCATTTTTTGCACGTTTGGTCATTTTTTAGCGTTTACTGGCTCTGTTTCCAAGTTAGTAGGATTTGTTTAGAATGCGGTAAGCAATCTTAGAAGGCGGTAAGCAATCTTAGAAGGCGGTAAGAAATCTTAGAAGGCTCTAAGAAGAAGAACTCATGATGAGGGCGGTAAACAACAGAAACCAAGGCAGCAGCACCAAAATGTAAACTAAACCCACATAACCAAAAATAAACATTATTTTCAAATTTATTTTTATTGTATCGATCGAAAAAAAAAAATTATAAGTATCACGGACGTTACGTGCATTTTGTACGGTTTCGACTACGTCTCGGTGTACAAACATTATTCTCAACCGGTAAACTTCATATACCACCCTTGTACTTAATATACTATTTTTCAACAATCATATCAATAGTTTTAGTTATACCAACTTTGTACTGATACTGATGATTCATCACTTGCTAAAAACAATTTGAATGTAAAATCAAGAACGCTAACAATTTGTATACAATTACCTACATAGTCATTTTCATTCGATTTTACCCATTTGACAAAATAAAATCCCCAGAACATTTCGAGATTGCGATTGCTAATGTCCGCCCTTAGTAACATTATTTATCTAAAGCCTGTTTTACATTATACTTGTTGTGGCTAGAAACTTTGAGAAGTTTCATATTAGATTTTAGAATTCAAAATATGATACAGTAAAACACGAAAATCTCCATCAAAGTTTCATACTAGAAACGTCTTTTTCCGACTTAAAAAAATAGCTCTGGTCCTATTTCCATTCAAGTTTCATACTAGAGCGCAGGTCTAGTAAACACGCATTTTGCATTGCCAATCTTCTGTACATACATCGTATCGACATCAACAATCAAAAACCAGAAGCGATTTCGGGTTCTTGACTTTTTTGTATCGCATCTATATTTCGTAATGTTTAACGTTTTGTGTAATTTCCATTTTCCATTCATGTTTCTAATTAATAACAAAAACGTCAATATTACGGTTTAAAAATTTGGTGTTTAGTTGATAACATTGATTTCCGGCTGATCAAGAAACTAGTACAAAACTTGGATGTGTTCTGGACAAAAAAAAAGTCAGAAAAAGTTTCTAAAATCTAGTTCCAGCTTCTAGACGAAAAAAGTATAGGTAATGTAAAACAGGCTTAACATCCCATCCCAATGTCAGTATTTTTGTAATAATAACCCAATATTATATATCTTATGTAATTCTCTGAGATGTGTGTATTGAGTATGTAATTTTTGATCGTACTCAGGATGTGGCTAGGGTAGACTAACTTAATATCACTTAAAGTATAAGAATAAGATCATTTTCAACATACAATGGACGATTCGTGTCAAGTGGGTAATCAACTAAAATCAAAACTTGAAAATACAGGATCAATACAACCGGTATACAAGTATGTGCGTAGGCGGCTTCATACACACAATTTACTCGCAGGCTATGACGAGGATAAACAGGAACAGGACAACAGGATAAAATAAAGCGCAGCCGACTAACAATCGCCGTGTGTGGCGTGTGGGAGTTTATGTAGGATCTCAGCAAAGCTCCGGGAAATGAAAATGCTGCAGCGTTGCACAGAAACTGATATGAGGATTACAATGCTTTGTTTTGTGGTTTCTTGGTAGGGGCGAAATCAAACTAGAGGGATGAAAATTGTTTATTTATTGCAGTTTGCAAATTTACCGGTTTTTTCAATTACCGGTAATTCGGTAAAAATTTTCGTGCAATACCGATTTACCGGTAATTTACCGGTATATAAAATAGGTTCAAACGGTACTAAAACGTGTTTATTGATAAAAATCTCGACTGACTTTTTTCACCTCCCTTTTGGACTGACGGTAAAAATAATTATAATAGTACCTATTATGTATCAAGTTTTATAAACATCATTTTAGTCACGAGCTTTTTAGGAACGAGCGCAGCGAGTGTATAAAAATCGAGTTTTCATTTACGATATAATAATTAATTGAAGTGGGTTCTAACTAATTCTTCACAAATTTGGCTGAAAGTAGTGCAATTGGTCATAAAAGATAAGTTTAGTTTTATTTTGTGTTTCAGCATGGCTGGGAGCTCTCTGCCTGTGTGTATCGTTCTTCTCCGCTCCGGTGGTGATCGCGGTGTGTCGCAGGAAGTCCACGCGTCTCGCAGCCGTGTTCGGCGGTCTTGTCATGGCACTTGCTTGTCTCTTCACTTCTTTCGCAACCCAATTCCACCAGGTAAGACATCATATCAATTCACGTACAAATAAATCATGTATATGAACTACATATAAAACAAAGCGAATGTTGAATTTATTGTAAAATTTCAAAGACAAAATTTTAAAAATCAAAATTTAAAACACAAAATTTAAAAATAAAAATTTAATTAATCAAAATTTCAAAGATAAAATTGTTTAAAAAATACATAGAACTTGTATTAATATTTCCTATAAACCTTTAAAAATAAGTTCGTGAAGATTTTGTGTAGGTACTTTTTAATTTGCAAGTTATTTAAAAAAAATTCTGATGTGGCCAACACGTGGCTTCTCGCCATAAGGCTAGTAAATTTATATTTACATAGTTTATGATATTCTATCTCAAAAATTCTGGTAATATAATAATTTTCAAAGCAAAATATCAAATAGTTTTTAAAATATAAATTATTAAGTAAAATTTTTCCACATTTTATTTTTTCTTTTCGATATTACAAGTTCAATTTTGATAAGCGTTCGACATATTATAAGTAATTCTACTGCCAAATATACAATATAATATTTATTAGCGTACCTGCCCTCGATATGGAGAAAAAAATATTAATATTTAGGGTAATAGGTTAAAATATAAAATTTGATATTTGGCGTATTTCAAATCATTTTAAAATTATATACAGGTTGTCTCTGTACTTCGGGAAAAAAATTAAAGGGTATATACTATAAGACGTACTGTTCATGGAAAAAAAGAATTTTTTAAAAATTCGCAAAATAATTTGCATGGTATTTAAAGGAAACATTTTGTTAGCCACTGGTTGATAGTTATTTTTAATGATTTTATTTAAATCTACTAATAATACAAGTAGTAATTGTTTACACAACGCCAAATAAATGTCTGATGTTGTGTAATTAAAAATTATGTTTCTTTTAATAAAGTACACTGTTTAGTGGTTCTAAAAATGTTCATTTCAAGTAAACCACCCTTAATTTTGCGAATTTAAAAAAAATTATTTTTATTCCATGATCAGTACGTCTTACAGTATATACCCTTTAATTTTTTCCCGAAGTACAGAGACATCCTGTATACAATAACTGTAATGATTATAGATTGTATACCACAACTTATCTAACACAAAAACTACATTATTTTGCAAAATAATTATTTTATAATTTATATCATAAATTATTACGAATAGTCCAGTCAACGAAGGATCATTTTGGGCAAATGACGGTTCAAAATCCGAAAGTTTTGAAACTTTGTAGCATTGTTCGGGAAGGTCTAGTAATGAACATATCAAAAGTCCTGACCCGTAGGTGGTGAGCGGGGGCGTGGGGACCACAAAATGGCTGCCAAAATCTGGTTTTTCTATAATATCTCGTTATCGCTGCATTGTAGAGTACAAGTACTTATTACAAAGTTGTAGAGAATAAAATTTGCTACAATTTTGATTAAAACAATTTTTCCCCAGATCAATGGCCTATAAACTAATTTTAAGCTTAATTGCCGATTTAAAAAAAATAGAATACATCACGCGTCATAAAAATGTCTTTGCTTGACTCGGAGGCTTTGAAGAAATGCTCGGACGCTGCGCATCCTCGCATTCTTCAAACGCCTCCTCGTCTGCAATGAAACATTTTCATGACTTGTAATGTAATATACTATTGTAGAAGGGAATTCGGGAATTGTAGTTTTTATAATATTCAATCAAAATTGTAATTAATTTGTAGAATTTTTAATTTATTGTAATTGGAAAATGATGCTAGGTAGAAACAACGTTTTGAATACAAATTATTGTAGACAGTAACATTTAGTAGGTATTCGATGTTTGGCTGAAGAGGTCTTTTCAAAAATTTAAAACTTTTAATTTTGACTGACATTTACGTATATTTATGAAACTTGTCTTTTTATATATAAAATTAAAGCCAATTATCCTCTAATAATGGATAAACACGATTACAACACAAGACATAAAGATGAATAGGGTACTTAACACCTATGCTGATTTTTTTATATGTGAAACTATTTTTGAATCCAAGTTTGACGTATTTTTTTATTTTGCATAAATTTTATTATTACAGGAGAAAAAAATTATTGAAAATTCAGGTATTTTTATGTGACGTCACGTGTGCTTTGCATGTTTGGGTTAAGTTTCTACGTGCCGTCGTAGTATTAGACGAAGACAGCTATACTTTTTTTGCTACGTATGTCTGTCGGGCAAAGGGGAAGTTTCTTTTTGTTGTGATTGTGTTGACAGTGACAATTTTGAAATTTTGAAGATATCAAAATAGAATCTCTGCGTGTTTTGTCTTTATTTTGAGATATAAGCGATATAAGTATTAATTTTACAACATATTGTTTGTGCAAAGAGTAGTTTCAGGTAAGAAATAAAATAAACTTTAAAATCGCTGTTATTTTGACATTACAAAATAACCCCCTAACATCTCTCCCAAATAAAACATCAACGCACCTGCGGCTTATGGCTAGCACACGTGACGTCACATTAGAGGGGTTGCTTTGAAACATGTAAATTTTAAATCAATTTTTATAAACATTGGTAACATAATTATTGATTTTTTTAACATTAATTATCTTCTTATAAGTCAAATATTGTACAAAAATAAAAAAATCTGCAATATAAAAAAATGTTAAGTACCCTATTGTACATATCTAATTCAAGGTTAAATATGGTTAAATATTCTCCTGAAAAATTTGGGCCTGTCTTGTTCAATAAAAAAGACTATCAAAATTGCCGCGAGCATTAATATTTTAAAAAGAATATAAAATTGTTTCTATTGCAAAATATTTTTTTTTTAGTATTTCCGAAGTTTTAAACTAAACTGTATCGTTTTTATAAACTTTTTTTGACTTGTTCCGTACACAATGTATTTTTGTCAAGGGAAATAAATAAAAATATTATTATATTATTATTATTGTATCTATAGAATATTATTTAAAAAATTCATATTCATTCATAAATTTTGAGGATATTCCAGAAAAACTCTAGGGTGTCAGAATATTATATACAAAATTTCAAATTTTTGTATCCAGTGGTATTTGAGTTATCGTACCTCCAACATCCATCCATACATACACACACATACACATCATCATCATCGCGAAACTATAAAAATCGTATTGTAGGAACCTCAAACGTGCTTATCCATTGAAAACTCTATCGAAATTTTAGCATGATTACAATACCTCTCTTACAGGACGAGAATGGCGAGAGGTAAAAATGTAAGCATGCCAAGCATTTTTTGATTAGTGAATTAGTAATTATTGTAAAAATATATCACCGCAACTGAACGAATTGCAATGATATCAGCCAACGCGCATTGAGCAAATTTAGTTTTACATTATCAAAAATATTGTTATTTTCATATCCGCCTCCAAGGCTAATATCTGGGTCACCAACCTCCTTAAAAATGTTAAACACATTACTATTTCCCATATATTTATTTAATGTCCTTTTACTCAACTTTGAAAACTTCCAGTTCGACAAAACATTTCAATTTCAATAGATCACTGTCAAACTTAGTAACTTGTATTTCAATTTTAAAACTTTCCCCTCTTGTTAACTAAATTCAGTTCACAAAAAGTCGAGTTTTTTTTCAACAAGTAGGACACAAACTTCTTTTCCAACTTCGAGTTATTCTTAACTGAAATAATTCGTTAAGAAATATCAGAAAGTTTTATCTGAATTCATACAGTTCATTTGCATAGTTCGTGTTACAAATTAGTAAAATATCAGCCTTGGGAGACTGGAAACTAGCACCGACATATGGAAAGTTTCAGAACTATCTGTACGAGCTTTTTGGGGTTATGTCTACAAGGTAGAAAGCTCTATACCACCTCTGTACCAATGTAGAGATACACCAATGAATACTCGAGACATGAAATGGAAACAATTTGCGGCTTTGTTTAATATTTTAAGATTAGTTAAATATGTAGGTGTTGGGTGTAATGAAACTATGAAAACTTTACATGATATGAGAAAGTTAGCTGAGCAAATTTTGTTACGGGAAATTGTATCTAATTTGTAAAACAAACAAAATTTAATTTACTTTTCCTTTGTTTAACTTTGGATTAAATTTATACTATTAGTTACACAATACAAGTTCCTTATATTTCAACAAAATCAACAATTAAAAAGTCAGCAATTATGTGTAATTTCTGCCTTCATTTTAATTTCAATGCACTTGTGTTTTATATCGTTGAAAAGAGAAAAAAATCTCTATTAAGACGAGTCATAGCCAACTATGAGCTGCATATGAAAATTTGAATTTAGTTTGAATTTCTCAAAATCTGTAGGAGATAAAAAAAATTTTTAGGACTGCTGTGAATTGTACTAATTCAAACTAAAAAGTTATTATAGGTGAAAAACGAAATTGGGTAAATTTACATTTTTGCGTATAACTAGTCACCTATGCATTTTTGTGGGAAAACAAAAATATTTATAAATTGGCCCTCTAAAGGGGCAACTTTTGTCTAATTTAACCAACTTCGTATATATCTTATGGTTCTCGAGATCCCCATGCTTAAACAGTTTCATAGGACAGCCTGTATACAGGTTGGTGGAGGTGAAATGCGAATATAGGGAACATACATGACAATCGAACTTTCATGCCAGGTATCTTGATATATTTGGTAGTAGTGACACAAAACGAAGTAGGTAATGTGAATTTGTTTGACAAAAAGAGTAATGAATAACAGAAATAATAATAAAATCTAAAAGTGCATGTTGAATGTTAGTATAGTAAAAGTAATTATTACGAAAAGAAAGTGGAAACATATTTATTTGAATTGTAAAATAAATTATAAAGCTAGAATTTCAATCAATATTCAAACAAATTTCCTCCCTCTGCCAAACAGTAGCCTAAACGATTGTAAAATCCAGTTCTATTATTACTTAACATTTGTGGCGTAATTGTTGCAAATGCATCTAATATTTACAGTTCTTCCAGGGTTGTCGCTCTTTCTTCTTGACAACTATAAATTTTAGATTTAATATAACACCACAAGAAAAAATCTTGGGGGAGCTAAGTCCACCGACCTATATCTGACCAAGGAATAATTATTCCACGGGTAAAATAAAAATTTCAATAATATGACAGCTACTTTGACAATAACAGTACTTGATTCCACATATATCAAGATGCCTAGCACGATAACTCAATTGTCATATATTTCCCTATGTTCGCATTTCACCTCCACCAACCTGTATAGAAGTTATATTTGAAATCAAAATGTTCATGTCATTTTCGGTTTAATCAGTAGTCATATTTTTGTAAATAATATATATTTTTATGTCTCCTTACGGCTAATTTTCTCATGTAAAATTTCATAACAATTATTATTGCTTTATTAATAAAAAATCTGACGTGGCCATCACACGACCTCCCGCTATATAGACTAGGAAATTTTTTCGAAAATATACCTCCTAGAGGCAAATCATGTAACAATTGATTAACAGGTTGAATCTTATGCTTTGATACCCGCTGAATACGCCTAAGTATGTTATTTGCTCGAATTTTTACTCCTTGTGCCCCAAATTCAAGATGGCGGACGAAAATTGTGTCAAAAAATCAGTTTTTTACATTTATCTCAGAAACTATTCATATTAGGTGAAAAAGTGTTATATTAGAAAATGTAGACCATAAAATTCTCTATAAGATAGGTTCTTAACGATTTTCATGTATGTGGCACAGTTTTCGAGAAAATCGAGAAAATGTATTTCGGACATTTCAATCATTAAAAACCAAGTCCAAATTATGTCTCCCTTCATGAAAACGGCTGTCATTTATGAACTAGTAATAATATCAACTTCCGATTTTTTAAATTAAATTATATGAATTTTTTTTTATAAGATATATTATTTTAAAAACTTTCTAGTGCGTTTATTGAGCCAAAATGTAAAATTTTCTTCCGAGAAATTTTACCATTTTTTATATTATTTTGTATTTAATGAACTGTAACTTCAGACCAAATAAAAATATTGACTTCCGTTTTCTTTTATTAAATTCTAAGAACATTTCTCTATAAGATACATTGTGTTAAAATCAGTTTAAAGCTTTCTTTAAGCCAAAATATTACATTTTTCCTCAAGAAAAAGTTGAGAAATTTTTATTTTTTTTGTATTTATTGTGTTTAATGAACTGTAACTTCTAATCGAATAACAATATCGACTTCCGGTTTCTTTTATTACATTCTACGAACATTTCTCTATAAGATACAGTATTTTAAAAAGTTTTAAGGCCGTTCGTTATGCCAAAATATTTCATTTTCCCCCAAGAGAAAGTTGAGAAATTTTAAATTTTTTTATATTTATTGTGTTTAATGAACTGTAACTTCTAATCGAATAAAAATATCGACTTCCGGTTTCTTTTATTAAATTCTACGAACAATTCTCTATAAGATACAATATTTTAAAAAGTTTTAAGGGCGTTCGTTAAGCCAAAATATTTCATTTTTCCCCAAGAGAAAGTTGAGAAATTTTAATTTTTACCTCTCGCCTAGAGAGGTATAGGGATCGTGAAAAAATTCGATGTCGAGATTTTTGTCAATAAGCACGTTTTAGCACCTTTAGAACCTATTTTGACTATTTTCACGATGATGTCTGTGTGTGTGTGTGTGTGTGTGTGTGTGTGTGTGTGTGTGTGTGTGTGTGTGTGTGTGTGTGTGTGTGTGTGTGTGTGTGTGTGTCTGTATGTGCGCCTACTATAGTCTTTCGTTCTGATTCATTATCTCAAATTCTACTGAACATAAAATTCTAATATTTTGCAATATACATTTATATATGTTAATGAAGAGCTGATAAGATTTTGGTAAAAATCTGTCAACCGGAAATGGTATTTTCTTGAAGAATTTTAACATTTTTTGCAAAAAATATAGGAAATACTGCGATAGTTACAATTTGTCATTCGACATTTGAAAGAACAAATTATCTTTTACAATATTTATTTAACATCGTTTCTATATCTCTTACCAATAAAGGAAAATTAATTTTCAAAAATTTGTAATTTTACCTACCACGATTTGTAAATCATAATATAGGAAAAAAAAATTGAAAACAAAAATGAATATGTCAATGTGACAGATGAACAGATGTATACACAATTTCTGAAATGTTTGTGGCACCATTTTAAAAGAAATGTAAATATTATTAACAACTGAACATAATGTAATAAGGTAATAATAAAGTTAAATTTTTATCTATAAAGAGCTAATTAAAGAACTAAGAACTATAAAATTATTTTCAAAAAGTTTGTAAATTTATTGCAAAATTATAATTTAAGAAAGCCTAACTAAAATCAAATTCACATAAATAATTACAGTGTTAAAGCGAGAGGTCGTGTGCTGGCCACAACAGATTTTTTTATATTTATTGTGTTTAATGAACTGTAACTTCTAATCGAATAAAAATATCGACTTCCGGTTTCTTTTATTAAATTCTACGAACATTTCTCTATAAGATACAATATTTTAAAAAGTTTTAAGGGCGTTCGTTAAGCCATAATATTAAACTTTTCACCGAGACAAAATTGGGAATTTTTCTTTTTAAATTATTTATTGTGTTTAATGAACTGTAACTTCTAAACGAATAAAAATATCTACTTCCGGTTTCTTTTATTAAATTCTAAGAATATTTCTCTAAAAGATACATTATGTTAATATCCTTTTAGAGTTTTTTTTAAGTCAAAATATTACATTTTTTCTTGAGTGAAAGTTGAGAAATTTTTTAATTCTTCGTATTGATTTTGTTAAATGAACTGTAACTTCTGAACGGATAAAAATATTGACTTCCGGTTTCTCTTATCAAATTTTACGAACATTTTGCTATAAGATATATTATTTTAACAACTTTTTAGGGCGTTCATTAAGACAAAATATCAAATTTTTTTCCTGGAGAAAGTTGATTTTTGTTTACATTTTCGTAACTATTCTGTTTTATGAACTTTAACTTCTAAACGGATAAAAATATGGATTTCCGGTTTCTTTTCAGAACATTTTATCGCAGAAATTGTTAATATTAGGTAAAACAAACTGTTATATAAGAAAATGTATATCACAACATTATCTATAAGAAAACTTATTTTTAGGAACTTTGTTCTTAAAATTTTGGAGGCACTAGATTTATAGACAATGGAAAAAAATCTCAAAAGACGTCTAGAAATAAATGTCTATTTATGTTTTCGGGGTTGCAAAAGTTAGTGAACATTATTAAGAACGAATATTTTCGTAGATATTCGGATGGCTAACTTTGTAGGGGTAGGGGCAAATCAGAGCAATTTTATAGAAATTTACCAAAGTTGTCTTTGGAGAATATCCTTAAATATTGGCTAAACCAGATCATCTAAACTTTGAAATCAATGTTCCTTATAAAAAAAATTTGGTAATCTAACTTTTAAATATGAGAAAAAATCGACTTTATGTATTTTGAAAATGAAAATACATACCTATAGAAGGTTATTCTAGAGTTGTTGAAAATTTTTTTGAAAAGAAACCGGATGTCGATATTTTTATCCGTTTAGAACTTACAGTTCATAAAACACAATAATTATGAAAAATTTAAAAAATTATCACCTTTCTCCCGCAAAAAATAATAATTTTGGCTTAATGAATACCCTAAAAAGTTTTTGAAATAATGTATCTTATAGAAAAATGTATGTAGAATTTCATAAAATAAACGGGAAGTTGATATTTTTTATCCGTTAAGAAGTTACAGTTCATTAAACACAATAAATAAGAATTTAAAAAAAATTCAACTGTCTCTCGGGAAAGATTGTAATATTTTGGCATAACGAACACTCTTAAAACTTTTTACAATGTTTTATCTTATGGAGAAATGTTCGTAGAATTTAATAAAAGTAACCAGAAATGGATATTTTTATTCGTTTAGAAATTATAGTTCATTAAACTCAATAAATAAATAAAATTAAAAAATTTCTCAATTTTGTCTCGGTGAAAAGTTTAATATTTTGGCTTAACGAACGCCCTTAAAACTTTTTAAAATACTGTATGTTATAGAGAAATGTACGTAGAATTTAATAAAAGAAACCGGAAGTCGATATTGTTATTCGATTAGAAATTGCAGTTCATAAAACACAATAAATACAAAAAAAGTAAAAATTTCTCAACTTTTTCTTGGGGAAAAATGTAATATTTTGGCTTAAAGAAAGCTTTAAAATGTTTTTAACATAATGTATCTTATAGAGAAATGTTCGAAGAATTTAATAAAAGAAACCGGAAGTCAATATTTTTATTCGGTCTGAAGTTACAGTTCATTAAATACAAAATAATATAAAAAATCTGACGTGGCCATCACACAACCTTCCGCCATATCTAGACTTTAAACAGAAATGTATACGTGCAATCCGGTGCCCATTTCAAATAATATACAAATAAAAATCTCAAATATTCGAACACAGAAATTTGCATCACCTGAATTAAAAGATTCATTCACAGGAAAACTCTGCTGTGTTGAAGCCATCCTCCGTTCAATTACTACATTTAATATCTTACTTAGGACTTAATAGCGCTAGTATGCCAACTTGTCACCCGTCTCACCTGTCAATATTTTTTACGCAGAAACAAAAATCAACCGATCATGGATTACAAGATATCAACGTTTTATTTGATAAATTTATTTTTTAAATTTTACTGCAGTTCTTTAATGCTACCAGATAAAGACAATTTTTTTATAACGTAAGTTGCAAATAACTTTTCCTCTTATTCTCATTACAAATAAATACTATATTTTTCCAAATTTATATACAATTTTGACAATTAACCTTTACAATCTTCAAAAAATATCACTTCCGATGAAGATATTTGTACCAAAATCTAGGGAGCTCTTGGTATTTTCTTGAAGAATTTTAACATTTTTTGCAAAAAATATAGGAAATACTGCGATAGTTACAATTTGTCATTCGACATTTGAAAGAACAAATTATCTTTTACAATATTTATTTAACATCGTTTCTATATCTCTTACCAATAAAGGAAAATTAATTTTCAAAAATTTGTAATTTTACCTACCACGATTTGTAAATCATAATATAGGAAAAAAAAATTGAAAACAAAAATGAATATGTCAATGTGACAGATGAACAGATGTATACACAATTTCTGAAATGTTTGTGGCACCATTTTAAAAGAAATGTAAATATTATTAACAACTGAACATAATGTAATAAGGTAATAATAAAGTTAAATTTTTATCTATAAAGAGCTAATTAAAGAACTAAGAACTATAAAATTATTTTCAAAAAGTTTGTAAATTTATTGCAAAATTATAATTTAAGAAAGCCTAACTAAAATCAAATTCACATAAATAATTACAGTGTTAAAGCGAGAGGTCGTGTGCTGGCCACAACAGATTTTTTTATATTTATTGTGTTTAATGAACTGTAACTTCTAATCGAATAAAAATATCGACTTCCGGTTTCTTTTATTAAATTCTACGAACATTTCTCTATAAGATACAATATTTTAAAAAGTTTTAAGGGCGTTCGTTAAGCCATAATATTAAACTTTTCACCGAGACAAAATTGGGAATTTTTCTTTTTAAATTATTTATTGTGTTTAATGAACTGTAACTTCTAAACGAATAAAAATATCTACTTCCGGTTTCTTTTATTAAATTCTAAGAATATTTCTCTAAAAGATACATTATGTTAATATCCTTTTAGAGTTTTTTTTAAGTCAAAATATTACATTTTTTCTTGAGTGAAAGTTGAGAAATTTTTTAATTCTTAATTTTCAATGTAGCGCCTACTATACAGAAAATTCTCAAGTCATTCGAATATTAAACGGCTGAAGCCTACACGCTGCTACTTATGAAACATTTTCAAAGACCATTTTGATAGCAAATTTCCTCAGCTTTCATCCTGTCAAAACAGTTTTCCAAAATCTTTGATAGTTTTCGAGGAAAATGCGTTACAAGAAAATTTTGAGTTTCAACTGAAAATTTTTGTGGGAAGCGGAGCATACCGAGGTGGAGCCAATTTTTTTTTTTTTGTTTCTGTATGTTCTTAACTACTCACATGCCAAATTTCATTTGGTTATGTATTAGTCTTGGGTTTCAGTTAATTTTTGACTCTCCTGACTGGACTATGAGATAAATGTAAAAAATTGATTTTCGGGACACAATTTTCGTCCGCCATCTTGAATTTGGGGCACAAGGAGTGAGAATTCGAGCAAATAACATACCTAGGCGTGTTCAGCGGGTATCAAAGCATAAGATTCAACCTGTTAATCAATTGTTACATGATTTGCCTCTAGGAGTGATTTCTAGACGTCTTTTTAAATTATTTTCCTAGTCTAATACCTACTTTATTCTTTTTACTTATTATACAAATATATTAATATATAAGTACTACTACTGCTGCTACTACTCACAAATATATTTAAGTCATTTTATTTATACTGCAGTAGAAGATATAATCGATATTTTGCTATTGTCACTGCCACTGTCATTGTCATGTCATAATCATTTAAATTTTACGTAGTAACAAATGTTACGATCATGGATTAGAAGATACCGAAATACTAAATTATAAGTATATACTTTAATTATTCTTATATTATAGGAGATATAGAAAAATTTATTAATTATTAATTATTATTTTAATTATTATTATTAATTATTAATTATTTATCGAAATATTTTTAAAAAGTACTACTTCCGGTTTTTGAATTGGTACCAAAATTTACTAAGCTCTTAAGATTTGTATTTAAATCTTAAATATAAAATTTGGTTGTTAAATTTTTGTAACTTTTTGAGTTATAGGAAACGAAAAAAATGTTACATACAACCTAACGAACACACACACATAGTCCATGAATTATACCGAAAAACAGGCCCAAACCTCAGAAAAATTAATTCATAAAATTTTATGACTGATTTCGGTTCCTCAGACAGTGCACTATCACCGGAAACAAAGTCCCCAAAAATCCCCGCATTGGAAAATTTGCAGGAACCAATAGAAATATACCTATTTTAATGTAAACTGCTAGAAAGTGAAATTAGCGTTTACGGACCCTAGGGGTGGTCTGATGTGGTTTAAATGTTATTTTATGAAGAAAAATATAATACTGTCTGAGGAACCGAAATCAGTCATAAAATTTTATGAATAAATTTTTCTGACCCTAAAAGCTATAATTCCTGGCCTAACACACAGACATCATCTCGAAAATACTTTAGTCGTATTCTATGGATCTTAAAACGGGCTTATCTCTTAAAATATCCCACTCGAAAATTTTGACCCATCACAATACCTCCCTTATAGAATATGAGGCGGGAGGTAAAAAGTTATTTCGAATGTACCATTTTTTTGGGATTCGATACAGAGATGAAAATATTTTACATTTTAAATTTTCCCCATAATAGAGGCGCCGCCGCCGACTATGAATCAAAGCAGGGGAGGCGAATGTATAATTTCTCTCTGATATTTGAGACCAACAATGATTCCAAAGAGACTTAATCATTTATATGAATTTAAGCAAATAAATTTATTATTATAATTGCGAAGAAATTACATAATTTCATTTAAACAATGTACCTTCTGACATGTTTTCGTTAGACTTGATTTTTTTACCTTCCGCCTTATACTCTTCGAGTATAAGGGAAGGTATAGTGACGTAACAAAATATTGTGAGTGTGAGTTTTTAGTGAATAAGCACATTTTAAGCTCTGTTCGCACGAGGATTCTACCAAGATTCTGAATCCTGGAAAAAAGAAATTTTCTTCTTTCTGATGAGAATTATCTGGTAAATTTTCAATGAGTCTTGGAAGAAAAGAATTTGTAATTACCACTAAAAAGAAGAAAACTTCTCCGTAGAATCTAAAAATAATGTTAACAGGGCTTTAGGATCCGTAGAATACGAATAAAACATGATGTTTGTAGGCTGTGTTAAGCTACGGCATCGTGCTGGGCATCGGCTGCGGGCTGGTGCGGGAGACGTCGGGCCTGGTGCTCGGCCACTACTTCAAGCGGCGCCGGGAGTTCGTGGAGATGGTGGCGCAGGCCGGCAGCGGCGTCGGCGTCGCGCTCTTCTCCGTGCTCTACAAGGAGGCCGTGGGGTCGGTAATACCAAAACACTAGTAGGTAAGCGGTGACGCAAGAAGACTTTCACGATCGTTACATTCTATTTATTATTCAATCAAGCGCTAACTTTCACATTACAATATTTACTTCTATTCTCATTCATTATTTTAATTAAAAGCATTCTACGTTTCTATAATTTTAACTAGGAAATTTTAGATAACCCATTCATTTTTAGCACAATATGGTGTATGAAAATAAAATTTTAATATCTACCTACAATTCCTGAAGAGTAAGAAAATAAGTATTATATAATAAAGCTTTTATTTCATAAAAAAAATGTAGGTAATACCTATTTTATTTGCTAAGGGGCGAAACATGCAACTATCTATTATTTTATAAAAATAACAAAATATTTCCCATTTAACATTGAACCGTAATTAGCAATTTCAATCGTGGTTTCCTATAATAATTTGCTTCAAAACTGTTCATAAAAATTAATTAACCTACACTATTTTCTGTTATTATTTTAATATTTAATACATTGTTTACTAATTACAACTGGTACTGATGCAGTGTGATGATGATGAATACATTAAACTAGAATTTGCTAGTCAAAAATAATAATTTAACTTAATTTGGGATTTTATGAACCTAAAATCAATACAACAAATATTTCATAATGAACCAAGATTGGATATAATAAATTATTTGATACGTGAGTTTGTTATCTGGAGACAACAAAATATCCCAAAAACTACGCATCGGATTAAAAGTTGGAAAAATACGTGTTCAATATTTTAAAAAATGCTATCAGGCGATAGCGATAGGGGTAATAGTATCGCCGGATAGAATTTTTTGAAATATTTAACACGTAATTTTCCGTTTTTTGTCGCGAGATAAAAAATTCATCCTGTATTATATACACACGGTTTCCCAAAAGTCCCGGGACGGAGCTATAAGTTTTAACGGGCGAAGAAAAAATTGAATATTTGGAGATCACTAAAGCGTTTGGGTCATTCCGAGACCGACAAAGGTCGACAATTTGAAGATTTGTTATGAAAATCGTAATAAACGTGCAAAAAAACATTAACATTAAATTCTTGAAAGAATTTAGATATCGGGTTTTAGTTTATGAGGATGTGTTTCTTTTTTCATTACCTTTAAAATAAGTTTTAAATGAATTAAGTGAGGAAGAATCTGTACAAGGAATGGTTTTTAAAGAAGAATTGGTAAGACTATAGGGGTTTCTTTTTAAAAATCTTGGGGTTGTTATCCCCAAAAAAAATGCATATTGCATAGAAGTTCTAAACTATCTATAAGAATGTAGTTTTTATGACTCTTTAGTGATCCCCTAATTTTCAAATTTTTTTCTACGCACTCATTCAAAACTTATAGCTCCGTCCCGGGACTTTTGGGAAACCCTTACTAAATAGTTTAAAGCGTTTTTGTTTGTATCGCTGACCATAAGATATTTGTTGTACTGCACTACAAAATATCCCCACTCAATCAAAGATCAAACCATACAAACACAAAGTTCTCTGCGTTGCCGCTTGCATTTGCCTGTGGTCCGTTGCTAACCTCCCCCTGCAGGAAGCTAGGCTGGCGTCTGGGGCTGCAGGCGGTGACCGGCATCCTGGCGCTGGGCTTCTTCCTGGGCATCGTGTACCGCTCGGCCGCGCTGTACCACCCGCAGCGCCGCGCCATTGCGCACCTGAAGAACCAGCGCCGCAAGCTCAAGGAGAAGAAGCAGCACAAGACTGTGAGGAAGCCGCCGCTGTTCGACCTCAGCCCGCTCCGGAGTCGGCCCCTGCAGGTGCTCATGGTGGCCTGCAGCACCGCGGCGCTCGGCTTGTATACGCCGGTCTTTTACCTGGTGAGTCACTGACTGTTATTTTATTTTTTAACAACTTTATAAATAATTAAACTCTGTAATGTGCCTTACCTACCTCTGCACTGTGTAAAACTATTGCAATAAAATAAAGACAGAAAGTATACCGGCTGTCCCAAAAAAATGGTACGCTCGAAATAATTTTTTTATTAATAAAGCAATCGCTATAAATTTATACATGAGTAAACTAGCCATAAGGAGACATCAAAATATATATTATTTACAAAAATATTACTTCCGGTTAAACCGGAAATGACATCAACATTCTTATTTTAAATGAAACATCTTTATCACAGGTCTAGATTTCATGCAAATATCTCACAAAAATAAATAAACTATCACAGGTGTAAGTATTCTTTAATGAAATTATCAAAGTGACCACCATTTTCGTTTACACACATTCTAGACTTTTGCCACCTTTGCCTTATGTTAATAATTATTTTTTCAAAATCGGCATGAAAATCTTCATTTCCTGACTAATTTGAGTCTTGAAAGTAAGATTTCCACGGATTTCCATGACTAGGCATGAAAATAAATAAATAAAAATGACTAGGCATGAAATTTTTTTTTTTTATTCATGCCTACATAGTCATTCTTACTTTCCACTGTCTGTAGGTACAAACACTTGTCATGACAACGTTTTCTAAAATTTGTCACAGCTCTGATGATTTATGCAAACCTAATTTTTTCTATAATTTTAAGATTATATAATTGCCAATTTAAAACAAATAAAATAAATCACGCGTCATAAAAATGTCTTTGCTAGACTCGGAGGCTTTGAAGAAATGCTCGGACGCTGCGCATCCTCGCATTTTTCAAACAAGCCTCCTCGTCTGCAATGAAACATTTTCATGACCTGTAATGTAATATAGCTACTATTTCACCTATCGCATGTCAATTTTTTTACTAATGTCAAATTTTATAACCTTTATTTGATTTTCTATAATTAGATTTTTTCTTGAGATAGTTTGCTTAAATTCTGGACTTGTGATAGATCATTGGATTTAGAATCGTACGTAGAATTCAAATAAGTAAGTATGTAAAAATATATGGGGTGTTCTATTTGAAATAATAAAGTTGATGTCATTTCCGGTTTAACCGGAAGTTATATCTTTGTAAATAACATATATTTTGATGTCTCCTTATGCCTAATTTACTTATATAAATTTTCATAACGATTGCCCATTCTGGAAGAAAAAGTTGCCCACTCTAATAAAATCGGAGTGGTGGACCAAAATTTATAAATTTTATATAATTTCTACTTTTGTGATCTAACAATTTATTTTTGCACATAAAATGGGTGAAAAATAAATACAACTTCACATTCATTGAAAAAATACAAGCTGAAAATGTGTTTGCACTGTGCTATAAATACTTACGTATACTCAACCGGGAAAAAATTTGAGTTGCCGACTCTAAAATTCGGGTTGCTCACTCTAAAATTCTCTAAATATTTGACCTGGCTACGGACCTACCGGGAGTTTCCTGAAACAGGCACACCCAAAAAAATTTATTTTTAAGTGAATTACATTTATATTATAGGTTTATAAACTATAAACTACATAAATAGCTAAACAGGAAGTAATAAAAATTCATTATTTATGTAGTTGTAGTTTATAAACCTATAATATAAATATAATTGACTTAAAAAAACAATTTTTTGGAGGTGCGCCTGTTTCAGGAAACACCCGGTATATAGGTGATGTAACGACCATATAAAAGCATTGCGCCTTAGAGGATAGAAGTTTATAGAGGGAGCATAGGAACAAAACAATGAAGCAACTTTGGATAAAGTTATCCGCCATTTTGTTGTGCTCTATTTGCACGTTTGAGCGCAATTTATTATTATTACTATAGTTATGTATTCGTTTTTTATTGACTTCAAGGTAATGTTTTTATCAACATTTAATAGAGTAAGAATGGATATACAGATGAGCCTTTTTAAAATTTTAAAAATAAATTTCTATGAGGAGATATAATCGTGTAAAGTTTACATAAATTGGAAATTTTTATGAATTTTTCGGAATTATAATCACGTACAATTATTTTTTTATTAAAATTTTAACAGGCACGACTGTTAATTAATCAGTTTGTGCTATTCAAATAACTTTCCGTCACAACGCACTATGGCTTTAACTTACCCGGAACTTGGCATAAGTAGTTTTCTAGCGTTTACTTTAAATTTGTAAGCAATTAAAACTTTTGTGAGGTATATTCAGTACGCCATACTAATTTTTTCCTGGATATTATTGATGGTAACCTGAGATTTCACGATGCCGTAAGTTCCTAGCTAATATTAATATTAATAAAACTAATATTGAAAATAGGTCAGCAATATAATATCAAATTTAAACGTCACACTGATGCTCTCAAGTTTTACGATAAAATGTAATGAAACTGGAAAACTTCAAAACGAAATTATTTTATACTGTATACATGTCTTCAGAATAGAATAATTCTGACATACTTCCAGGTTAGAGCAGAACGTGGTGCTCTGGTTCTTAGTATTCCTATATAGTTTTATGCTTTTGAACCTGTGCTTAAACCGTAGAGAATGCGCTGAAATATTCTTTCATAAACTGAAAATAAAACAAGTGTACGTCCTCCTTGTTATACTCAAAGAAGAATGAAATAATTCCCCAATGAATATGCCACGAGACTTCAAGAATAATCTTTTTGATATTGATTTATTTTGTTTCTCTTATTCAATTCCATATAATGCTTTGTTCGCACGAGGATTCTACCAAGGTCCCTAGAACACGATTTTGATAGTTTCGCGATGATATATGTGTGTGGGTGGATATTGGCGGTACAATGACTCAAATACCACTGAATAAAAAAAATCGCAATTTTGCATATAATATTCTAACAGCCTTGATTAGATTTTAGTGTTGATCGTGTAACCGGAAGTGGTACTTTCTTGAAGATCTGATGAGTTTTTCTGAAATATCCTCAAAATTTATGGATAAATAGGAATTGTTTTAATAACAATGGGCCGAATTCAGCACTCTTCTTTAAGCTAATGTCTCTAATTACCATTGAAACATCTTTTATCTCTTTTTACTTCCTTGTACGAAGTAAGGAAGTATTGTAATCGCGAAAAATTTCGGTTCTCAGATTTTGACGGAAATATCCGTTTTGACCTTTTCTGAATCCATTATGACTAGTTTCGACGTGACGTCTGTACGTACGTACGTACGTACGTACGTACGTACGTACGTACGTACGGACGGACGGACGGACGTATGTGTGTCGCATAACTCAAATACGGTTAGACGTAGAAAGTTGAAATTTTGTATTTAGGACTGTTATAGCATCTAGTTGTGCACCTCCTATTTTTGGTTTCAATCTATAAACCGGAAGTAGTACTTTTTAAAAATATTTCGATAAATATTTAATTTAACACAATTTTTTTTATTTTAAATGAAAGATTATGTGATTATTACCCAAAATCGGTATTTTATAAATATTTTTGTATCTGGTATCATTTAGGAATAATTAAAGTATATATTTTTTATTTAGTATTTCTTTATCTTGTAGTCCATGATCGATTAACATTTGTTACTACGTAAAATTTAAATGATTATGACATGACAGTGACAATAGTAAAATATGCTTTATATCTCCTTCTGCAGTTTAAATAAAATGACTAAAATATATTTGTGAGTATACTAGTATAATATGTTAAAAGAATTTTTTATATTATTCTACATTTTAGTTATTAAGAAAAGTATGAATACACACCCTAAAAAACCGGATTTAGAGAGCTCTACGAGCGGCGATACTCCACTGGAGTGTAAAGCCACTATATATATATGAACACACAAGGCGTACAAGGAAGTCATGTGGTGTCCACGTCAGATTTTTTATTTACAGATAGAAACATGTGTATGTCTTTGTTTGTTATTTTTAGTGAAGCTTCATTAGCTTAGAGAAGAGTGCTGAATTTGACCCAATGTATACTAAATGTTACTATCTTCAATTTTTATTCAACACGTTTTGTTTCTATCTAGCACCATTTTCCAATTACAAGAAGTTAAAATTCTGCAATTTTGTTACAATTTTGATTTATCTGTCTATCAATGAAAATAAAAAATAAAATATTTGAGCGTTAATGTCATTTATTATTTATATGGTTATGATAAACATTAATAATAAGTACCTATTATAAAAACTACAATTCCCGAATTCCCTTCTACAATGGTATACTCGTATTTGTTGAGTAAGTAAGTACGTAGTACGTAGGTACATAATATATACTTATATTAGAAAAATACAAATAGTATGGCGAGAGGTCATGTGTTGGCCACATCAGATTTTTTCTATTTGACTCAGTAAAAACGAAGCGTAATCTTAGCGTACCTAATGCTCTAAATTGAAACTTAAGAATCATGAACAAGTAAAACAAAAATAATCTTTTATTATTCAGTACACAAAAGTGAATAACGCAGGTACGTATATGAAGGAGCGAGCAGGGGAACTTTCAATTACAGAGCATTCGACCTTGGTTGGAAAAAATCGAATACCGCACCGGCACAATTTGAATTTTTTAAACCTTCAGGCCCCTTTTGTCAAAAAATCCTAGATCCACCCATGAGCACTATCCGGTTTGGCGAATCAACCGTTAAGTTAAAATTCCGCTAAACAGATTTTCCCGTCAGCGTGAAACGGGCCGTAACGTGTCTAGATTGGTGTATTAACCTGGCGAGACTTTTTTAACATGTGTAATTTTTTGGCGAGTATCACATCATCGGCGGCAGGATGTGGTAAATCCAATAATTCGCGACGCGCTGACGAGCAAAAAACATTCCGCGTCAAACTGAAAAAATTTCAGAGAAGACGCAGAAAAGATCTGGGCAAAAAATCCAAACGGTTTACCTTATCAACTTTACTACTTTTTCCGATATCATTTCACGTAATTTTTCACGATCGTTGACGGGAAACTGACCCGGAAAAACTAGTGCGAAAATAGAAAAACGGAAATGGAATCAGTAAATAAAAAGAAAACATTCCCCGATGAAATATAAACAGTTCATAACTCTGTTAAAGTAGACTTTTATATTATTAATAAATTGTTTACCAAATTTGAAAAATGGATACATAATAAGCAACGTAATGAACTTTTTGTTATTTTATTTTAATGAAACGAAATAATATTATGTAATATTATATAATATTTTGTTATATTAACACTTAACATTTTTAATTACTACGATAATTCCACTCCTGTATAAAGTAAGCCATAAACAAAACACAATTATATCTCTTTGACAGCGGATAAAAAGTAAGGTAACTTTTTGCAAGTGACAAAACCTTATTTACCTTTTTCTTATCAAACAATAAACTAAATACTAAAATGTCATTTGTTTCATTTTTGAAATATTTATCAGTGAAATGATTAGATTTTGGGAATATTTGCGAAGAAGAAACTAAGGAGTCGTTAAATTATCTCGTTGAATTATACTCGAGCATTTTATGAATCAAACAGAATTTTGTTGAAATTCGAAAATTTAAAAATTATACAAATGAGACATTACCTACAAATTTCATTTTTATCCTGTTTATAAAATTATTATTACATTAATGTAATTACGCTAATAAATACGGCATAACTATTTTTGTATTTAAATGTGACAACCAGTGGTACCCAAAATGATTTACAAACTACTGTTAGTTTTACGAATTTTAACAAAATTCTTTTTGATTCATTATTAGTGCGTCCAATACTATAAACCCTTAAATTTTGTTACACTTTGGGTTACAGCCTGTATAATGCACAAATTGTTAAATTTCAAAAATACTATTCAGTGACAGCAAATGACAGAATGAATTTGTACCGGTAGTGACCACACCTAGGAACACCTAGGAACTAATTACAACTTCTGACCAGTCCGGTAAACCTAATAATTCTTTAACCGCTTATACCTTCGTTCATTCGCAAATCCAGCAATTGCAATTTGTTGGTGAAATCTACTTTTTCTTGCTAATAAACCATCTTCTTGTTCTTGTTCTTCTGAACCCTGAGGACGATGTAGTATTTGCTCTGCACTCGCTCAGTGATTAAAACCAGACTACCCTCGCTAGCCGTTATTTACACCCTGCGCTTATCTCGGAGATGATATTGTAGCATGACAGGTTTATTAACACTGGCGAAAGGACAAAGTCGCTCGGCTCTCGTCCTCACCAAAGACCAGACATAACACAGAGTCCTCCTAGAGTGAATTGTTATTAAATGTCTTTGTGGTAGAGATTACTCTTTGTTGGATTCTGCGCGGTATATTAAGTTTTTTTGTTTGCAGAACTCTAAATACAGTTATAAGTCAATTTAATTTCATTTCAGCGAGTCGTCTAGGTGTTTTCCGAATACTCTCGATTTTAATTTTTTTTATTCCACTACTACGACAGCTCAAAACCAGCCTGAAACTCGTACTTTACCGCATCCTAGCAATGCAATGTCATTTTGAAGTTGAAAAATACTGTAAAAGTGTTTTCGTTGCTAGTAACCTGTTAGTTATTTATTATTGACTCCAAGGTATTGTTTTTATATACATTTAATAGAGAAAGAATCCAATTACAAGTGTGCCTTTAACCGTGAAAAGTTTGCATAAATTGAAAAATTTTCAGAATTTTTATAATCATGTACAATATTTAATTTAAAAAATTGTTAAAAAATTGTTAATTGATCCTTTATAGTATATTAAGTATCAAGAACGGTAAGCACAGTTTACCGATGGAAGACAATTTTGTCTGACATCGGTAATTCCTTAATGTTCGTGATGCTTATATCATTTTTTGCATTTTTGGTCTTTTTTATCCATTCGCAAGTATAAATTTCTTCGTAATTAATATTAAATTTACTCACCGTTCTAGAACAGTAAATAAATTATTTACCGTTCTGTTAATTTACGTACCGTTCAGTTTAAATTTACCGTTCAGTGAACGGTAAGTAAATTACTTACTTACTTGTTTAGCCTAGCAACCCGTAAGATCAACATACTGTCTTGGAAACAGGGATGAAAAGTTGATAAAAAAGACCAATTGTGCAAAAAGTATATTAACTTTGTTGAAATACAATTTGACCATTCTTGTACTGGCCACAAAACACGCGCTACGTTAGTACATTTTATGCTGGATTTTAGAAGGTCGATGGGCGTCTTAATATATACTGATAAAATCAGTAAAATCTCTAATATGAGTGATTTTGTATATTTCTGGTTATTTTTAAACTATTCTATTTTATAGATATTAAGGTATCAAAGTTTACGTAAGCGAATTTCTTAAGCTGGATTCACATGAACCGTTTACACCGTTCGTTTTGCGGTCGTAGCGGCCGCAAAACACGTTGGTATTTCACATGAGACGTCAACGTTTTCAGAGCTGCACACTACTAGTCCATGTAGGCGAGCGGCGCACCCCCGAAAACGTGCCTAGAAAAACAACTTAACCTCTCATGGAAAAACTAATGGTTGCAACTAGGTGGAATCGATCCGTTATTTTATTGCAAACAAAAAACCTAAATAAAATTTTTTGATCCGAGTGGCAGGAAATTTGTTATTAACAAAAAAGTTGTAACATTAAAACAAGATAAAAAATGGCCCTGCAAGTAGTTTTATTAGGTTAATTGGCTCAAAAGAATCACTTTTTGTCTCTTGGCATTTTTTCGAAAAACGCACCCTTTTCGAGATATAGGCGGTTTTAAGTCGAAAAACGGCCAATATTGCCCAAATTCAAAAAATCATATCTCAACTTCTAATGCACCTTTTTTAATTTAGAAAATTGCAAAATGATCGTCAAGACTTGTACTTTAACCCTATATTTTTTCCATATGGCCATCTTTTTGTTTTACTCCCCAAATTTACAGCTAAATTTTGATAAAATTCTTAGGTTTCGTTAAAGGGGTGGAAACGCTCAAATATTGAACAATCAGTCTGAAAACGATTTTTTTTCCATTAAATTGGTTACATATAATATTTTCTGAAACTTTTTATCAAAATGAGTGAGTATTTAGTTAGTTTTAGGCCTTTTTTCGTTGAAAATGTAAAAAAATCAGTTATCAAAATTTTTCTTTTATTTCCACGTTGCTATACGTTATATATAGTAATATTTAATTTTTTAAATTATTAACTAATTAATACATATTTATATGTGTCAAATATTTTTTAAATACCTATCTACAGAAACACACTAATTGAATTTTTAAGGAATAATGCTCATTAATGGAGTCTAATTTCATCATTCTAATTCAGTCTCACTATCTTCTGACAAAATTTCTGTATGGTCATGGTCAGGTACAATTTCAGCATTTTTACATTGAGATGAACAATTACAGATGTCACAACATTTAAATCCTTCCGAACAGCAAGAACAAATTTCTTCTTCTACAAAAGGTGTTTTACCACTGCAAGAACAAATAAATTTTTGCATGAACTCTATCCCTGTATCTCCTTCAAAATAATTCAGGCATAATAAATTGTTATACAATTTCCACCCGTATAAATTTGGTTCAAAAGACATTATTTTCTCTGATCTTGCTTGCGACAATTCATTAGCTTGCCATTTTACTCTTAAAACGTATTGTAATAATGTAGGCTCTGATGGAGGTAATTTATCAACTGTTACATTTTTAACACCTGCTATTATAGTATATCTTAGATCATTAATAGATTTCACTAAAGTTTTCTGTTTATTAGCTTTACCAGCATTATAAATAATACACAAAAGTTTCGTGACTGCATTTAAAGCTTCTGCATTTGATAAATTAGTTTCAACAATGCAGCGTATGCTTTTTTCCAATAAAGTAAAACGAACTTGTGGTATCGCAACCACTTAAAGCATTTTTGAACCAAATTTATACGGCTGAAAATTTTGTAAATTTTTATATAAGAAGATACAGCGATGGAGATCATGCAAAAATTTATTTGTTCTTGCAGTGGAAAAACACTTTATGTAGAAGCAGAAATTTGTTCTTGCTGTTCGCAAGGATTTAAATGTTGTGACATCTGTAATTGTTCATTCCAATGTAAAAATGCTGAAATTGTACCTGACCATACAGAAATTTTGTGAGAAGATAGTGAGACTGAATTAGAATGATGAAATTAGACTCCATTAATGACCATTATTCCATTAGTATGGTTTTGTAGATATTTTAAAAAATTTGACACGTATAAATATGTATTAATTAGTTAATAATGTTTTTAAAATTTAAATATCATAACAATGTAACGTAAAGCAACATGGAAATAAATGGGGAAAAATTTTGATAATTGATTTTTTTTCATTTACAACGAAAAAATGCCTAAAACTAACTAAATACTCATTCATTTTGATAAATAGTTTCAGAAAATATAATATGTAACCAATTTAATGGAATAAAATCGTTTTCAGACTGATTGTTCAATATTTGAGCGTTTCCACCCCTTTAACGAAACCTAAGAATTTTATCAAAATTTAGCTGTAAATTTGGGGAGTAAAACAAAAAGATGGCCATATGGAAAAAATATAGGGTTAAAGTACAAGTCTTGACGATCATTTTGCAATTTTCTAAATTAAAAAAGGTGCATTAGAAGTTGAGATATGATTTTTTGAAGTTGGGCAATATTGGCCGTTTTTCGACTTAAAATCGCCTATATCTCGAAAAGGGTGCGTTTTTCGAAAAAATGCCAAGAGACAAAAAGTGATTATTTTGAGCCAATTAACCTAATAAAACTACTTTCGGGGCCATTTTTTATCTTGTTTTAATGTTACAACTTTTTTGTTAATAACAAATTTCCTGCCACTCGGATCAAAAAATTTTATTTAGGTTTTTTGTTTGCAATAAAATAACGGATAGATTCCACCTAGTTGCAACCATTAGATTTTCCATGAGAGGTTAAGTTGTTTTTCTAGGCACGTTTTCGGGGGTGCGCCGCTCGCCTAATGAGCCAATTACTTTTTTGGTACCACCTGGGGTGGCAAATGCTGACTATGATTTTTTTGTTCAGTTTTATGTGTAGACCAAGAATAAATGTGATAGCAATGTCTAAGTAGTAGCTTTATGGCACAAAATCACGATTTTTATAGTAAATAGTGATTTTTCATCATCAAATTATAAAAAGGTACCAATCAAGGTGGCACATGCTATCAATGTTTTTATTTTTCAGTTTTGTGTTCAGATCAAGAAAATATATGATAGCACGGACTATGGAGTAGCTTTTTGCAGAAAAAAACAATTAAAAAAAAAGAAAGAAATTTTAGTATTTTTAAATTTTTGTGTGTTTAATCAACTCTAATTTCTAAACGGATAAAGATATCGACTTCCGGTTTGCATTGTTGGATTCCTCAGTAAATTTTGCGTAAGATACATTATATTAATTTTTTGTTAGGCTCTTGATAACCCAAAATTTAATTATTATCTTCAAGTGATAATTGCAAAATTTAAGAAATTAAAATATTTTTTGTGTTTAATCAACTCTACTTTCTGAACGGAGAAAGATATCGACTTCCGGTTTGCGGCGTTGGATTCCTCAGTAAATTTTACGTAAGATACATTATATTAAATTTTTGTAAGGCCCTTGATAACCCAAAATTTAATTATTATCTTCAAGTGAAAATTGCAAAATTTAAAAATTTTAAATATTTTTTGTGTTTAATCAACTCTATTTTCTGAACGAATAACGATATTGACTTCCGGTCTACGGCGTTGGATTCTTTAGTAAATTTTACGGAAGATACATTATATTGATTTTTTTTGTAAGGCCCTTGATAACCCAAAATTTAAATATTATCTTCAAGTAAAAATTGAAAAATTTAAGAATTTAAATTTTTTTTGGTGTTTAATCAACTCTACTTTCTGAACGGATAAAGATATCGACTTCCGGTTTGCAGAATTGGATTCCTTAGTAAATTTTACGTAAGATACATTATATTAAATTTTTTGTAAGGTCCTTGATAAGCCAAAATTTAATTGTTATCTTTAAGTGAAAATTGAAAAATTTAAGAATTTTAAATATTTTCTTGTGTTAAATCTACTCTACTTTCTGAACGGGTAAAGATATCGACTTCCGGTTTGCGGATTTAGATTCCTTAGTAAATTTTACGTAGGATACATTATATTAAATTTTTTGTAAGGTCCTTGATAACCCAAAATTTAATTATTATCTTCAAGTGAAAATTACAAAATTTTAGAATTTTAAATATTTTTTGTGTTTAATCATCTCTACTTTCTGAACGGAGAAAGATATCGACTTCCAGTTTGCAGCGTTAGATTCCTCAGTAAATTTTGCGTAAGATTCATTATATTATATTTATTGTTAGGCCCGTGATAACCCAAAATCTAATTATTATCTTCAAGTGAAAATTGTAAAATTTTAGAATTTTAAATATTTTTTGTGTTTAACCAACTCTACTTTCTGAACGGATAAAGATATCGACTTCCGGTTTGCAGCATGGGATTCCTTGGACATTTTTATGTAAGATACATTGTACTATTTTTTTAAAGACCTCTAATAATCCGAAATTTAATTATTTTCTCCGAAAGAAAATTGTAAAATTTTAGAATTTTAAAAGTTTCTTTTGTTTAATTAACTTTTATTTTACTTTTGGGTTATTACGGGCCTAACAAAAAATTTAATATAATGTCTCTTACGCAAAATTTACTAAGGAATCCAATTCTGCAAACTGGAAGTCGATATCTTTACCCGTTCACAAAGTAGAGTTGATTAAACATAAAAAAATATTTAAAATTCTTAAATTTTGTAATTTTCACTTGAAGATAATTATTAAATTTTGGGTTATCAAGGACCTTATAAAAAAAATTAATATAATGTATCTTACGTAAAATTTACTAAGGAATCCAAATCCGCAATCCGGAAGTCGATATCTTTACCCGTTCAGAAAGTAGAAAATATTTAAAATTCTTAAATTTTGAAATTTTTACTTGATGATAATATTTAAATTTTGGGTTATCAAGGGCCTTACAAAAAAAATCAATAAAATGTATCTTACGTAAAATTTACTAAAGAATCCAACGCCGCAGACCGGAAGTCGATAGCGTTATTCATTCAGAAAGTAGAGTTGATTAAACACAAAAAATATTTTAAATTATTAAATTTTGCAATTTTCACGTGATGATAATAATTAAATTTTGGATTATCAAGGGCCTAACAAAAATTTAATATAATGTATCTTACGCAAAATTTACTGAGGAATCCAACGCTGCAAACCGGAAGTCGATATCTTTATCCGTTTAGAAATTAGAGTTGATTAAACACACAAAAATTTAAAAATATTAAAATTTCTTTCTATTTTTAAATTGTTTTTTTCTGCAAAAAGCTACTCCATAGTCCGTGCTATCATATATTTTCTTGATCTAAACACAAAACTGAAAAATAAAAACATTGATAGCATGTGCCACCTTGATTGGACCTTTTTATAATTTGATGATGAAAAATCACTATTTACTATAAAAATCGTGATTTTGTGCCATAAAGCTACTACTTAGACATTGCTATCACATTTATTCTTGGTCTACATATAAAACTGAACAAAAAAATCATAGTCAGCATTTGCCACCCAAGGTGGTACCAATTTAGCTCATTTTCGGGTTTGGCTCATGGACTATACTAGAAATGAAAAAATTAATATAACAAAAATTGTTTGGTTATGTTATATTTTAATGTCACTTGTGTTGTTTGTTGTGATCAGTGTGTAAGTAACGATAAGTAAGAAAAATTGATAATTTTCCTGAAATTTTAATTACCGAATTACATTCTCGCCGTCAACGCTCAGACCTTTGAGAACGTTCAGTGTCAACCAATCAGGCTACGGTACGGTTGGAACGACGGCGGTAACGTCTCATGTGAATCCAGCTTTAGTTTCTTCACTTGTACTGTAATATAGGGGAAGGTGTTCTACCTTGGGACAAAAATTACATTTTTTGTTCTACATTTTTTTTGTGATGAGTTTTTCGGAAAATGATTGTACATTAAAGAAGAACTATCTTTTGTTAATAATTGTTATTTTTATTGTGATGATATGTGAAAGAATAATAGTAAAATCTTATATAAGAAATAAAAATGGCAAACTGTCCCGAGGTACAATGCGGTGTTGTACCTTGGAAAAGAGCTGGTTGTACTTCGGGACACATAAAATATAAGGAAAAAAGACAGAATCAAACGAACAGAAACAATTTGTTTTAACTATATAGTAATTTTAAACGAATGTATTTATAAATTTACGATTAAAATCTATAGGTACCGTATCGCGATACTTAAAATTTTAGTTTAGCGATAAATGTACTCAATTATAATTTCCATTATCCTTGAAAATTAAATTTAAAGTTTACATATCCTCGAAGACATGTACTTATGCCTTGGAACCATGTCCCAAGGTACAAGCAAATTATTGTCCCAAGGTACAATTAAGCAAATATTTGTATTAAATATAACGCAGTATTATTTGTTTCATTAAATTTTAAATATCAATGCAAGAAGTTTTCGAAGAAGTAACAATATATATATACTAACTCTGGACTATCAGACAATGAAAAAGGTACCAAATAGGTACTTAGTAATACAAAATGCAATATACGATCCAAAAATACATTTCCCTCTGAAAAAAAAACATTCATCTTCAGTGACTGAACAATAAGGCTTGAAACAACGTGTATCACTTTATTTTCAACAGTGTTGTCAAATTCTACTTGAAATTGGTATATATAATGCTAGATGTCGCTGCAATTAATGTTGTTCCAAGGTACATGGTACATGCGTCCCAAGGTACAACACTCTCCCCTACTATTCTTAGCATTCAATAATCCAAGTTGGAATACAAATAATGCCATAAAATACTCACAAAGTTTTCGCAGAAATACAGGTAAACTTGATTTTAAAATTTTATCTATCGTTCAAGAAGTTATAAAAATATATTCTTATTGAGAAATGTATGCGAAGCACAAATATATAAATAGATATAAAGTTGACTGTCCTAGTTCTAGTTCTCGAGTAATTCCTTTTCAAAGTGACTATTCTTACCTTAACTTGCAACGTACATTTTTGGCCTGGAGTGCGTTTCAAAACCTTACCATGGAGCACAGAGTAAAGTATTGGAGTCACGGCCGTCTCTATTTATCAGGCCGGAGTCTTCACACTGGCAACAGCGCACCGAGTACCGGTAGTGGTCCTACGCGCGCTATACGTTGTATAGGAAATTTCAAAAATATGCAGTAAAAACATGTTTAATTATAGAATTTTCAAGTGTATAATTGAACAATATATAAAATAAATAAGTTTGCACAACATAATAACTTTTCATCTTATATTATATGCAAATGCATATAATCCGCACTCTACCACGGCCGTCTCTATTTATCAGGCCGGAGTCTTCACACTGGCAACAGCGCACCGAGTACCGGTAGTGGTCCTACGGGCGCTATACGTTGTATGGGAAATTTCAAAAATATGCAGTAAAAACATGTTTAATTATAGAATTTACAAGTGTATAATTGAACAATGTATAAAATAAATAAGTTTGCACAACATAATAAATTTTTATCTTTTGGAAATTTGAAAGTTGTTACGTAACCATCCTTAATTTTGGAATCGTAATTACTTTTGCACCCTGGCGCAGAGCAACGACGTGGCATCTGATATATACAAAAATTACAAATTAAATAGTACAATATTCATTAAAAGTTTTTTCTTCTTCTATTACCTACATATAACATTATTTTAATTTTGATAAAAACATTTATTTTAAACGGTATGATGACAACAATCAACTTACTTTAAAATTTAGTTTTGTTTTCTTTGTGTTCACAAAAATGAAAAATAATTACGATAATAGGACTAATAATAAGTTTTTATTAATATTTCTTTCCTTCAATTTTAAATATGATTTAGTATTTTACTAAATTATAAACAAGAAGTGACGACGAACGCTGAATGTAGCTGAACCTAAACACGGCTACCGGGAACAGTAACAGCGGTCTTGCGCGCTTATAATAATGGAGCGTGAACGCATTAAATTTTAGTTTCTAATGCCTGTGGCACACCGGTCGAGGAGCATCGAGGACCATCGAGTAACTCCTCGATGAAACGAAAGAACGCACCCGTCCGCGATGGATTTCTATTTAATCGGTGACAAATACATCAAAGTTTTGCGCGAAATCAAATCCAAAGATACGTCTGAAATGAGATACATTCGTTTCATCGAGGAACAACTCGATGAAAATAGCGGCGCTCCTATTTTTCGTCGAGGACGGGGTGCGTTCTATCGTTTCATCGAGGAGTTACTCGATGGTCCTCGATGCTCCTCGGCCGGTGTGCCACAGGCATAAGTTAAATATCTCACGATACAATTAAGATATCGTTATAATTCTTTTAACAGAATAAAATTTGAACATTTCTCAACACTTCGTACGCTTATACTATATGTCTATTTTAACAAATACAAAAGCTAGCAGCATACTACTTTTTTACATTATTTATGAACATAGCATCTTTTAAATTATTATTACAATTTTATTATAAACAATTTCCAATTAAAAACTTATATTTGTTAAGAACATTGTTATGAAAATAACATTACGATATCTGCAGTAGTTTCTGAGTAATTTAAAAATAAGTTGAAAAAGTAATGTAGGTATTCATTTTCGTTCGTTTTGTGAAAATAGGACCGCTAGTCTTGTTGCCATAATGTTTACACTCCGGCCTGATAAATAGAGACGGCCGTGATTGGAGTAAGAGTAGGTTACTCCAGGGTTTTGTGGGGTTTCGGAAACACGTAGAGTAGGAAATACTTTATGGTGGTGATATAACCTATAACCACATTTATTTGATATACAAAATTGATCTTGCATCATGGATAATAGAAGGGTGTTAAGTGTTATAACTGCGAATATTTATGAATATTCGTGCCAATTTATAAATGTAGTCCTGGTAATGCCCAGTGCACACGGAGAAACATTTTGACAAGTTTCCTGAAAAAAGTTTCCAGAAAATGGAGATTTTCTTTGAAAAACTATAAATATGTTTATGATCACATGTCACATTTGACGATTTGCCAAATAAGAAGTTAGTTGCACTTCACAATGTTTCCTGAAAACGCCTCATTTTTATAGGCGCCGTTAAAACTTTGAAGTTTCCTGAAACTTTTTCCAGGAAACTTGTCAAAAAGTTTATCCGTGTGCACTAGGCATAAGGTTGTCTAATATAGTATAATAATATTAATTTTATTTATTATCATGATTTATAGGATGACGACACATCTTCAGATGATGATGATGAATTTTTGTTAATTAATTTTAAACGAGATGAAAAAGCTGTGCTGATAGAATTATGTGCACCTTTATTTTCCAAAATCAACATATTATCTTCTTTTAGAATACAAATTACTTTATAATCGTTTGCGTGGCTGATTCCAATTCGTTGTCCATTATAAATTAATAATAATAAGATATTATGGAACAGACAATTTAGGTTAGACGTTAGAGTAATAAGGAATTTTAATAATCAGGACTGCAGTCAATTGATTTTTATTATTCTAATAAACCGACGTTTCGGCACACTCTAGTGCCTTCCTCAGGGGTTACTGGAAGGACAACAATTATAAGTACACGTGCAACATGGTACACAGCAAAATTACAGCAAAATCGTACTTACATTAGACAAAGTTGGTAAATAATAATAATATATGTAAAAAAATATATATATTTTTAAATCTACATAACAAAATTTGCAAAAATTGTAGATTAGTCAAAAAGCTACATGACATGCAGAAATTGGAAACATAAGGTCCTGGTTAGTTGTTGCGGTGCTGAAACAGGGTTGTACTACCAGTCGCCCTCATCCACTTCGCAGTTGTCCTGATGTCCTCCAACAGTATACGTGTTTTACGTGGCTTTTTGACTAATCTACAATTTTTACAAATTTTGTTATATAGATTTAAAAATATATTTTTTTTTTACATATATTACTATTATTTACCAACTTTGTCTAATGTAAGTACGATTTTGCTGTAATTTTGCTGTGTACCATATTGCACGTGTATTTATAATTGTTGTCCTTCCAGTAACCCCTGAGGAAGGCACTAGAGTGTGCCGAAACGTCGGTTTATTAGAATAATAAAAATCAATTGACTGCAGTCCTGATTATTAAAATTCCTTACTTTCCACCAGTCGAAAAATCCTTTATTTCGTTAGAGTAATAATTTTAGCACTATTTGGCGCTAAAGTCACCAGAGTACATTTGTAACCTCCTATTTTACAGGGTACGAAGAGTATGCTCTTCGAGTAAACTCTAACAGTTTCGGAACATTCCAGAGTTTCCACTGGAGATATACTCAAACCGACTCAAACCTTTTGGAACGACTTTGAGCATACTCTATACTCTGGAGTATGGTTTTGGAACGCACCCCTGAACTGTAAACATAACAATCACACATCTTTGACGTCTATGATAGTTTGATTTTACACACATGGCATAACTGTTCCCGAATTGTATTTATTTAAGATACCTACCATTAAATAAAAAATGTGACGTGGACACCACATGACTTCCTTGTACGCCTATTAAACTGTTCATACTTTTCTTAATAACTAAAATGTAGAATAATATAAACAAATCTGACGTGGCCACCACAAGACCTCCCGTCATACCTACTTTATTCTTTTAACTTATTATACAAATATATTAATATATAAGTACCTACTACTACTGCTACTATACTCACAAATATATTTTAGTCGTTTTATTTAAACTGCAGAAGAAGATATAAAGCATATTTTACTATTGTCACTGTCATGTCATAATCATTTAAATTTTACGTAGTAACAAATGTTAATCGATCATAGACTACAAGATAACGAAATACTAAATTATAAATATATACTTTAATTATTCTTAAATGATACCAGATACAAAAATATTTATAAAATACCGATTGTAGGTAATAATCACAGAATCTTTCATTTAAAATAAAAAAATTTGTCTGAAATTAAATATTTATCGAAATATTTGAAAAAAGTACTACTTTCGGTTTGTAGATTGAAACCAAAAATAGGAGGTGCACAACTAGATGCTATAACAGTCCTAAATACAAAATTTCCACTTTCTACGTCTAACCGTATTTGAGTTTTGCGACACACATACGTTCGTCCGTCCGTACGTCCGTCCGTACGTACAGACGTAACGACGAAACTAGTCATAATGGATTCAGAAAAGGTCAAAACGGATATTTCTATCAAAATCTGAACCGAAATTTTTCGCGATTACAATACTTTCTTTTTACTCTGTACAAGGAAGTAAAAAGCAGATTAATTTTAAATGTGACATTTACTGGCGACATCTCAGAGCAGTTGTTGCAAGGCTACTTAACAAAAGAAAATTTCGGTGCAAATGTCAAATGCATTTTACTTAACCTCATAGAAAATATGATATTTTAAATAAATAGGTATGTCGGCTAAAATATAATACATAATGTGTGCGTTAGGTATTTGTACTACGCTCAGTTTTATTAAAGCACTCCGCTTCGCATCGTACTTTAATATAGAACCTCAAGTTGTAAATTAACCCTACCGCACTTATAATTAGAGATGCAACGAATAGTAAATGTGCCGAATACCGAATAACCGAATATTCTGCACACTTTTGGTGCCAAATGATAAACTCACAAGGATTGCTCCATAATTTTCCGCTTTTAAATTTTAATAACGAACAGTTAATTTTTTTTTTTATCAGAACTAGAAAATATAGTTTTGACATAATATTTCTTTTGTTAAGCCGGGTTTATGCAGCATCATCATAGTCACTATCATAGTCACAGTCTTAGTCTTAAGAATTGAAACTATCCAATTGGTTATCATAATGACTATGACTGTGACTATGACAATGCTGCATAAACAGGTGTATTAAAAAAACAAGTTTTATTTCTTATGACTAAGACTGTGATTATGATAGTGACTATGATGATGTTGCATAAATCCGGCTTTGGTAATAATAATTAATAAAAACTCAAGAATAATTACCTATTTTTTGTCTGTCAGTCAAATATCTAAATAAGGCACTTGCAGGAGACCGTTAAAGGCAATCGCAGTTCAAGTATTGTATATTACCTATGACGTCAAACTATTCGGTATTCGACCGAATAGTAAACTAATATTCGGTGTTCGGCCGAATAATGAAAAACCTGCCGAATAGGCAGAATACCGAATAGTTGCCTAATATTCGTTGCAACTCTACTGGGTGTAGAATTTGTTTCTGACCTATAGGATTTTAGAGCGAATGTATACATACAAAAGTTGTTCAGAATAAAAAACAGCACCGAAGCTTATATTAGTTTTTCAAATAGATTTCTTACACACAATAAATATGAAATAAAAACTTACAATTTAGGATTTTTTCAAACTACCATGTAAAATTAAACAAAACAAAAATATTGATTCCGTCACCCTGACAGTTGACAGATTTAAAATTGTTGTTATAATTGATTTATTTGGACCATAAGAAGAATTGAGTAATCAAAAAAGAAATTTTATTTTCTTTCTATTTCTTCCTAAGGTACATTTTATCGTAATTAATTGAATTTTTTTTTATCTAATTCGTTTTATTGTCCATGGCACTCAAATGCGGCAGCTCAAATGTGGCAAATTTAATTTACGTTTATCTCGTGACAGGAACTTTTTATATCAATAAATAAGGGGTCGTTGGATGTAGTTTTTTATTCTGAACATCTTTTTTTTACAGTTTGGCTTTAAAAGCAATAGGTAAAAACTTAATTAAAATCAACATTGTATTTCCTATAGGTTAGAAAAAAATTCTACGCTCGGTATATAATGTAAATAACAATTTGTTTCTTTTATTTACGATTTGTGTTTTGCTGTTACTGCCCCAGGCCATTCAAGGCTACAAGGAAGGGCTGGAGGACAGCGCCCTGGTGCTGCTGCAGACGTTCCTGGGCTTTGCCCTGGCGCTGGGCTGCGTAGGGTTCGGCCTGGTGACGGTGAGGCCCTCCACCCAGTGCCTCATTTCCCGGCAATACCTCTGTCAAGCTGCCATGGCCGGCATTGGTAAGTCAGTGTGTCTGTGTGTGTGTCAGCCCTCTCCAAAATCAACAAATGCCAATATTGTTCAAAGAAATGTACAATAACTTTCATAAAATTTAAAATCATATTCATTATTTTATCCACGCCAGTCATATTATTTTCATCATTTGAATGAGGTAATTAGTTATATTACCTCACTAGTGAAGTAATATGATGTGCTTTTGTCTATTACCTCTCGCATTTACTGTACTTCACTTGTTCGTATCCACTAATAAAAATAAGATTTTTGTCAATAATTGACAGCAGTTTTGAGGTTATAATATACCTACTTGTCTACCTATTTATTCCTTAAATATTATTGGAATTACTGTCCCATAATAAATAATTTATAAACGAATAATAAATAAATATCACCTATAAACTTACATTTTAAAAATTTGTTTGAAAATAAAAGTAACAGGTTTCCTGCTTTTGAACAAATTGTTTGTACCCTGTTGCTTCGATTTTAAATCAAAATTATAAAAACTGACATCTACCAATTGTCAAAATATATAATTTTTAAAATTTCATATCTGACGTTTAAACAAAAATATCAATTTTTAATAATTTTGAGCAGTCGTGGATAAAATTGTGTTGTTCACATGTGGGCTAAAGCATATTACACAGCACTCGTACTACGACCTCGTCGTGCAATTCTTCACATTCAACTGTTGCTTATCCCACTTATAATATAAATATTATCTGATGACGTGTCGTAATGTGGTCATTTCAGGACCATAATAGTGTTCATTATAGACCAAGGACCATAATGAATCCAATATGGAACTCAGTACCATAATGAAAGAACAAACTCGGTACTAAATAGGCGATTAGTTAAGGAAGTTTTAAAGGCATATCTGACGTAGAAAATTATTAAAATAATACAATATAAATCTTTTTTATAGATTTTTAGTTTAATTGATATAATATTATTGCATAATATACAGAAGTTCCAATGTACTAAAACAAAATAAATTATTTATAAGAAAGTAAGTTCTTAACTTAAGAGGGAAACCGGTGGTTAAAAGTTAAAATCACTCGAATTAAATTGTTGAATAATCTTAACAAGAACTGAAATTTTGTATTTATTAATCCATTTGAAAAGAGGAAAAACTAATGGTTTAAATTTTCTTGAAAACATTTAACTTTTAATTTAATATTTGACCTTGAACCAAAAAATTAATCGCCTGCGGCGCATTTTTTATCCTTCAAATATTACGTCAAATATTTTTGTCTAGGGCCCAAAAGTACATAAGTTAGGCCCTGATGTTTTTCTTCACTATTTAAAAAATTATAAATATTGTTAGGTACTTGAAGTATGCGACGATAAAAAGGAATTTTGTAAAATCTAATAAGATTGTATTTTACCGCCTTGTTTCAAGTAGCTAATTAAGCGATAAAATCAAATAGAATATAATGCTGTAGCGCAAAAATATCAAATTTTAATTCTTGTTAGGACTTTCAACAATGTAATTCGAAGGCTTTTAGTCACCGGTTTTTCCTTACGACATAATTACCGCATATGCTAATGTCATGTCCAGTTTCAAAAATCCATTTGCAGTAAATTCTATTTTTTCATGGTATATTTGTAATCCATAAAAATTTACCTATTACAAAAATAACTTACTGTTAGGTAACTCACACATTCGCCCAAACAAATTTGCGCTAATACTATTATTATTTGTCTGCTAATATTAACGGTATTGCAGCTCTCGCCTTCGGCTCGTGCGCGAATAACAAAGAGTCACTTTACGCTCTTAATACACAAATAACTATTTTAAAGCCCTGTATTATAATAAACACCGCAAGACAATACAATGATTTATGTGAGCCCTCGTGTGAGCCTACAATAACATTCAACATCATTTTCTCTTAAACCCTTGAGTGCGTTATTTTAGTGCATTTAGTGAATTTTATTTTAGAGAAGTGATAAATATTTAAAGCGTTAACATTAATTTGTTTAACTAATCTCATTTAAAAATACCATTTCTCGAATTTTATCTTGTTTACATCTCCGAGAGAGCTTTTGAAGAACTCGACTAGTTTCTTGAGCCTGAAAAAAATTATGTTACTTAAATTTATGAACTAAGCGACGTAACTAGAAATCTTTCGAGGTGGGTCAAGGATGGATTAGTAAAAAAATAAGTATTTTTGTCAAAACTGAATAAGTAATTGTACTTATGTAGAGACTTAGAATATGTATGATTATAAAATAAGTTAATAAAACATTTTTTGTACAATTTTTGTACGAGTAGTTATTCTTTTTGATTCAAACGCATATTTTTCAAAACGAAGTATAAAAGCGTTACGCAAAAAATGTAAAATGCATACAGCTGATTTAAAAATTACATTTAGAATTTTTAAGTAAGTAATCGTTTATTATGAAATGTGTACGCATAAACACGACAACTTTTTCAAAATTTAAATTGGCCATAAGACTTCCAGAAAACATTTAGAACCCATGTATATGTATACGAAAGTTTGTGAATACGTTATTTTTATATCATTTAATATAAGTACTATTACGCAACATTATTAAAAGAATAATTATTATTGTATTAATGACTGTTCCACAACTTATGACAAAAAATCATGATTATGAAACAAAAAGGGTTTTTTTTTTAAATTCGCAAAGTTAAAGGTAGTTTACAATTATTTTCATTAGAAAATTTGAAAAAAATTATTAAAAATAACTACCGACCAGTGGCAAAAAAATGTTTGCTTGAAATACGATGCAATTTTTTTGCGAATTTAAAAAATAATCATTTTGTTTCGAGATCAGCACGTCGTACAGTATAATACCCTTTAATTTTTTGTCCTAAGTTGTAGAACTGCCTGTATATTTGTTCGATATGACATCTCTGTTTGTAATCATAATGAACTGCGTTCTTAATATTTTTTTTAATCAATTACATTTAATATTTAATATGCCTATCTTTAATTAAATACATACATACATTTTTTTTATTATTACCTCTCACTTCATATTCTATAAGAGAGATATTGTAATGGGTCAAAATGTTCAAGTATGAGTTTTTGGTTTCAGGGTCTCTAGACTACGAATTTAACAGAGGGCAATAAGTTGGCGTGCTATTATTATTTTCCCTGTTAGTTTTGTTATCCTTACCTCACTTTGTATATTGCTCAGTAAAAGCAACATAAAGCCAACTTCAGAAAATCCATAATACAACCGGGATATCATTACGAATACAGTTGTCCAGTATCCATTCGTATCTTTCATACTAATTAATACAAAAAACATTGAAGAAGATACCATCAAAAATCCGCAAAATAATTTCATCAATGTAATTGCACAATAAAATGAATCCATATTGTATCCAATATGACAAAGACGAGTATAGAGGTTCATACATTGTTTAATTTTTTCTACAATTTCTTCACATTGTACGAGGGTGTAGTTTTGTTGCAATGTTTTTAAACATTTGTTGATATTGATAAAAGAAAATTTTAATTCATTTAAAATAACAATATAAAAGATATGTATAAATCCTCTAGATACATGAATGTAACATTGAACAAAGGCAAATATCATATATTCCACACTAAAAGATACATACTCATAACATATATTCTGTGCTGATACAATTATAATGATAATTAAAACAGCAATTAACATTTTTTTAACTAAACCACTTGTATTATAATCCTCCCCAAATTTTAAATTTTGTATGTCCTTTTTCGTTGTTTGTAATTCTCTTATGATATTGAAATATTTGTGAGACATTGCATGTATAATTATAAAATTGGTTAACACTATTATTGCTGGAAACATCATTAAAAATAAAAGAACATTAATATTTGTAACAGTTTTTTTATACACATACACATGAGGAAACTTTAATAATTTTAAAAATATGCAGTATATAGACACTCCGAAAAATAGTATAATTTGTGTAAGACCAATAAAAAAATCTTCCCTTGATATTTTATATTCACAACTATTTTTCGTTCGAATACAGCTAAACGGTGCAGTACAAAATATTTTATTTGTTATGTACAACGGCCAAATTGCCACACAAAAATCTATTGCTTCCATACTTCAATTTGAAAACACAAAATACGTATAAACTATGTTCATTTACTGTTACTTGTGTTTTAATTTGATATACACAATTTAATGGATGTTTATTACCACTTAAGATTATTAATAATTAATTATTTACTGAACAATCATTTGATGATAAGTTCTAAATAAATATATTTTTAATGAAATAAGAAGTCAACCAATAAACTAATTTCCGTTGTATTTTTTCTTATAAATTATAAACACAAATATTTAGTTTTTTGTTATTAGAATTTAATATACTTTATGCACGGTCATATTATAATTTGACATAAACGTCACTTCATAGCCCACGGGTCACATTATAGCGCAGTGCGTCATAAAGAATCGTCAAATTATCAAATCAAACAGTTTATATTTTCAATTTTCATATAAACTACCTAATAACCATTTTCTGTAATTAGTTGTCCAATTTTCTATTTAAATAATATCATTTTTACTTACATTTAACATAAATTATCTTGTAAATGTTTAATTCAATAATGACAACTTTGACATTTAGATTTTTGTTTATTTTCGAATTTTTTTTGTATCTTAGCAACAGTTAAATAATTTTGTAATTTTTTGTAATTTGAAAGTTGGGTATGAACTACTGGCGTAACTTGCTTTTATGGCTCTTGACGTGTTTTTAGCCCTCGGCTGACGCCCGGGCTCAAAATCACGTCTCACGCCATAAGTGCTTCTTTACGCCCTTAAGGGGCTATACTTCTTGAGTGCAATAAGAATCAGAATTCACGATTCTGGCTATTATATTGCGCAAAATAAAAATCTGAAATTTTACATTAGTAGTTGAATTGAAAAATTCAAACTATATATTGTTCCGACAACAATAGAGATAAAAAGAAACTAAACACTAAAATTTCGTGAGGATCTCATGAATGAACTATAAAAGTTATCATTGAGTTTCAAGATAAAATGAATAGAACATAGATGTAGAAAGGGCGGAAAAACAATAAAACTATAATTTTATCAACAGAATTGCCATAAATTATATCTAAACTTGTACAATTTTCGCCGAATTTCGGATAATTATTAAAGCCAAACTAATTACATTAATTAAATATTTTGAAAATTCCGCACTTTTAGTATTCTTCCTTACATCTACATACAAAAATTCAACATCATACGTATAATAATATTATATTGAGATCCTCACAAAAATTACTCGTTTTTCAATGCTTATTATTGCCATGCAATAAATAACTATTATAACAAATTACATTTAGAAATTCGAGTAAATTGTGCGTTTCTCCTGTCCGGAAAAAAAGATATATAGTATACATTAATATATTGTTCTAATATCGAAAATAAATGTCGTTTTTTTTTCTTTCGATTCAGAATCTTGGTAGATTCTTCAAAGAATCCTGGTGCCAACAAGACCAAAATTAGTAGTTCGCTCGCACATCGGACTCTTCATTTCAACTAGCAAAATCATGTTGGCAAACCTAATTATTCTTTAACCGTGATGATACCTACATTACGGAGTGTAGTCGAATTCATATAGTATGATTGTATAGTACATTGCAGTAGTGACCAGCTGCAACAAATAAAAAAAATTAAAATTATTTTTTGCCGTAATTATAGCAATTCAATGAAAATGTGGTTATTATAATCATGACAACGTTTACCTGTAAACAAAACAAAAATTTTGAAACAAATGTTTACAATCGTAGTTTGAGCTTTTGCTGCACTAGTGCGACAATTTTAATCATATCCTAACTAAAAATTAAATAACTTTGTTCATATTGTACTAAGATTGTAAGAAAATTAATATTGTATAATAATGATTATTAATTTTTTACCTCAAATCCTAGTGTTAGATCTAAAGGAAAAAATCCATATGCTGATAATGCAAGCTTCTCATGGAAAATTTGTAACAACAAATATTTTACCTAAAATATTTAAAAAATGTACCTTCATGATTTTTTATTTCAAAATAACTTACTCTATTTTTGAAATTTGAATATCTTGAATTTCGACCAAATTGCTGTAAAATTGGCGCAAAATTTTTAGCCTATAAACAAAAATATTTATAAGGGTGTAACCCAACCTGTGTAATAAAATTTAAGGGTGTATAGTATTCAACGCACTGATCATGAATCAAAAAGAAATTTTTCTACGCCTGCTTCTGAAAGTTCATGTTTCTACATTGTATTTAATGTTGAAAGCAGCTGTTTGGCGCAAGTGTGTTGCAAAGTACCTAAATGTGCAACAAAGTACCTAAGTGTACAAGTGTATACAAAGTACTTTGTCGCACACTTTTGGGCACTTTGCAACACAGTTTTGCTTTTTTAATGTTCATTGTTCATATTTCACAAAAAATTAATGGTTATTTTTGTATTTTTTAACTTCCTTGTTTGACAGGAGTAGAAAAATAGTGTGTACGAGTATAACACGTATTGAAAATATTTTGTATATTTTAAACCGTTGCAACCCTCCCTTCGCTCGGGCTACAATTTTCGTTCGCGTTCGACAATAGTTGTTTGTATAACATGTTTTGAAAATATGTTTTTGTCGAACGCGAATGAAAATTGCAGCCCGGGCGAAGGGAGGGTTGCAATCGTCTAAGTTCGACAAAATATTTTCAATACGTGTTATACACACTATTTTTTCTACTCCTGCAAAAAAGGAAGTTATATAATACAAAAATAACCATTAATTTTTTGACATTTACTTTTAAATTTTTGTGAAATATCAATGTTTTTGCGAAAACAATCAACATTAAAAAATAAAGCATAACTGTGTTACAAAGTACCCAAATGTGTGTGACAAAGTACTTTGTCGCACACTTAGGTACTTTGTTGCACACTTAGGTACTTTGTTGCGCACTTAGGTACTTTGCAAAACACTTGCGACAATCAGCTGCTTTCAACATTAAAAACAATGTAAAGACACAAACTTTCAGAAGCAGGCGTCGAAAAACCTATATTTTCAAAACTTGTTATACAAATAACTATTTTTGAAATTCGCAAATTAAAAAATGGGTACAAGAACCTACAAATTTTATTTGTTCCTGTTTGTAAAATTATTATTACATTAATGTAATTACGCTAATAAATACTACATAAATATTGTTTAACTTTTTTGTATTGAAATGTAACAACCAGTCGTATCCAAAATGATATTATTTTGCAAACTACTGTAAATTTTACGAATTTCAACAAAATTCTTTTTGATTCATGATCAGTGCATCCAATACTACACCCTTAAATTTTATTACACAGATTGGGCTACACTCTGTATACCAAAACTTGCCAGTCCGACAACGAAAGTTATACTTACTTGTCTGTGACAATATTCCACGCAAATGAAGAAAACTAAAGTTTCAAACAAATATATAATACTTATTGCAAGTAATCCATTAAGCAAACTGCTATATCTGCCAGTCTTTTTTAAAGTTATGGTAATTAAAAATACTGGATTTACAATACTTGTAAATGAAGACAGTAGGGCCATTATAATAATAATATACAATTTTTTGTCTAAACTCTTTCCTATTTCATATAAAAATCCATACAGTTTCACACATATTTCAACTTTTTGTGTAATATGTTCGAAATTTTGATTATCACTTCTCAAAAAATCACCATGTAGTTTTATCAGGTACTTATTCAAATCTCTAAATAGATTTGCAAGCTCATAGATCAATATCAAAATATAAAACCTGATAATAAATCCAATACTTCGTACAACTATTATTATAGTATTATATATTATAGACAGTGGTTTATAATATTGATCTCTTATTACATTTCCCCAAAATATTCCCCGGAAAATTGCACCAAATAAAATCAGAGTTATAACGAGATTTTTAGTTGATTTTGAGTCACATTTAGTGAATTTTTTAAGTTCCTTTCTGGCTGTATCAATTCTATATAGTAGTTCGAAACATTTTTTGTAATTGAAGCTATACCAAATTAAATTAAACGCTACTAAGAATGAACTACTGGCATTGCAGAAAGTAAACACAAATTCTAAAGTTGGTGAACTGTCCATTGGATGCTTCTGGTAATGTAGATTGACAAATCCACTTATTATAAATATTAATGTCGGTATATATCGGAAAAAACTAGATTTTCTATATGTCCTTCTAAAGGATGGACCGGTAACTTTATAAGGCCAGACTCCAAATATGTTACTTAGAAAATGTATTGGTTGTATTGCATCGTGAAAATCAAATTTATTCAACATTTTTTTAACAAATTGTATAACTCACCACATTTATGCATTTATATATTGGTAAACTCTATTAATATTTATTATTTGAAAGTAATCATTGCATATTGAATAGGACAAAGTATCTACTAATCTTTGTTTCAATTATAATCATTATATGCATTTTTGTTTAATGATGTTTTTATTTTTATGTTTAAAGAAATTGATGCTATCACCATTTGGAATCTCCATTGGGAATATATTTTATTTAAATGATTTTATACAAAATACATATCGAATTTGTTATCATAAAACTTAAATAAAAGCAGTGATTAATATTGACACTATTATTCTTTTAAGGTTAAATAAATGTTAATTATTATTCCCTGTTGTGTCATTATAAATAACCTTAAGAAGGAAACCGGTGGTTAAATGTGCTCGACTTACATTGTTGAATAATCTTGACATGAACTGTAAAATCTAATAAGATTGTATTTTTCTGCCTTAATTCAAATAGTTAACTAATGAAGTAAGGTGCATTAAAACGATAAAATTAAATGGAATTTAATGCCGAAGTGAATAAATATCAAATTTATTCTTGTTAGGATTTTTCAACAATGTAATTCTAACGGTTTTAGTCACCGGTTTTCCCCTTAAGTAGATAAATGTATGTTTCAAATGGTTTTTTTACATTATTTTATTGTGTGAATTTTCATATTTTTTACAAAAATTTAAACGAATGAAATATTATAAAATAGGTATTGCTGATAAATAACAATAATAAAATCGGTATAATTTTACTTAATAATAACATAATTATACTTAACAATAATTACATTATAATCATAAGTTATATCCCGAGTGCAATGAATTTAATCGATAAATTTGACATGTCTGGCTTATGAAATAAATTTTGCTTAAAAAGTGTTTGAGCACATAATAATTTGAAAAAATCCCGAGACCAGGTCGAGGGATTTTATCTGAAATTATTATGTAAAAAAAATTTGAATAAGCCAGACGTCAAATTTATCGATTCAATTCTTTAGCACGAGGGGTAGGTAGGTATATGTTAAGATTATTTCATGAATTCATAGTAAAAACTTTCAATACAAAAAAAGCTAGCTTCAATTTAATCGCGATTAAATAGCATGGTGCTATTTAATCACTTACTTAAATTGGAAAACAATGAAAAATAAGGTCAAATTTGTAATGAGTGCAATAATCACTTATAATACCATAAGTAGTCGTAGTTATGTCGATTATTTTTCTGGTAGTATTACGAATGTTCCTTGTGCTTGGACGAGTGCGCAGCACGAGTAATATTGGCAAGCACAAGGTATGATAATACTACCAGAAAAATAATGTATTTAACTATGACTACGAATGGTATATGTTTTATGTGTTTTTTTGGTGTTTCTTTACAAATAAAATAGTGAATTTTAAGTGAAAAATGTTCTAAACCTTTGAAGAAAACCCAGAGATAGAAATGGTGCAAAAATTGGAAATATAGATTATAATACAAATGTTCATTTGTTAAATAGTCACCTAAAAATACTAGTAGTGAACAGTCGACACACAATCTTACTAGTACAAAATAATCAAGTCTACTCATTTTGATTGGCTGTGAAATTCAATATTCTGCATTTCTATTGGTCTTTTTTTGACAGATGATGTGAATAGTCAATAATATTTTTATTTATAATAGTAATTGTCGAATTGATACAATATTATGACGTACCGTACAATGGCAGCAACCAACTAAAAATAAATAACAATTTTAAACTTTTGAAATATATTTATTTTAATCCTACTTTACCTCGCAAAACAATTGCCGATCTAAAGGAAAAAATCCGTTAGCTGATAAGGTTGTCCTTTCGTGATAAATTTGTAGTAAATATGATTTTACCTAAAATATTTTCAAATTTTAGAACAATTACGACCAATTGCACCGCTTCCACTTAAATTTTAAGTGTCACTTAAATGAAAAATATCGAATCGAACTTATGACAGCAATGTTATTTCTATGTTTGACAATTTGTTTTTGATTCGATATTGTTCATTTAAGTGACACTTAAAATTTAAGTGGAAGCGGTGAAAATTGTCATTAATGTATTTAAGTAGAAGACACGAATACGTACCCGATTTCTTATGTTGAAATATCTTTTATTTTGACCAAACTTTCTTAAATTATTGGCAAAAGTGTTGCACTAAAATATTGTAATAATAGTACTTATTGTATAAATTAGTTATAGGCTAGACATATTAGTAAAAATATTGGGTCTCAGAGGAAAGTTTTGATATAGTTTTGATTTTTTCACCGTTTATGTTTTTTGTGTCACTGAATTCGAATTTGAAGTTTACGGGCAAAAATTTTGACCGGAACTTTGTTTTTTGGGCACTTTTCGATCAAATTTTGGCACTTTTTTCAGTTTTTGGCTTATATCTCAGAAAGGAAGCGTTTTTTCGACAAGACCATTCTATACAAAATTAAAGTAGACAAAATTTACTATATTTGTCATATATAAGGTTTTTTTCCAAGACTAACCGTTTCGCCGCTTGAGCGCGCCCAAAAGGGGCCATATTTCCATATCTAGTGAAATTAAAGAAATTTTAGTATTTTAAAATTTTTGTGTGTTTAATCACGTATAATTTCTAAACGGATAAAGATATTGCGGCGGTTTGCGGCGTTGGATTCCTTAGTAAAGTTTACGTTAGATACATTATATTAAATTTTTTATGAGGCCTTTGATAACCCAAAATTTAGTTATTACCTTTAAGTAAAAATTGCAAAATTTCAGAATTTTAAATATTTTTTGTGTTTAATCAACTCTACTTTCTGAACGGATAAAGATATTGACTTCCGGTTTGCGGCGTTAGATTCCTTAGTAAATTTTACGTTAGATACATTGTATTAAATTTTTTTATAAGTCCTTTGATAACCAACTAGATGTTATAACATAACAGTCCTAAATACAAAATTTCAACTTTCTACGTCTAACCGTATTTGAGTTATGCGACACACACTTGTCCGTACGTACAGACGTCACGACGAAACTAGTTATAATGGATTCAGGAAAAGTCAAAACGGATATTTCCATCAAAATCTGATTACAATTACAATACTTCCTTTTTACTCCGTACAAGGAAATAAAAAGATAATTGAAATTAAAGTTTACACTGAAATGCAGTAGTATCATGACGTCAAAAACACAATTTTTCTTGAGACTGGAACCTTTTACGTGCGATTTCTCAACAATTATTGCGGTGACTCGTAAATTTTATTTTTAAATAAATATCTCAAAACGAATAACATACCTACTCGTTTTTCAAACATGTGTTGGGTTGATATTTTCTAAAACGTTTAGTAAAACTACTGCTAACTTCCATACACATATATACGTAATACATTTTAGCTCGTATTAGTGTCAACTTTAAATTCAATTATTATCTTCGTTATTTCTACGGTTATCTATGAATTTTAATTTTTATACAAATTCTACAACTTGTAATGAATGCTGTATATTAATTTGAGTCATATTTTGGGTTGTCACTACCCATGAAATTACTACCTTTATGGCCATTTGCACCATCTCCACTTAAATTTTAAGTGTCAGTTAAAAGAAAAATATCGAATCGAACTTATGACAGCAATGTTATTTGTACGGTTGACAATTTGATTTTGATTCGATATTGTTAACTTAAGGAAAACTTAAAATTTAAGTGGAAGCGGTGCAAGTGGCCATAAGAGGTGTTGGATAAAATAATTGACAATAGCCCAGTGTAATACTTACTTCTAATGAAACAGTTTCAGCAAAATACAAAAATGATGCTGATTCAAAGAGATATAACACACATATCATTAGTATTCCCGAATTAGTATTCCAGTTAAATACACCACTTCTGTTATAAGTTACGGTTAAGAAATAGGCTGGATGAACAACATTTATAAACGAAGATATTCTAATAATCAGCACTAGTATATAAACATGTTTATCAAATCTTTTTCCCAGCTCACAAAGAAAGCCATACAACTTCACACATACTTCCAGTTCTATTAGCACATATTTAGAATAATTTATATGTTTATAATGCATGCAACTTTGATGTACTTTAAGCAAATATTTATTTAAATCTTCAAACATCATTGAGAGCTCATAGAGCAACATCCAAAAGTAAAATCTTATAATTAAACCAATAGTTCTCAGAAGATATGTACTATTCATAGAAAACAAAGCTGGAATATTATTTTTCTGTTCGATGCAATAATTTACGAAAAGAATAAAACGAAATATAGATCCCACAATCAACATTAACTTCGAATATCGTTTAGTCTTCTTCGAATCTTGGTTTGTAAGTTTTTTTATTCGCCATCTTGCGGTATCAAAGTCTTGCAAAATTTGCAAATATTCCTTGGAATTTTTGGTAAACCAAATTGGATAAAATGCAAGATAACAAAGTTGGTAGCTGTTTACTACGTAGTATACATATTTAGTTGTTGATGTGTATGGTAGAGACTGGTACTTCAGAATCAGTATACCAAATATTACTGACAATATTGGTGGAATGTAGCTGGTTATATTTACTTTTGTATATTTTCTGTTAAATGGTAAGCCAGTGTATCGGTACGGTAAAAATCCGAAAAATTTACTTATTATGTAAATAGGTCGTATTGCGGTGTGCAAGTCTACAGAGAACATTTTAAATTTATGAACTAATTTGCTTGAATTCGGTTTTAATATCTTAAAATATCTTATTAATAAATAAATATATTACATTGTGATTTGTTTAGAATAAATCGGTCACGCACAAACTTCTATATTTTTTATTCTTCACATAATATAAAATTACATTTTTGTATAAATAAATTATAAAGGTCTCTTAAATTAAATTTTTATGTTAGTACTTTTGTACATGTCATCAAATTGGTACAATATTATTGTATAATACAACGTAGTGTTTAATAACTGCAAAAACAAGAAAATTTTACTTATTATTCATGACTTAGAAATACTTTATAAATAAATTCAGGATTTCTGGTTTAAATTTTGTAGGTTTAGAATTTTTTAAATGTAAAATTTTATTAATAGTATCTATATATATCTCGTATTTAAAACTGAATATCTATTTTATTCAATAGAAATAAGTAGATACTTTTTTTATAGATTTTCATTTCTAACAAAAAGATTGGACAATAACAGTAATTTTACACACAAAAAGAGAGTAGGTACTACGAAAATTTATCTGTTAAAATAATTTATAATATATTAAGTATCAAGAACGGTAAGACAATTTTGTCTGACATCGGTAATTCCTTAACGTTCGTTATGCGTTATGCTTTATATCATTTTTTGCACTATTGGTCTTTTTTATCCATATGAATAGGTAAATATAGTTTTACAATATAGCCAGTAATCCAGTGAACAAGAAATTTATTTCAAATTTCCTTCCAAATTTTAAAATAATTTTTTTACACATTGGTATACCTGAAAGAATAATTGTACATTCAGAGAAAAGAATCCATTTGCTGTCAATATACATTTTTCAACATATACTTGTAGTAAATAAAATTTAACCTGCAACATTATTAGGTATACTAATTTGTAAATTATTTTATTTTATTATGAGAAAGTTACGTACTCGATCTCTTACTTTTGGGTACTTTTTGTTTCTTCCAAATTTCTGAAGGATATTAAAAATTTTGCACTATAGTCCATTTGAGAATGACTGACAGTAATAAATCATTATTTGCAAGAGTAGTATTGGATTTTTGCCAGCAATGCGGCAAATAAAACTACCAGAAAAATCAGTTGTAACTACACTAGGATGGTCAAAATAAGCCGCACGCTTTGTACCTGGAACGAAACTTAATTCTCGAACAATAGAAATGCAGTGAAAAACGCTTCGATAATCCCCGTCGGACTGTGTCATAGACGTAGATAGGATTTATCAGAGTGATCTGTTTATACATTTACTAAAAATAAAAGTTTTTAATATTTAAATATAACTTTCTCACTGATTATTAAAATAAATCTTTTCCCTGAAAAACAATTTAGACCTAAAACGATAGTTCTCTACCGAATTTAGTCATTTCGACTATCCCTGTGCAAACAATTACTGGTGCGCCACTGGAATGTCTTTGACAGAATGATTTATTACTGCCAGTCATTCTCAAATATAGTATAAAACAAAAAATTATAGGACAACATTTTTAAATATTTATTATAGTAGGTACATTGGTAACTATATCTTAACAATCTTGTACAAATCCTAACCTAACTTTAAGCTCTGTTCGCACGAGGATTCTTTGAAGATTCTACTAAGATTCTGAATCCTGAAAAAAATTAATTTCATGATTTTGAAACAATCAATAAATTATAGATTATTATTTTCCAAGACTAATTGAAGATTTAATTTAGCGGCACCGTAATTCTCACTAGAAAAAAGAAAACTTCTTTTTTTCCAGGATTCAGAATCTTGGTAGAATCTTCAAAGAATCCTCGTGCGAACAGGGCTATAAAAATTTAATTCTCGATGATGAGAATCTTGTCTAATAACAATTTGGAATTTGCAAATTAAATATTTTCTCGTTGATCGTTTAGTAATGAGTATCATTAATGCAAAAAAATAATACATTAATGACACCTATTAATGCATGATTTTTATTAATCAACGATTTTTTTTGAATGTGTGTTCAGCACACGTAATACGAGTATAGTATATTAGCTAATGTTAAGTTGTAGAAAAATAATGAACAGAAGAAACAGCAACAAAAATTAGATTTCCGCCAAATTAAAAATATAATGATCAACGAAAAAATATTGTAACTAATTCATGCGATTCATAATCTCAACAATTTTAACGCGTGAGAGAAGCGAAATGTCTCAATTATTAATCGCCCTCATTAACACACTAGATAGTAAAATAATTATTTACTTACATTTGTAGAGACAGATCCACTATAAAATAGGAAACAAAAAGTTTCACATGTGTAATGTACGAAAAATATTATTAGTCCAATGGAATTATTCCAATTCACTTTTCCATTGTGTTTATATGAAACAGTTAATAAAAAACTTTGATTAATTAAAGCAGTAAACGATGACAGTATTATCATCATAATTAAAATACGAAAGTATGTATCAAACTTTTTCCCTAACGCACATAAAGAACTATATAATTTAACACAAACTTCTATTTGTGTTAAAGTATTTTCAGAATAATTTATATATTTAAATCGTATGAAATCCTTATATAGCGCCATCAAATAATTATTTAAACTTTGAAATAAATCTGATAGTTCAAATATTAACAAATTCAGATAGAATTTAATAACGTTACAAACGCTTCTTGTGAGAATTGTTACACTAACGTATATTAACGCAGTTCCTTTAAATTGAAGGGGTAACATTATTGGAATTAACGAACGTAAGCCGCCTTCAAAAATCAACATTAAATTGCAAAACCTTTTCGTTTTTCTTGAATTAGTATTAGATAGTGTTTTTATTTGATTTCTTACGACATCGAAGTCATTCAAAATTTCAATAAGATCTTTACATTTTGCGGCAAACCAAACTGGGTAGTAACCGAGATAATAAACATGGTAAATGTTTATGAAATAAAATGTAAATGAAATTGTTGGTGAACCACTGTACAAAGGAGAAACTCCAAATATCAGATTTAGTAAAGCCAATGTGAAAAATATTATTGGCGGAATGTAACTTTCTATATTTACTCTGGAATATTTTCTTTGAAACCCAAAAGCACAAACCCAAAAATGTTGATTAGGATGTAAAGTGGCCTGATAGCACTGTGAAAATCTACGACAGACATTTTATATTTTTATTATTGTTTTAAATTTTGTAATTATATATACAATACGCGTTATACCTATTATTAATTACTTCTTACTTTACTATGTAATTATGTATAGATGTTTTAGATTTTACTGTTTTGATTTGATTGAAATTATTTATTCATTATGTACTACAAATTTCCATTCTGAAAACATAATTTATTGTGATATTTTTAACAAACATAATATTAGAATTAAATGTGACTAACTATTACTAAATTGGTACAATATAATGGTATAATATACTGATGTTGCGATCAACTAAAACAATAAAATTTAATATTGAATCATTTGGTTTGGGAGGCCCGTCTACATCCTAAAATCCAGCACAAAATGTACTAACGTAGCGAGTGTTTTGTGGCCAGTACAAGAATGCTAAAATTACGTTCCAACAAGGATTATTACTTAAAGGATGAATTCACAGTTGTGCCTTTTTAAAATTTTAATTAAAAAAATCTGTTGTAGATAGCACAAGACCTCCCGCCATACACATTTTATTTAAACTGCAGTAGAAGATATAAACCATAATAGTATATTCTGCAACAAGTGTGGAATGAAACATATTCAGCTCGAGTGGAAAACCATTCCAAACGCGTTGCAGACTATACTTTCTCTACGACTATAAATTTAATTGCTTTAAAAACTAAAACCTAAACTATTAAAATTAAAATATATGTATTTATAAAATAAAATTCTACATAAAATTAATAAATTGAAACCTAAACATATTTTAAAGCTACCCACCAAACAAAAACATTGAATAAAGTTAAATTATTATACCTCGTCACATTTCATTCCATCACTAGTGACGGAATAAATCCATTCCGTAACAAGTGGTAGAATGTAACCATTCTATAATTGAAAATGATGTCAGAATAATCACATTCTATAACAGTCGTATAGAAACAATATTTTACTATTGTCACTGTCACTGTCATGTCATAATCATTTAAATTTACGTAGTAACAAATGTTGAACGATCATGGCCTATAAGATACCGAAATACTAAATTTTAATTATTATTAATTATTATTATTATTAATTGGTCTATTGAATATTGTATTTAAACCTTAGATATACAATTTGGTATTTGAATGATATTTTTGGAGTTATTATTTCCGAAAAAATTGTAACATACGAACGAACGAACGCACACGCACATACACGCACATACACGCGCGCACGCACACACACACGCACACACACGCACGCGCACACACACAGTCTAAAATCTCAAAAATGTGTAATTCGTATTCTAAAGAACCTAAAACGTGCTTATCTGCCAAAAACTCACACTCGAAAATTTTGACCTGTCACAATCACAATCACAATACGGTCTTTCTCTTATAAAATATGAGGCGAGAGGTAAACATTGTACATGATTATAAAAATTCTGAAAAATTTTCAATTTATTTCATAATAGAAATTTATTTTTAAAATTTTAAAAAGGCACATCTTCACATCTGTAGATGCATTCTTTCTCTATTAAATGTTTTAAAAAGCATGATCTTGAAGTCAATAATAAACTGACAGTTTACTCGCAACGAAAAGCCTTTTACAGTATTTTCAACTTCAAAATGACGATGCGGCAAAGTACGACTTTCGGGCAGCTGTAGTAGCGGGGGAGTGGAATAGAAGAAACAGTAAAATCGAGAGTATACTAGGAATTCGGAAAAACGTAGACGGGCCACTTAAAAATACAAAACTTACCGCATATCCGAAAGTTAAATCTAGAGGAAGAAATCCATTGGCAGTAAAAATATATTTTTCGTGATATATTTGCAGTAAATAAGAATTTATCTAAAATATCGAAATGGAAATAAATTATATTTATTGTATTTTTATCCAAAAGGTAGTTGTGTTCTTACTTTGTATCCCAAATTTAAATATCTTTTCCTTTGTCCGAATTTTTGCAAAATAGAAACAATTTGATTCATCTAAAAATATTAATTATAAATAAAAAATCTGACGTGGCCATCACACAACCTTCCGCCATATCTAGACTTTAAACAGAAATGTATACGTGCAATCCGGTGCCCATTTAAAATATACAAATAAAAATCTCAAATATTCAAACACAGAAATTTGCATCACCTGAATAAAAAGATTCATTCACAGGAAAACTCTGCTGTGTTGAAGCCATCCTCCGTTCAATTACTACATTTAATATCTTACTTAGGACTTATATAGCGCTCGTATGCCAACTTGTCACCCGTCTCACCTGTCAATATTTTTTACGCAGAAACAAAAATCAACCGATCATGGATTACAAGATATCAACGTTTTATTTGATAAATTTATTTTTAAAATTTTACTACAGCTCTTTAATGCTACCAGATAAAGACAATTTTTTTATAACGTAAGTTGCAAATAACTTTTCCTCTTATTCTTATTACAAATAAATACTATATTTTTCCAAATTTATATACAATTTTGACAATTAACCTTTTCAATCTTCAAAAAATATCACTTTCGATGAAGATATTTGTACCAAAATCTAGGGAGCTCTTCCAATTTATATACAAATGTTAAATACCAAATATCAAAATTTTCGGGTAATTCGTATTTGAGTTATGCGACTAACAACCCTTGACCACACACACACACACACACACACATACACACACACATACACACAGACATCATCGTGAAACTATCAAAAATGAGTTGTAAGGACCCTAATTCGTGCTCATCCACTAAAAATTCACCACCCGATTTTTTGCATGATTCCAATACCTTCCTTTACAGGTAAGCGGAAGGTAAAAATTCTAATATTTCGACACGGATAAGCATTTTGTGATGAACAAATGGAGATTGGAACAAAATACAATGTGGTTTTGAAGTTAATGTCATAGATTTAAGGTTAAGTATAGTATGACATTTATAGTAAGAATTTTTGAAAAATTCGAAAAATTAAGGGTAGTTCACCTGCAGGATTTTTTGTAGTACTGCACTGGATTCATTTTCCTATTAAACACAAACAAAAGAAGTAGACAATCAACATCTTAAATTACATAATACTAGTAAAATAAACAAACAAAATTTAATTATTTTTAATGAAATAATAATTACTCCACCTAGTGGCAGTGGCAACGAAAAAATATTGACTGGGAAACATGGAAATTAATTTTGCGATTTAAAAAAAATTCTTTTTGTTTCGTAATCTACACATGTCATACAACGTACCCTTCAAAACCACCCTGTATATTATGATACAAGTGCACCCCTTGCAAACACAGCGTGTTTTAGTTTTGTACGCATTTGCGTGTTTTAAACATCGAAGTGTAATAATTTAAGATTTACCTGTTTGCTTGCTTTTAGAAACCAATAAAGAAGGTACAAAGTTTCTGTTATATTAGCTAGAAAAACGATAATTAATCCTAAAAATATTTGCCAACGTATAAATATAATTTCGTAAGATATGGATATAATGAATAGTGGAGTTACTATAATAGTAAACGATACTAGAAGCATGAACAGATTTGTAATATAAAAAAATTTATCGAGTTTCTTTCCGATGTAACATAACTTACTATGCAATTTTATGCTTTTTTTAATTTTTCTTAAAACTTGCAACCGGTTTTGAAAATTTAACTCTTGAATACTGTAGAATATTTTTGTTAAATAGTCATTTATATTCTTCAACAAGTCTGTAAATTCGTACAGTAAAATATACATATAAAACTTCAATATCCAATCAAAATTTCCCAAGTAGAATCTGACAAAATAAAATAGAATTTCTGTTACACTATTTTTTCCGAAATTTGTTATTGCGTTTATCATATGGAATCCACGTAGTATTACTGTGCAAATTATTAATTTATTGGTGAATAACTTTGTCTTACTCGAATCGTTATTGGTCATTATTTTTATATTCATTCGTATGTTGTCTAAATTATTTAAGATTTCAAAATATTTCTCATGATACAATATAAACCAGATTATATTTATTCCAACTACTAATGCAGGATGTGCATTCAAAAACATCCAAACATGATTAAAAGTATTCGTTTGTGGAAAATATAGTGTATGGTATGTTTGGTTAACCAATCCCATTACAATCAGAATAATAATTTGAATAGAGCACATGAGATAATATGACGAGTATTTTCTGTTATTTGTCGGGCCCTGCACTGTATACGGCAGCAATCCTGTATATTTGCACAGGACATACATTGGGTATATAGCGTTATGTAAGTCAATCGAAGACATTTTGTATTATTGAACTAAATTCAATGTAATGAGAAAAAACTTGCGTGTAAATATTTGGTCTATATCTAATAATATCACTAATGAATATTTTATCAAAATGTTTTGTCGATATAATCTATATAAAAATGAAAATGACAGCCAATATTTTTAAGTTAAGTAGTTTTTTGTAATACGTTATTATTCAAGGCCTGGAAATCTAATTTTCCTTGAGAGGGAAAATTGAATGCAAAATTTAATCGATTGAGAGCGCTTTAAAGGACTCACTTAAAATTAATTATTTTTTTAATGACGAAAATAATACAATAAATAATAAAATTAGAGTATATTTTCAATACGTATACTTTTTTGACATATAGGAAATACAATGTTAAATTTTTTATTTCGCTCTAAGTTTTTACCTATTGAGTTAGAGCAAAAGTGCAAATACAAAAGATATTCAGAATAAATAAATTGCATCGAATATGAGCTTAATTTTAATGTTTCATCATGAAATAGACATGAAATAATAATAATAATAACAATTTTGGCTAGTTTCAGACTGCCAAGTCAAATTAAACAAAAACAATCGTTATTTGTGTATCAAGTACGGATAGAGCATTGTTTGTTTTGTTGTACGCGGCGAGAAATTTGTTTAGTCGAGGCGAAGCCGAGATTGACGACTCGCCAAGGGCAACAAACAAGCTCTATCCAACGAGGTGCACACAATATTTTGTCTACAATCGTATAACGTCAATGTAGCTAATATTAAAATTATTATTTGCCGTGCTTATAACAATTCAATTCGTAGTTTGAGGCCAATTTGACGAAATAAATTTAATAGTTTTTAATAAGAATGCATCTACAGATGTGCCTTTTTAAAATTTTAAAAATTAATTTCTATCATGATATATAACCGTGTAAAGTTTTCGGAATTTTTATAATCATGTACAATTTTTTACTTGAAATTTTAAAAAGGTACATCTTTCTGCAGATCCATTCTTTCTCTATTAAATCCTTGTTGAAATAAAATTTTATCCTTTTTGTACTGGACACAAAATACTCGCTACGTTTGTACATTTTATACTGAATTTTAGAAGGTAGCCGGAACTTTTAATGTGATCCTCTACCCATGGATGAAAACAGTCAAAAACATTGATTCCGCACGCTATTAGCCTTTATTGTTTTGTTAAACATAAAATTAACAAATACTTTATGTTTTAGGGGAAAAATTATTTTGGCACCCAATTTTCGTAAAAATGCAATATTTGTAAAAAAAGAGGGTTTTTGTTTATAAAAGAAGGAACTTCAAAATGTTATCAACAAAGCTTGGATCTGCGATAAATTCGATCGAATTTTTTTAATTCGTTTTAAAATAGAAGATATTTGTGTTCAAAAAATAACAAAATTCAAATTAACATTATTTCGATTTTAAAGCAAAAATGTAAAACTCTGCATCTTGCATTTTACATTTATTATCTTTAGTTATTATATTTAACAATAAACGCTGTGGAGTGGCGGGCCAAATCTATATTTTTGGCTGTTTTCTGGCATGGTAGAAGATCGTCTTAAGACTTAAGCCCTGTTCGCACGGGAATCTTTGAAGTTTCTACGGAGATTCAGAATCCTGGAAAAGAAGAAGTTTTTTCTTTCTAGTGAGAATTATCTTGTTGAAATAAAATTTTATCCTTTTTGTACTGGACACAAAATACTCGCTACGTTTGTACATTTTATACTGAATTTTAGAAGGTAGCCGGAACTTTTAATGTGATCCTCTACCCATGGATGAAAACAGTCAAAAACATTGATTCCGCACGCTATTAGCCTTTATTGTTTTGTTAAACATAAAATTAACAAATACTTTATGTTTTAGGGGAAAAATTATTTTGGCACCCAATTTTCGTAAAAATGCAATATTTGTAAAAAAAGAGGGTTTTTGTTTATAAAAGAAGGAACTTCAAAATGTTATCAACAAAGCTTGGATCTGCGATAAATTTGATCGAATTTTTTTAATTCGTTTTAAAATAGAAGATATTTGTGTTCAAAAAATAACAAAATTCAAATTAACATTATTTCGATTTTAAAGCAAAAATGTAAAACTCTGCATCTTGCATTTTACATTTATTATCTTTAGTTATTATATTTAACAATAAACGCTGTGGAGTGGCGGGCCAAATCTATATTTTTGGCTGTTTTCTGGCATGGTAGAAGATCGTCTTAAGACTTAAGCCCTGTTCGCACGGGAATCTTTGAAGTTTCTACGGAGATTCAGAATCCTGGAAAAGAAGAAGTTTTTTCTTTCTAGTGAGAATTATCTGTTAAATTGCGGTGTCGCTAAATTGAATCTTCAATGAGTCTTGGAGAAGAAGAATTTATAATTTATTGATTGCTTCAAAACCACGTAATTATCACTAGAAAGAAAAAATTTCTTCTTTTCCAGGATTCTGAATCTCCGTAGAATCTTCAAAGATTCCCGTGCGAACAGGACTTTAAGAGAGAAAAAATATGATTTGAATAATATATTGAGTTTGTTTCAGGTATAAGCCTTTTGGCCCTAAGCGCAGTGCAAGGCTACCACGGCTACGTCCTCTTCGTGTGGCTGTACGGCGTATGTCTAGGCGGTTGGAGCTACTCTCTGAAGATGCTAACCCTGGAACGACTTCGCACGAGGCATTTCACTCGAGGCTGGGGCTGGGTGCGCGGTGCTGAAGCTCTTCCAGTTCTCCTGGGCGTTCCTGTCACTGGGTACATCAACCAGGCGCACCCCAAGGCTGGGTACTACTTCAGCTTCGCCGCCACCATCCTCGGCGCGATGTTGTTCTTCCTGGTGCCGCAGCCGAAGAAACACAACGAAGTGGTCGTCGCCAATGTCAACAATGTTAATGGAAATGTCAATGAGTGTGTTTGTCCGCCGATTTTACCGTCGCCGTATTTGAATCCGTATGGGCATGGCCTATATCGACAGGTAGAAAATCACATCTTCTATTTGTTTGACGTTACTCAATTATTTGAAGATTCTACCAAGATTCTGAATCTTGGAAAAGAAGAAGTTGATTCTGAATCATTCATGGTTTTGAAGCAATCAACAAATTATAAATTCTTCTTTTCCAAAACTCATTGAAGATTCAATTTAGCGGCATCGAAATTTACAGGTAATTCCCACTAGAAAGAAGAAAACTTCTTCTTTTCCAGGATTCAGAATCTTGGAAGAATCTTCAAAGAATCCTCGTGTGAACAGGGCTTGAACAAAATTTGAACGACTTCATAAATTTTTATAGCATCTTGAAATAAAATGACGGGGAACTAAAATAGGTATATAAGAAATGAAATTGCATGCTTACGAAGCGAAAATTCATAGTAAATAATTAATTTACACGATTACAAAATACATATTTTATGTATCTAAATCAGGGACTTGTCGCGGTTCATTGTGCTTTGTAGAGTTCGGTTTGTTGCGGTTTTCATATTTCTTCTTCTTCTTTGAATTGAACCGGTTAACGGTTTTTAAAACAGTGGTTCAAGTTCCGGTTTCGATTCAATGATTTTTAGTACTATTATTTTGTAAAAAAAAAATAAAAAGTTGATTAAACTATAGAAAATACAACAATGTTCATTAAAATTTGATAGCATTTTGACGAAATGACATTAAATTTCAATTAATGCGTAACTACCGGTTCGGCTTTGGTTATGGGTTTGCGGTACATATACAGGCTGTCCCAAACTGATTGGGTCACCATTGGGATCTCGGTCACTAAAGGAGCTACGAAGTCGATCAATGTTGTACAGTTTTTAATGCTTATTTAAATTCAGTTGAGTAATATTTCAAATTCCGAACAGTTTAAAAGTTATTCAAAATCGTGATAATAAAAAAGTTAAAATTACTATTTTAAAAATCACAAAATTGATGGATGGAAACAACATAATTGAATTGAATTATCAACACCGGACATTTTTATTAGACGTTGTGTACAGAAGTACTTGTGATGTGTTATAGTAGATTAAAATAAAATTCTCAAATACTTTTTATTCCATCCTCAGAGTACGTCATGTAATATATTCCCGAAGTAAAGACACAGCCTGTACATTATAAACTGGTAAAAATTCCTTAAATCGATGATTTCACTTTTTGTGCATTTTCTAGGGCTCTCACCAATACGAACGCGTTCTCTTCAACTGCAACCCCGAATGGGAACGTGGCAGCCTCCACCGTCATTCATATCGAACTCGTGCTCATCCAACGCCTCCCTTCCTGCCGAAGAGTGTGTCGTACGCTGCTAACATGGACCGGCATGGCTTATCTGGGGCTCCAACCTTTGCAGCAGGTGCTACAGGATCTGTGCGCTGCATTACCCGTGATGCCGACTTCCTCAAGTACAACCCGCACTACCGTCCGGCCCTACGTCCTTCCAAGAGCGTGCCCGAGGGCTTGGCGAGGTGGGATTACACCTGGGGATCATGTAGGAGACCACATAGACGACCGGTGCAAGTTATAGAACAGATTACGACGTCGGTGTAGTGTTGATTGATTGGGAAATTATTCAGGGATTTTGCCCGGTTTTACAATATCTAAGCTCCAATAAAACAAATATTTAATTAACTAATCATAGTTTTTAAGGTGAGCATTAATAATTTTAAATTATATTTTACATCTTCAATTCAGTTTGTATCCTGTATGCATTTCAAAGTTGTTCTGAACGAGGATTTTATCTATCTACTAATTTTTGATTTTCTTTAAAATGAAATACCTACCTACATTTTAAATAATACATATTTCTACAAAAAAATTATTTACCTACATTGTTTAGCTAAAAATTTGATTTAAATACAACCAAATTAATAAAATGGAGCAATTTATAGAAATTGGAAATAATTGACTTATTTTCGAGCAATATATATTTATTTCATTTATAGAATGATATTAATTTATTTATTTATACATTAAATAATCGAATTTGAATAATTGACCAATTAGTTAGGTGTGATTATCGACCAAAGTACTAAAATAAATACCCCACTCATACAATTTATTAAACTACAACTAAATATGATTTATTTATTCTAAGTAGCCAAAGTGACAAATTAACATTATGTACCTATTGTCATTTGAGTTTTTCTCAAAGTTTGACCAATTAAGGTATGTAGAATAATCTCGTAATTCAGATTGTCTGGATATCTGTGCTTTGTAAATCATCGATATAAAATCGTCTCTATGTGAAATATCAATTTTTCTAATCTAGTACCTTAGGTAATACAAAATTTCAAGGAATTGTTTAATTGTAATTAAAGTCTAAGATAGTAAAGTTATCAGTGTGAATTTTCGAGAATTTTTAGAGATATAAAGATTGAATAAATAAACTGTAATAGTGTGAAATGTTTAGACTATTCAAAGTTTATTGTGGCAATCAATAATGTATTTGAAAAATTGTGCCCTATTATAGATAATTAAAATTACAGCCAAAGTGATTCATATATTGTCATTTAAAATTTCTGTGAAACTGAATTCCTGATTATAATTTATTATATTTATTTATTAAATTCTGTTGCCAGAAATTTTAATATGATTACTGCATTTTTGTAAAATATGAAAATGTTATACACCAATGTACGATAAATCAATTATCTACAAATGATAGTAAAATGTGTTGAATTTAAATCGTAATTTGATTTGTATTTAATTACATTATTATTATATACATTTTTAGGAAAATCAAATTTACCGGGTCATGTTTGAAATTTCTACACAGCTGTGAATGAAGAAGCCGCGAAGTGCCAACCTCAGGTAATATAATGCTGACATGAAACCTTATTTAAAATAAACATTATTGAACATAATTTAACATTAATTTTATTATTTCTTATCGTTTTGACAGTTCAAAATATAATTTTCACGTTTTCATTGTTATTCATTTATTTCAATATTAATTTTTTTAATACTAGGGAATTTTCCCACGTTGTTTACTCAGTTTGTAATCATATAACACGCGTAACAAAGTGAAAAGCAAACTGCTTTTATGAATGCGCGTGTGCCGTGTGGATTGCACGATTTTGTAGCCGCACCCAGACATCCCAGCCAAGCACCCAGCCAGTTTATGCCGGGGTTGGTTGTGGTTGGGTAACTAAATACACAAATATATATCATTTTCTTCGACCACGTGTAATTTACTGAAATGAGCTTAAATGGCTGCGAACATTTGACGAATTTCAAATCAAAAGAGGGTGTACAACCTTATCAAGTAATTCATGCGTATTTCGTGGTATGCTCAGCTCCTGGATCAAGAAAATATAAGGTTAATATATAATCTATTTATTGTTTATTGCGTTGTAAAAATTTAAATTGATTAATAAATAAACACAGCTGAAAATTGTTTCTTTGTTTATTATTTTACTATTTGTCACCTGAGGTCTCTGTAGTCGCAGTTTGACATTTCGTCATCTGTTATCTGTGGTGTATTTTATTGGTTAGTTTATAATCTTCTATGAATAAACACCTATTAAAATGAACAATTTATTTTCCAGGCCTTTCATTTCTTTTGTCACGTTTGTGGGAAATCTCTACGTCGATTACACTCATGTCTACACTGCGTATTCTTTGCATGCATAGACCATATCGAAGAACATTTTGTTGAAACTAAACATTGTCTGTCAGTAGATTTAACGTTTGGCCATGTACTATGTTTAGAATGCGGTGATTACGTCTATGACTCTGAATTAGAAGAAATAAGCAAAGCAAATGAGCTAGTGGCATCTCAAAGAATAAATAGAACTTTGACATGGGCACCGTGGGATCCATCACCTTTAGAAAGGGAACTGTTAAAATACCATTGGAAGCGAGTGTGCATTACCCCGCAGTCCACAATAGGACTACGAGGTCTACTAAATCTAGGTTCAACATGCTTTATGAACTGTATAGTCCAAGTAAGATAAGTTTGAGTATCTAATTAAACTTATGATGCAGTTATTAAATATTGTAGGCATTAATGCACACTCCGTTATTACGTGACTATTTCTTGGCTGAAAGACATCAGTGTAAAAAAACTACAGGATCATGTTTGGTTTGTGAGCTATCGAGACTGTTTCAGGTATTAATTGGTGATGTTCAATGTGATAAATAGTAATTGCTGATGTATTGTAGGAATTTTATAAAGGAGCTCGAGGTCCACTAGCACTTCATCATCTACTGCACTTAATCTGGACAAACGCTAAAAGTTTGGCAGGTTATGAGCAAAAAGACGCTCATGAATTCTTTCTAGCTACGTTGGATGTACTACATCGTCACTGCCTAGGGGCTATGCCGCCATTGGAGCCTACGCCAGGAAAACCTTATCATTGCACGTGTATCATCGACCAGATCTTCACCGGGGGACTACAGTCGGACGTTGTGTGCCAGAAGTGCAAGGGTGTATCAACAACTATCGATCCTATTTCTGTAATTTCATTAGATCTTGCGTGCTCTCAGTTGGGCAGCGCGCCGCCTGCATCGCTTGCAGATTGTTTAGAACGGTACACACGCGCTGAGCATCTTGGTTCTAGCGCCAAAATTCTTTGTTCGAACTGCGATTCTTATCAGGAGTCCACTAAGCAGCTCACCGTAAAAACATTGCCGGTGGTGGTTAGTTTTCATCTAAAACGATTCGAGCGATCGAAAAATGTAAGTTTGACTTGCTGTCCTATAAGCATGAACATGAACCTTTAAAGTTTAATCATATTCATTCATTTCTGATAATAACAACATTTCGAAGCAAAAGTAACTTAAAACCCAGCTTTACAACTGTTATGATTGGTTCAGTTTTCGATCTTCCAGTATTGTATAGAATTGTATTTTTTAGATTGATAAGAAAATCTCCAGCTTCATCTCATTCCCTGAGATGTTAGATATGTCACCATTTATGTCGCAAAGTGCAGGAAGTGGAGGAGTCGCTACGGATAATCGTTATTCTTTATTCGCTGTCATCAACCATCGCGGACACAAAATCAACGCCGGTCACTACATCGCCTATGTGCGGCAACAGCGAGACTACTGGTACAAGTGCGATGATGATGTCATTACCAGAGCTAATCTTCAGGAAGTGCTCGAGTCAGAAGGGTAAGGAAAATTAATATAAATTTATCTATAAAATTGTGATCGTTTTATTACAGATATCTGCTATTTTATCACAAACATATTTTGGAGTACGAGTAAAGAAGACGGCTCAAAATAATAAATTGTATTGCTCTATACAACATCATGTTTAATTTCCATTTAAAAAATACTTTACATTCATTGAAACTGTTTTAATTATTTTTATCGATTGATTATGATTTTAAATGATAAGATTCTTTTATATGTTTTATGTATTTGTCATTCTCAGGTAAAATGCTATCTATTTATGTACATTGAATATTAGTAGTTCTTTTATGATATCTTATTGATTGATATACATTTACTGAGAAACTAGATAGTGTATTATATTTATTTTATTATTTGTACTCAAATGTATTGATTTGAGGAAGAAGATACAATAATGACAACAATTTTCTTACAATTTAGTGTTTCATAAATTTTCCACTAAAATGATTTATTAATTTTATTTTTAAAAGTACTTTACACTATTTCGACTACAGAAGTTCCTTCTCAGTTCATACCTCCTCAAATGTTATATTTTGTACTTACATCTTGTAGCTTAAATAACTATTTCGAACTACCAGTTAGATAAGTAGATATTACTTCCACGGCACCAGTCGTAAGTAAAAGTAGGTAAAAAGTATCAATTATACAAAATCACATAGGTCCTAAATTTAATTATAATTTTAGGCCAAAAATAAAGAACTAAGTTTTTTTGCTTAAAAAAATAGAAATTCTAAAATGTGTCGAAAACTATAATAATTTGCCTTCAAAGGAAACCCATGCCGCAAATTTTTGAGGAACGATATTGTTCATCGAAATATCTCAAAAATTTAACTGTATATCGAAATGTTGTTTTATCTGCGTTTTTAATAAATTTTATCATATTATTAAGAATATTTTAGATTTAGGTTTTGATTTTGCAGTTAGTGGTATCACTGAAGGGTTCAATCAAATGTGTTTGTATTTACTTATGTCAGATGTGTCATATCTTATATCTTGTGAAGCGTTTTGATATTTTACTTGTAATATTTACTACTCTGTTTATTTACAAGAAGGGCAAATCTTTAAAGATTAGACAATATGGTTATTTGCAAATACTTTCTTCGAGGAACCTGTCGTTTTGGTGAAAACTGTAAAAACGAGCATAGTTATAATGGTAATACATGAATACAAATATTTCCTAACCTCTTAAAATGTCTTCGTTTAAATTATAGATACATCAGGATCAGTAATGAAGAAAAAACAAGATGTTGATCCGAATATAATAATCAAATCAGTGAGCAATGATATGGATAAAGCAGAAAACGGACATCAATGGCCTTTTTCTTGTTACGGCCCATTTCAAGGTAAGCCGTGCTTTCCTGGATTTGAGGACAAATCTTTTGAAGAATTTAGATTTGGTTTGTATGATGCAGAAAAAAGTGGACGAACAGAGCAATATGTATGAGAGAGTATTATTTTATTAGCAAAAATTAATTCAATAATTTTTAGAAACAGCAATTCAATGAATTGTTAAATGAAATAAGAATGAGAATGAGATCGCTGCAGAATCCTACACCTGAAGCAATTAATTTATTAAAAGAATTATTTAATTCAAATACATCTGAAAGTTCAACTACCAGCACATTTACAAGTAATTCAACAAGTATATTTGGTAACAACTCCACAAATCAGCCTTCAGTATTTGGTAACAGTCAAAATATATTTTCTAATCAACCTGTTTCAAATGCCGCTAATAATTTTTCATTCACAAGTGCTGTTAATAACCAGATTAATGCTGGTTCTATTTTCAACCAAAATAATCAACCTGGATTTTCTTCAAATAGTATTTTTGGTGGAGGAAAATCGGTTTTCAACAATACACAGCCAAATTTTTCTTCAAATGCTAACATTTTTCAAACGAACCCTGTATCCAATCAGAACTTAAGCACAAATCCTGGTAGTTTATTTGCTACCTCACAAAATAATCAATTATTTACTCAACAACAAGCTGCTGGTGGAAGTCTTTTTGTTCAAAATAGTCCATTTACGCAAAATAATACAACAGAACCGCCTAACCCATTTAAACAAAATACTGTAGACCCATTTAAACAAAATGCTGTAGACCCCTTTAAACAAAATGCTGTAGATTCCTTTAAACAAAATATTGCGGATCCATTTAAACAAAACCCTGTAGATCCTTTCAAACAAAACACAGGCAATCCATTTCAACAAAACACCACAGATCCATTTAAACAAAATATATTTCAACAAAGTCAACCTTCTGTCAGCAATCAATTGCCATTTGCTAATACCAGTACATTTGGACAAAATTCAGTATTACATGCTCCAAATCAGGGCACAACAAATAGTTTAGCAGAACACACAAAAAGTATATTTGGAACAATGCAATCAAATGCTGCTTTTCAAACTCAGTTGGACCCTAGAAGACAAGATGATACAACAATTTATTCTAAATTGGAAGACCTCACTGAAAACGAGATAAAATGTTTTGAGGCTGTTGTATTCGAATTTGGTAAAATCCCTGTAAATCCACCGACTTTACAAATGTGTTAATATTTATTTTAATTAGGCAGTATATTGTTTTTACTTATTTTTAATTGTCTACTATACATTTTATTATTGAATGATGTCTTATTATGTAATTTTAATATAAATATATTTTAGTACATAAAATAATTACAAATTCATACTGAATATTAAACCATTGATTGCAAATGTGGCTAATTTAGTACACATTTTTCTCCCTTACAAGTTGCAATCAAAAATTTAGAAAAAATGTAATAATCTTAAGCCACAGGCGTGTCAACGAGTTGTAGTTTCTCGGTTTCGGAGACGATGTTACTTATAGGAACAACAGACAATTTGGAACTCTCCCATTCATACTCAAATTGATTCGGATTCTGCATATCTGGTTGGTCGACATGATGTGGTTTAGGTTTAATTTTGTCGGAGACTGGCCACGCAGATCTATCGTAAAAGTCGTAACCTGTTATTGAAATAAACAAATCTTTGGGTGACATTACTTCTGGAACGCCTCTTTTCGTAAAGAACTGAAAATAAAAAATAAATTAAAAACCTGATACAAACAATTTCAAAGAAAACTTACCGTTGCTATGTTTGTACAGTCTCGAATAAGAAAGAGTAAGGCATTAGGGTGAGTTGGTTCCACAGATTGACCTACATCAATAAACCAGCATTTTTCGTCATGCCACAAAATGTTATACTCTGATAAATCAGCATGAATCAATTTAGCTTCTGTGTACAACTTTCTCATCCCTTCAACGACTTGCTCATACGCCAAAATCCAATCTACAGGCTTCAAATTTGCGTCTTTTAATTTTGGTGCTGCCCTGTGATTAGTTCCAATGAACGACATCACTAAAATATGTTTTTTCAGAGCTACAACTTCGGGACATGGAAGACCAATCTTCTGCAACCTCACGAGGTTGTGCATCTCTTTTTCTGCCCACAGTTGCACCATTTTACGAGAATTTTGTTTGCCGAAGCGATCTTTGAAGCGGTGGTCATCCTTAATATATTTGTCACGTTGTTTAAATTCGCTCAAAGTAGTTTTGAAAACTTTTACTACACATTCTTTCGGAAGAATACTTTCAGTGTAGGATGGATCACTATCAGCATGAAGAATAACAGCTTCTTTGCCTGTACTGATGACTCCGTTTACTCGTTCTAATAGCTGATTATTGATAAGTTTATACAAAAGTAAGCAAGTGAATTCATCAACACCTAATTCGGCTGTAGCATGGTCTTCTTTCTTGTCATGTATGCGATGTCGTCTTGATTGTTCTTTTTTAGAATGAGCTTTTAAACTATTAAAAACTTTATTAGACAGTTGAAGATCAAATCCTGCACCATCACCAGTTTGGAATTCCGGTGGAAAAGACATAAATTTACAAGCATTTTTACGACCAGATAGAGTCATGTCGTGTTTTGTTACCATATTACCATCTTCTTGTTTTCTATAACCACAACGAGGAATCAAAGAAATGCTCCTTTCAACATTATCGAAGCGATCCCAATCTTTTCGGTCAATTATATCGACTAATTCCTCATCTTCTGATTCGCTGTCGTTTCCAAAATTTTCTGATCTACGGTAATTACTAAATGATATTGATACCTTTGAAGCACCGTTGAATTTATCTTCCGATTTCTTCAGTACTTCATCATATTCTTTATCGAACTGTTTTTGCAACATCATTGCAATAACAGCATCAGAATCAGATTCACAAATACTGTCATCAACTGGTATATCAGCAGTTGCATTTTCAGATGCTCCATCGACAATATTGTGGTATTCTTTTAGAGATTCTGCATATTTCTTGTCTTCTTTAGCTTGTAAATCTATAGCTACCTGCTCTGACATAATATCTTCCAGGTTAGTTGCTTCTACAGGTTGAATTTTTGCCCATGGCGAAGTCATCTTGAAATTATACAATATAACACTTATTTACAAATAAATAATCGAACATGGACGTACTACTAATAATTTATAATATTGCGCAATTTAAGGTAACAAAAGCACACTACGCACAAAAGGTACAGAACCTGTCAGCTGGTGCAGCTGACAGCTACTACTGATCAGTGTTGCCAGAAAGTTTCTTTTGTTGGTAACAGATAGCAGCAAAAAACGTAATAGATTTTTTTTAAACGTACTTTTCAAAAACTAGCGGTACTACTCCCTTTCCATTAAAATGTAGAAGTACAAAATTATTTTATTTCTGTAAACAATAGATTTCAGGCATGTCATTCTGCCTGAGCCTGTACAGCCTTCTTCATCGTTCAACCAGTCAAATCATGTTCTCAGCTGAAAACAACTACAAAATATCAAACCGCGGAAAGCTAGTTTACTGCTTTGACTGATCCCTGGCTATACTGTACACGTTGACTGACGAGCCCGAAATACGTTATTATTATTTAATTTATATAGTGAAATGGGCAACAAATATCGTAATTTTAACCCATCGTTACTCTTTGTAAATAAGGGAACTGTCTTAATTGAATTTTTAAAAACGTAATAGATTGGCCAAAGGCGTAATAGCGTAATAAATCATATGAAAACGTAATAGATCTAGTACAATTGTACTAAACTGGCAACACTGCTACTGATGGGTTGTACGTTATGGTTGTACTCGCAATCATACCAACCCAATCATATATAAATATCACTACACTCTAATATTGTGAAATTATTTCGTATCTTATCTTATTATGATATTATTCAAATTATGTGAAATAGAATGCAAATGCATATGATCCGCACTTTAATAATAAGCTAACAAAATAGCTAAATTAGGCAATTTTTAGAATTAAAAAATGTATTAGTTTTCTGAAAATGGGTAAAACTAGACATATTTTTTATAGTTTTAACGCCTAGTCACAGACCAAGCCTAAGTTATCATTAGCACAATGAACACAGTAAAGGTGCCTACACACCGAAAAAATAACAAAAACATGATACAAACAAAAATGTTGTTAACAAAACATGTAAACAAAAATGTTGTTAACAAATTACAGTTTAATTAATGCGGCCGCTAAAAATGTCGATAGCAGCATGCTACTGACATTGCTGGTTGCATTGTCAGTACCAATGTTAGCAAAAAATTCGAAAAAAAAAACTATCTTAAGCCCTGTTCGCACAATGCATCTAGCATGCATCAAACAAGAGTCTTTCCATGCGTCAAAATATGTTTACAGGCGCCGCTATTTTGGTGCATCAAAAGACTCTTGGGAAAGAAGAAGTACTGAATCGTTGAGTCGTTGCTAAATTCAGATTGATTGCGTTGACATTTGAGTATTTGAGTGCTGTCATACTGCCATTAGAACAATCACAACCTATAATTTATCTATTCATTTCTTTTCTTTGTTAATTTATTTAGTATTATTATACCAGTCTTTTTAAAGACTATTTCCTTCAGTCCTTTTTTCCTTTTATGTTCTTTCCTATTTATTTTTACCCACCTGTTTTCTTTTCCATGGTATTTCGTCAGTTCGATATACGTATTGTAATTTTCTAAATATTAAATTATATTGCTTCAAATTATATTACTTTCGCGGTAAATGACAAAGTGAAATTCGCTACACAGTAATGCCAACCTAACAATGAGACTTAATTTGAAACTTGGAAGAAGAAGTCTATTTTGATGCTACAAAGTACAAACACGCATCAAACGTGCATCAAACACATCTCATGTGTGAACGGCCATGCATCAACTACAGGTTTGATGCATGGAAAGACTCTTGTTTGATGCATGCTAGATGCATTGTGCGAACAGGGCTTTATAGTCAATAGTAATATATCAAGGGATCATTATTTTGCTGGTAAAATTTTTTTTCAAAAGATTGTTGCTTGGTAACATTTCGAGACAAATGACATGATCAAAATCCCGAGCTGAAGGTGAGGGATTTTATCATTCAATTTGTCGAGGAATGTTACCTATAAGCAACAATCTTAAGAAATAATTTTACCTGCAAAATAATGAGACCCGAGATATATTTTGTTAGACTATTTCCCAAATAAACAGACGTAAAATATGAACTAATAAATTTACGTTGGACTGTCCTAATATTTTTATTATTAAAATGTTTTTTAATGCCGGAGTAAGCAAAATTTGACACTGCTGCAGACCAATTCGAATAATTATTCGTGGTTTTTCGTGTTTTTAAATAAAGACGAATTTTTTGTGTCGAAACGGTTGTTTATTTTGACATTTAATTTTTTTACTAACCTTTGAGTGTCAAAATTATAAATTTTAGTTTCTTTCGTTTCACAAGTTCATTAATAATTGCTTCCAAACTAAGGTTTTTGACGTAACTGTATTTTTTGGCGTTATAAATGATATAGGTATTTTTATTTCATCGTAAAAGTTGTCGCAAAAAGGTTCATTTGACACTTTTAATTTCAATTAAAAACAATACTAAATCAATAAAATTGTCATACATGGCCATGTAACGGGTAAATTGTCACTTGAACAATCCCTAGGGAATTTTTTCAATTTTTGCCGATATATTTTGTACGTCATTGGTCAGAATTTAAAAAATTGAAGCAAATGATTGGTTTAATTAATATGTGGGAAATAGTCACTTGAACAATCCCTAGGGATTTTTTTCAATTTTTGCCGATATATTTTGTACGTCATTGGTCAGAATTTAAAAAATTGAAGCAAATGATTGGTTTTATTAATATGTGGGAAATAGTCTCGGAAATTTTTTACTAGTACCTTGAGTAACTTAACTGAAATTAATAAGCGGAAATTTTTTCCGACGTCTGTCACTTTGACATTAAATTAAAAATTGGTTAAATTGTTAATCACTAAATAAATATTAATTAACAACAATCAGGGAAAAATACAGATTTACTGCTTAAGTTCGGCTATGAAACTATAGCCGCGGCAGTAAATAATCTGTTATTTTTTTTGCTAGTTAAACAAATAACTATTTTTCATAGTTATTTTTTATGAGATTTGATTGCAAATATAATATAACTCAAAATTTGAAATTGCATTATTAGGTACATCTTGTTATTTTCCACATAAAATACTGTTTTGAATTTACTTTTATTCGTTATTTCCTGTACTCATTTCTGAATAATTCATATTAACCATAAATTAGTATTCAGTGTATATGCATATGAAAAATGGCATACTATGCTGTGACGTGTGACAAAATAATTTGACTAAATAAATAAGTTGGCGAAAAATGTTAATTTGATTCACGAATCATATTCAAATTCAAATATTAATTCGCGCACTAAATTTAGACCGCCACGCCATCTACATTACACTAGTGAATTGAGCGAAATAGTTCCAAAACATACCACAACTTGTCTCAATTTATACATTAGTTGATACTGAGACATTTGGCAACAACGCCAACGTCATGTTGAAAAATCAAGAGATGGCGCATTTGAAAATATGTCTGACATATAATTCATTTAAAAATATGTCAGACATATTTTTAATTCATTTATTAATATGTCAGACATATTTTAAATGATTTTGAAATATGTATGTGTTATGTGTTAAATCTTTATTTAAAAATATAGTTATTTATATTCTTTCAAATAAAAAATATGACTATGAAGTTAAATAACAACCCATATGATATTATGATTTGAAAATATCGCTGTCATATTTTTAATTATAAGACAATTTAAAACAATATTTTTAAATACAGATTTAGCATACATCACATACATATTTCAAAATAATTTAAAATATGTCTGACATATTATTAAATGAATTAAAATTATGTCTGACATATTTTTAAATGAATTAAAAATATGTCTAACATATTTTTAAATGATTTAAAAATATGTATGTCATATTTTTAATTTTCTGTCTCTGTCTTACTCACGTAGTAGTATGTGGAAAAACGACATTTAAAAATATGTCTGACATAAAATTATATCTCTCGCATTAAAAATATGTGTACAGATATTTTAAATTCATTTAATAATATGTCTGACATATTTTTAATTCATTTAAAATATGTCTGACATATTTTAAATTCATTTATAATATGACAGACATATTTTCAATTAATTTTTAATATGTATGTGATGTGTGTTAAATCTGTATTTAAAAATAAGATTTTAAAATTCATTATGAATAAAAAATATGATCATGTGTTTGAATAAAAACCCAAACGGCGTTCCATACACATGTAAGAAAAATGAAATATTTTAGTCCATCCTTCGTTTTAGTTATAGAGTAGTTATTGTTAATTTAGTGTAAAACAAGCATCAGGACCCGTTACGCGGCTCTAACACTAGGTCCCGCTGCCGCGGGACAAAGGAAATGCGCCCCGCTTTATGGGGCGCCGTTTGTTCCATTTATAAAACGTAGATAAATAAACTTATTTCTGTGATAATAAAAATATTTTTAGCGATAAAATGTTTTCTCACAAAATATTTTCTGAAAAATAAATTTCTGATAAAAGTTTTTCTGATAAATGTTTTTCTGATAAAAGTTTTTATGATAAATGTTTTTCTGATAAAAGTTTTTCTGATAAATGTTTTTCTGACACAAGTTTTTCTGATAAATGTTTTTCTGATAAAAGTTTTTCTGATAAAAGTTTTTCTGATAAAAGTTTTTCTGATAAAAGTTTTTCTGATAAATGTTTTTCTGATAAAAGTTTTTCTGATAAATGTTTTTCTGATAAAAGTTTTTCTGATAAAAGTTTCTCTGATAAAAGTTTCTCTGATAAAAGTTTCTCTGATATTTTATAATTTTTTTATTAAAAACAAATGCCAATCGTCGAACACCACTTTAAATAATTTTATTTTAATTAGCCCTCATTTGGCTCATTAATTTGATGTCAAACTCGATATCATTTTATAATTTTTTCGATAAAAACAAATATAAATCATCGGCCATTATTTTAAATAATATGATTTATCTAGCCCTTTAACTTCATATCAAACCAGTGTTGTGACAGATCATTTTAAAATTGATCTAGATCAAGATCTTCTAGTTTAATATGATCTAGATCAGATCTTAGATCAATTTTTACGATAGGATCAGATCAGAAATTAGTGATCTTTTTACTTCCTTGTACGGAGTAATAAGGAAGTATTGTAATCGCGAAAAATTTCGGTTTTCAGATTTTGATGGAAATATCCGTTTCTGAATCCATTATGACTAGTTTCGTCGTGACGTCTTTAAGTATGTACGTATGTACGTACGGATGTACGTATGTGTGTCGCATAACTCAAATTCGGTTAGACGTAGAAAGTTGAAATTTTGTATTTAGTACTGTTATAGCATCTAGTTGTGCACATCCTATTTTTGGTTTCAATCTACAAACCGGAAGTAGTAAATTTAAAAAAAAATTCGATAAATATTTAATTTAAGACAATTTTTTTTATTTTAAATGAAAGGTTATGTGATTATTACCTACAATCGGTATTTTATAAATATTTTTGTATCTGGTATCATTTAAGAATAATTAAAGTATATATTTATAATTTAGTATTTCGGTATCTTGTAGTCCATGATCGATTACCATTTGTTACTACGTAAAATTTAAAAATGTTTATGACATGACAGTGACAATAGTAAAATATGCTTTATATCTTCTTCTGCAGTTTAAATAAAATGACTAAAATATATTTGTGAGTATACTAGTATAATAAGTTAAAATAATTTTTTATATTATTCTACATTTTAGTTATTAAGGAAAGTATGAACACACAAGGCGTACAAGGAAGTCATGTGGTGTCCACGTCAGATTTTTTTCTTTAGGTCGTAAAAAGATCAATATTAGACAAAATATTTAGGTAATTGTTGTATTACTTTAGGTACATAAAAAAGAAGAATATACGTAGTATACAAGCGATTTAATAATAGTATATTACATACCGAGCGGGGAAATGGTTCATTACAGCCGAGCGTTTCATTAGATGACTGAGGTGCTTGCACCGAAGTCATCTATGAACGCGAGGCTGGAATGAGCCTTTCCGCGAGGTATGTATACTATTTTATTCACAATCAAATTGGTTATTGATATGCCCGTTTTAAATATTCATTTTATTCATATTTTATGACAGTTTTATTATAATTTGTTTTGATACTTCAACGCTCACTTCCCCGCTAGCCGGGAAGTTTTTTCCGGCTAGCTGGGAAGTAAAGTAAACAATGACTCGCTTCCCAACTGTTTAGAAGGTTGGAAACGCACATATTACCAACCGATTGTGAATAAAAATATTAAACTCGTACTTTTGCTAAATATTCAATTTCATGCTTTAACTTGCATATAGCGTAGAAAAATCTTAAAATATAATCTTATTTTAAGATCGTAGATCATATTTATTTGATCTAGATCAAACTCAAGATCCTTAAATATAAGATGATCTAGATCAGACCAAAGATCACGTAAATTGAACTAGATCGGTGATCTAGATCTAGATCAGTCACAACACTGTATCAAACACGATATGATTCTATAATTTTTGCGATAAAAACAAATTCGGAACGCGTGCCGCAATTTTTAACAACTTTCTAGCCCTTAAATTTACTTTTAAAAAACAAAAGCCTGAATAGCCGACCTCTATTTTGAACAATTTTGTACATCAGTCCTAATCAAGACCTTTGATTTCTTTTCTTAGAATAAATATAAGATTTCGTGAAAATAAAGTATAACTAATGTAGAAAATATAGTAGTTATCGGTTATCCAGCTCGGTTCAAATCAAATGTGTCATTGTCAATGTCTGTTGGGTAGAAAGTCGAAAACTATATTACCGATATTTAGTGACAATTAAGTTATTTCGACTGAGCTGCCATCTCTATGGTAAAGGATGAACTATTTTCGACTACTTTACTACTCAAATCTACTCAATTTGAATAAATTTTAATAGCCATTTTTGAGAAAACTACTGTAACAATTAAGATAAACATTGCAGATGTGTGAATATTAGAGCAAATATTGTTTCCTGAGAGTAATTTTGTATTGATATAGGGCATAATATTGAATAAAAATATTGTTTTAATGTTTATAGTAAACAATATTGGAACAAAAAATATTTCAGGAAACAGAAAAAAAAATATAAATTTCAATAATGTTTTGTTTGCCTAGATATTTTGACCAGGAGCGGAGAAAATGGCTATTAAAAATTGATATATTTTTATGCAACCTGCAAAACATCTGTAACGCACCCTTAAGTTGGTTAACCACGATATCTATTTATTTTTAATGCCTTTACTAAAATTTATATTGAAGAAGGCGGAAGATGAATAATTTGAAATTGTAATTAAATAATTTTTTTCGTTAGAGTCTAAATGTTAAAATCGTTATAATAATTGAGGCACGAAGTGCCGAAACCTTCCATATTCAGAGTCCGCGGAGCTTGAGCCCGCGAAGCGGGCGAATCCCCCTTGTCGCGCGGCAGCGCGACCTAGCTGAAGGCCCGCGTAGCGGGGACTGACGCTAGTATTTTACTATTGTCACTGTCATGTCATAATCATTTAAATTTTACGTAGTAACAAATGTTAAACGATCATGGAGTACAAGATACCGAAATACTAAATTATATGTATATACTTTAATTATTCTTAAATGATAGAAGATACAGAAAAATTTATAAAATACCGATTGTAGATAATAATCACATAATCTTTCATTTAAAATAAAAAAATTGTCTAAAATTAATTATTTATGAAAATATTTTTAAAAAGTACTACTTCCGGTTTATAGATTGAAACCAAAAATAGGAGGTGCACAACTAGATGCTATAACAGTCCTAAATACAAAATTTCAGCTTTCTACGTCTAACCGAATTTGAGTTATGCGACATACATACGTACATACATATGTACAGACGTCACGACGAAACTAGTCATAATGGATTCAGAAAAGGTCAAAACGAATATTTCCATCAAAATCTGAAAACCGAAATTTTTCGCGATTACAATACTTCCTTATTACTCCGTACAAGGAAGTAAAAAAGAAATCTAAAAATATTTTGACGTTTCATTATGGCCCACTGAGCTATAAAGAGATCCAATAGCTATAAAATGATGTTTATGTCACAGAAATTCGTGTATAATTGTCAAATTATGATACAACCGTGCATAAATACTATTATTATAGTTCAGAAATTGTATTTTAATTAACAAAATAACTTAAATTTCTATACGGCCACATGGAATTTTTTAAATTTATTTATATATTTCCAAATTTTGAGCAATATAGTTTGTTTTTTAAAATTTCTCTACATTTTTAAAGTCTTATTACCCTGGACGCCTGGACTACTATCGGAGTAATAAGTATAGTCACTCGGATGTAAAGTTGAATAACTTGTTTAAAAATAATCCAAACAATTTAAATAAAACAGTGACAATGACAGCAAATTGTCAATTGGTATTTTTACTTCCCTGTAAAAAGGAAGTATTGTAATCGCGAAAAATTTCGGTTTTCAAATTTTGATGGAAATATCCGTTTTGATCTTTTCTGAATCCATTATGATTAGTTTTGTCGTGACGTCTGTACGTACGTACGTACGTACAGACAGACAGACAGACATTTTAAATGAAAGATTATGTGATTATTACCTACAATCGGTATTTTATAAATATTTTTGTATCTGCTATCATTTAAGAATAATTAAAGTATATATTTATAATTTAGTATTTCGGTATCTTGTAGTCCATGATCGATTAACATTTGTTACTATGTAAAATTTAAATGATTATGACATGACAGTGACAATAGTAAAATATGCTTTATATCTTCTTCTGCAGTTTAAATAAAATGACTAAAATATATTTGTGAGTATAGTAGCAGTAGTAGTAGTACTTATATATTAATATATTTTTTGTATAATAAGTTAAAAGAATTTTTTATATTATTCTACATTTTAGTTATTAAGAAAAGTATGAACAGTTTAATAGGCGTACAAGGAAGTCATGTGGTGTCCACGTCAGATTTTTTATTTCTAATACAAAAAGAAGTAGGTAATTAGTTCATAACAAATATATTAAAAATTTAATGTAAGCAACACTAGAACAACAGAACTCATAATTAGTAAAAATTATTATTTATTTGGGTATAGTACGAGGGGTTGTTTTTATATTGCCGGACTGGGCTGTTTAGAATTTTGATGCAATTTTTCATTATGCTGTTTTTTAATCACATATGCCTTGGTAACTTGTGTGGCAATTTACAAAACAATTGCAACCACAGAACATTAAACCAAATTAGAAACGAAAGTCAATGGTATCAGAAAGAAACAAACAGTGCTGCGACCCGTGTTCGCCTGGCACAACTAATTTGACATGGCCACCTACGATTCTCATTTACTCGTATTTAAAATACTGCTACTACTACTTGATTTTTTAATAATAATAAAAACATATTTATAACATAAATTTTTATTTTATATAAAATGGAATCACAACAAAGATCTAAACTAAATTATTACCTATTATATTATTTATCAAATTGGTGCTCAGTTGAATTGTTTATACCAAAAAATGAGAATGAAAATGATCTTCGCATAAATAATAATAGGGTACTTTACCATAGTAGTAAATTAGCAATCCAGTCAATTATATTGAAAGGAGACCTCAAAAATGAGTTATTGTCATGAAAAAAGTTTTCAAAAAGTTAATAGTTCTTTAAATATTTGAGATTTTACGTATCGATCTTCTTCACAAGAATGCGTTTCTTGTGTATTCTTACTTACGGTAATAAAGAAACTACCAAATTGTATTTTATATTTTGTAACATTTAGAAACAGTTGATTTTACAGGAGTACATTTTAATTCCAGCCCCATGGTTTGAGAAGATTTTCAGCTTTACATCTACGTCACACAAACTTTAAAAATTAATTACAGCTTTATTAAGACAATTAAATTAAGGTTTATCAGTACTCTCAATCGCTTTCAAATAACATGAAGTTCCAATAAAAAACTTTTTTTTAAAATGGTAAACTACCCTATTATCTAACTTGACATCTTCACATTGCAAATGGCAATTTTTTTTCCAGATAATGTGGAAATTTGAAAAAATGTTTATTTAAATAATTTTCGTCGTTTACTTTAGTTTTGTAACTACTGTTACAAAGTGGATATTTGCACGAATAGGCTACTCCACTGTATTTTTTTTATTTTTTTTTACAAAATTACATAAGAAACTAAGAAGATTAGTGAAAACGCGATGTAAAAATTTCGCTTATTAAGCGAGATATGATTTTTTTAAAGTCTGGTATTTAGTGGTGACGTCGGTGGTACTTCCAGTGGCACTCAATCAGTTTGTTTCACAAACATTTCTCTTAAAACAAATTATTTATTTATTTCATATTAAAAAGTCGTCTTGCTATGCCAAAAAACATAATTTGTAGCAGTTAAAAGTATAAAATGATATCAAACACAAATGAAATAAGCACGAATAATGGAATAATGACAGATGGTAGTTACGTTCTCTGCCGCATCATGTCTCTTCTTCTCATGTTCTCATCGCGCGAAAATTTTTGTGGCCAATAACAACGTTCCATATGAAACAAACCACGCCCTGTACTACCTACGTCATGGAATCTTAAATAATTTATATCTTTTAAATGAAATTATTTAAAAACTTGTTTTCTTCACTATTAGTCTTAACAGGACATCTAATTTATGTTTATATCATAAATATTCCTAATTTCGATTATGGTGGAGATGCCTATTTTTAATTCGGCATGACATATCTATTGTGCTTTCTAAAAAAACAAATTATCAAGAAATTAGTTAAAACATATTTAAAATCCTAAACGAATTTATTACCTTTGTAGTTGTTCTATAGATCCAATTCAAATTAATCTTTACAAAGCCGACAAATTTTGTTTATTGCTATTTCTATAAAATATATATTTTGTCAAATAAAATAACATAAAAAAATAATATAATGAGAATACCTTTGTTTTATGTCGCCATTATTCATGAAATAATTTAGGTACTTTAATAATAACGAAGTATATAGGTAATCAACGCGCGTGAAGACAGCAATAAAGTTCCCAGCAATAATTTCCATGCAACCATACCGTCTAATAAAGTGTTGCTCACAGCGCTACCGGCGAGCTGCTAAGCACGGGGCCGCTCAAGGCATTGAAATAAACATCAAAAATAGACATATTTACAGCAATAGCAATACTTGTAGGACTATATAGGTAAATTGTTAAATTGTTATTGTATTTATAATGAAATAAGTTCTTGCAAATGACTTTCGTAGTATAAGTAAATGATACAGAAATATGTTTAAGTATCGTACGTATTACTGCACAAATTGGGAATATAACTTATTTCTCTAATAACTTAAATAATAGTTTATGATACTAAGCTTAAATTAAACTTAAATACAATGTATTATAAACAAAATCGTAAACACTTTTTTTACTTCTTATTCATAAAATATTGCTACGTCTCTTACGTCCTTAATAAGCGATGTGCGCTCTCAATTATTTTAGGACAAATTACTTAACATATATACTTTCTACCACCGTTATCAAAATCATCCCCTAACCCGTAGGAGAAGAGTAACACAGGTTTTTAATTCGTACTCATAAATTATTGCTGGGTATATTACGTCCTTAATAAGAGATGTGCGCTTTCAATTATTTTAGGACAAATTACTTACCATATGTACTTTCTACCACCGTTATCAAAATCATCCCCTAACCCGTACGAGAAGAGTGAGACAGGTTTTTAATTCTTACTCATAAATTATTGCTGGGCATATTACGTCCTTAATAAGAGATGTACGCTCTCAATTATTTTATGATAAATTACTTAATATATGTACTTTCTACCACCGTTATCAAAATCATCCCCTAGCCCGTAGGAGAAGAGTAGCACAGGTTTTTCATTCGTACTCATAAATTATTGCTGGGTATATTACGTCCTTAATAAGAGATGTGCGCTCTCAATTATTTTAAAACAAATTACTTAACATATATACTATCTACCACCGTTATCAAAATCATCCCCTAACCCGTAGGAGAAGAGTAACACAGGTTTTTAATTCTTACTCATAAATTATTGCTGGGTATATTACGTCCTTAATAAGAGATGTGCGCTCTCAATTATTTTAAAACAAATTACTTAACATATATACTATCTACCACCGTTATCAAAATCATCCCCTAACCCGTAGGAGAAGAGTAACACAGGTTTTTAATTCTTACTCATAAATTATTGCTGGGTATATTACGTCCTTAATAAGAGATGTGCGCTCTCAATTATTTTAAAACAAATTACTTAACATATATACTATCTACCACCGTTATCAAAATCATCCCCTAACCCGTAGGAGAAGAGTAACACAGGTTTTTAATTCTTACTCATAAATTATTGCTGGGTATATTACGTCCTTAATAAGAGATGTGCGCTCTCAATTATTTTAAAACAAATTACTTAACATATATACTATCTACCACCGTTATCAAAATCATCCCCTAACCCGTAGGAGAAGAGTAACACAGGTTTTTAATTCTTACTCATAAATTATTGCTGGGTATATTACGTCCTTAATAAGAGATGTGCGCTCTCAATTATTTTAGGACAAATTACTTAACATATATACTATCTACCACCGTTAGATTTTTGTGAGACTTCTGAACAAATGCCAAAAAATTCTAATATTAATTTAGACAATACGGAAGAATTAATTAAATTAGAAGATATCTGGTGTTAAAAAAAACAACACATACAATATTTTTGTCAATATTTATATAAATATAAATAATGTGGTTAATATTAACAGAAATATATTACCAAGTCAAATGTATACTTATCATGAAATAATATGAATATTGCCGGTATTGTTATATTTATGAACAAAAAATATTAAATATTAACATTCAAAATTAACAAAATGTAGGTATACGTACTCGTAATATAGATTTAATAAGTACCTACCTATTTCTTTTCAGTATAAATAAACATAAATTATGCATTGAGCGTGATTTTAACCCCTCAAGTGAATTTAATTTTGAGAAAACCATAACTGGTAACCGTATTGTACTATTAGGGTATGTTCTGCAATGGGTCATGAAATTACAAACGGATCATTCGAAAATGTGCACTATGGGACACTTATATCCGTTCAAAGAAACGTGCAGAGGATTATTGGGTCTTGTTAGCGAAATACACTTTAAATGTACTATGTGTGAAATCGAAATTTCAAAATACACTGAAGATCTTAAATAATCTACAAATCCGGTATAAATATTGGTTGTGTATGGGGGACTGTAGCGACTGGTAGTACATATTCGCATACTTTCTACCATGAACATAATACCAATGAATAAGGATACATTTTATAAAATTGAACGTGATCTTGAAGAGGTATATGAATATTATAATTATTAATATTTACGTGCTAAAAGTAATAAAACATATCGTATAAAACACATAATTTTATAACATTTCTGCTATCAAACGTTGATACTGGAAGCAATGATTTTATTAATTATAGAAAAATTATTCGTTTCGTTCACTTCTCCAATAATAATCGGTGTTATTTCATTAACATTAAAAAAATTCACATAGATGACATTGTGATATAGTATTAGGTTTGGAATAGTTAGGATGGGAAGCAATGAAAAATGCAGGAAAGAAAGAACGGCAATTAACCATACAAGCTTATAAAATCTTATAATCATAGGTCTTATTGAACACAATAGTTCAAATAAAGTGCTTTTATAAGGCAGCTCGAGTCGCTAGACTCGAGTAATAAAAAATATCTTTACAGCCGAGATATATATTATATTTTATATTAAATAGCAAAATAATTTTAAATTTGTAACATTTAAGCAAAATGTGATCACGGGTTGCAAAAACAATAGCCGACGTTCTGGCAAATTATCGTCAACGATCGAGTGCACAGGCACCGCCCTGATTCGTCTAAAAATACGGAGCTAAAGTTGTACTTTTCACTGCGATTTAGCTGAGTTAAAGTAAAGTAAAATATATTTTCGATTAAATGAACAATTCGATGAATTGCCCTGGTTTTTATTAGTGCACATAACCGAGCGCCTACTTTATATATTTTTACTAGATCAAGATGAAGGGAACGCATGCAGCACTCATTCATATACACCGATTTCTTCTAACACCGCTTTATTCATCGTCCTAATGTAGCACAGAAACAAATCTAAAAACATAATTCTGAATAGGAAATATTATTTAAAAAAATTTATAATTTAAAATTCATGCCATTTGTTAAAGTAATTTCCAATATTTCCAATAAATCACTGCGACATCTATTTTAGGTCTGTTTCTGTGCTACATTAGGATGATGAATAAAGCGGTGTTAGAAGAAATCGGTGTATGAATGAGGGTGTGTATGAACAAAGCAGTGATTGGAGAAAGCAACGTATGCATGAAGCAGTGCATAAATAAAGCAGCGTTAGAATTTTCGAGTATTGCAATGTTATACCCAAGATGAATCAAAATTTATCAAAAACATAATTTATTCTAAATTTTATTTATATTCCAAACTACCTACTTATTTTTCAGATATTTTTCTTTTAAATCATTAAATACTAATGACTTTATTTAGACAAGATATTGGATAAGTCAGATTTTAACTTGTAAAAACAACATTTCAAAATACTTCTTGAAGTTCAAAAGAATAAAAATAATGCAGTAAAGAGTAGATATCTAAACATATTTTCCGGCTAATCTCATACCATCCCGCTAACACAAACCAGCCTTCAATCGCGGCATGAACACTATTTGTTCTCGCCGTGCTGTAACCTTGATCACGCATTTTCAAATTTTACCCTCTCCTCGAGCTCTCCTTTCTCCTTGCGATTGTAGCGCTACGCAGCGGAATAGTTTGTCTAGCCCAAATCGACGCGGACCTTAAGTCAATTATGTCAGTTATTCTATTATGTCAAACGTGTGCTTTAAAGTGTCTGGTAAAAGTTACCGCCAATGGAAAGTGTCTGGCAGTATTGATTATTAATTTTTAACTATATTCTCTAAAACATACGTAAAAATCAGCACTGAAACTTGAAGAAATGTGAATACTATTTTGACTTACCTTTAGCACCGGATATCTATTAATTGGCCGTCGGCCCAAGCTTGCAGGTACGCATACACTCATAGTACATACTTACACTACTTAATCCCATACATTTGGTTTTTGAGAAAATAAGTAACGTCTGGGGGTCCTGGGATCTTGAACTATTACAAATCTTTCAAATCTTTGGTTCACACGCTTCCTTCTTAAGGTGCGAGTATACTTAGTCTCAGAGGGTCGTTCGTAGTTTACTAATAACTCATTTTAGGTACGTTTTAGAAAAAAATGTTAAATAGAATAGTTATTCAGAATTAAATTCTTAACATCGAACTGTTTTTAAATTTTAAAATTCCCAAAAATAAATATAACGAAAATTTTAATTATTTTTTCATTTGCAAACAAACAGTTTTTGTGAAAAAATATTGACAGTTCGATGTTTATACGCTATCATAGATTATCTGTAATTTTTTTGAGAACGAAATTTAAAGCCGAAAAACAGTTATCGGTAAACTACGATTTTACGTGAATTTCAACTCATGCCATCACACGGGCCAAGTGAGGCACGACGGCGGGGACGCACACAGAGCCGGATTCCGCAATACACAAACGCAAGACGCAACAAACTGATATACTACGTCGCTGTTCTGTAATAATATAATAAATAAGCTATTTACGATTCCATAGTTCAAACTAGAACATTCAAAGATTTGATACTGTTGTTATGAAAATCTTATTACCTAATTACTTCGGAGATACACAAACTTTTCATGTGCTTTTCATATTACCAATATCAAATTTGATATTTAAACATTTGTTTTTACGAAAAACTTAAATGACTATTTCCCACATATTAATTAAACCAATCATTTGCTTCACTGTCAAAGGTTTGGCCCTGTGACTTGTTGATTGTCATTGAAAACGCTAGACGGATCGGAAACTGGCGTCGCTTCAAGATAAACGGCAAGCTACTGTCTGATGGTGTCAAATCAATGCGTGGCAGAAAGATTCTTTCTCCCTTGATTGACCTGTAACAACTTCGAGATCTAAATAATTAGTTCTCATTTGTTTAACAATGAGGCGCGTCCCATTGCAAAGTCCTCGTTTAGGATTCATATTACGCAATAACATGACAATAGCACCGATTTTCAAATTCAATTTGTATGGTGGCAAACCTGTAGGTGTTTGTTTATTTAGCAATTCTGTTGGATAATTTAGTTTATTATCATCATCACATTCAGCAGAGTCAGCTGATAAATATGTTTTTGTAGGACCTACAATTTTTTCGAGTACTGCTTCGTTGAGCAACATCGTATCATCGTTTTTTGGTGACAAAATCGCCCTGTTGATATAGTGAGATATCTTTTAGTTGGATGGGATTTGTTCCGAAAATTGCATCAGTCAAAGAACCTAGAACTATACAATGTTTTGGTATTTGGACCTCAGTATCAACACCGTTTCCAACACGAAGTAAGAAATTACTAAATTCTTGTTCATATTTTTTGTGAGAGAATACTGTTTGAAAAGTGGCCAATGAATGCTACGTAACATTGATATTTCGATTATTGCAGCACATTTCTACGTTATTGTGTAGAATTTCAAATTTTTAAATGTACAGGGTGAGTCAGCTAACTATTCCCTATTTGGATTTTTTATAACTTAGGCAATTTTTATCAGAAAGTGACGAAATTTTTGCAAAACATGAACTGCCGAAATTTCAAATCGATCAGACAAAAACTTCACGAGTGGTTCACTTCAATGTGAAAATTGGACCAATTAATCCAAAATCTCCAATTGCAGCCCAAACAGTCGTTCTAGGAGAGTGCAAGGATTGTTCAGCAATCCAGTGGGGATTTTCATCTGACCAATACCGATGATTGTGTCTATTAAATCCACCATCAAGATGAAAATGTGCCTCATCAGAAAACATGATGTTATTCAGATGACCAGGGTTTTCATTCATTCGTTCAATTTCGTCTTCTGCAAATTCCAATCGGTTTGCTTTATCCTCTTCAGAAATTGACTGCAGAATTTGAATCTTATAAGGATGCCACTTAAGGTCCTTTAAAATCCTACAAATAGTCGTTTGACTAATCATTAATTAATTAATCATTATTTCAGTCACCAATTAGGAAGCAATAGAGCAATAATGAAAAAACTTTGCGAACAAAAACTCAAGCAAAAATTTGGCGAACTTTACACAAAAACTTGAGACTTTACAAACAAATGAAATAGGGAACACTAGCTGACTCACCCCGTATATGTGTAGAAATAACAAAAATTTAAAGCAAAAATGAGCTATGATTTTGACACATTTTTAGAAACTGTTAACTTTAATGACGTCTGCTGTCAACATACATCATGCAAAAAAATTCAAATTTTGGTATAGTATAGCTATAAGCTTAGTTAAGTTATTTGCTGGTGTAATTTTTTTTAAATATTTATATTTTGTTTATAATAATAAAATAAGTGAACATGTAATATCTTTGTTACGGGTAATCTTATAAGATTCAAATTCAGGTTAGCGATGCCTTATATAATAAAAAAGATTTGTTTATAATTTTTATCTAAAAGTTATTACTTGAATTTTAATTTAAAAAAAATTCTGAAATTTATGGATTCTGAGGTATCACTTTTTCAGAAAACAAAAAAATATAACAATTGTTATTTACAATTGTCACTGACATGTTATACACAACATGTTAACAGTGACATGTTACTAACATTTTTTAATGTGTTTCTTAACATATCAATCGCAAAATGTTTTCAACATTGTTGATAACAAAATGTTATTAACATGTTACGGTCAAATTTAGAAGTTTTTGTCAGATACATTGCTAATAACAATAACCATGTTATTAATAATGTTACCTCCGGTGTGTAGGCCGCTTTACGCAATATGAACTTCAATCGGGAAAATGAATAATTTTATACCTATTAAAATATTACAGTTTATTTAGATTTAAAAAATCTTTATAAGGAGACGCAACTCAAAGTTACATATGTAATAATGGTTACATAAATTAATATATTCATCTTTACAATCATTTATACAAATTTTATTTAACATGTAAATAAAATATATTCATAAAATTAATGATAAATGTGCATAACAGAAGCAAAGTGTAGATATATTTAATTTCTTAAACAAAAATTGTTCACCACACCAAAATATTCGGTTTTAATTACCCACTATTGTCAAGAAATGTAAATTTTCCATAAAATATAATACCTAAATGAGCAATTATTACAATAATATACTGAAAATATAGTAAAATAACTTAAATCTATTAATATTCAACAAACAGTAGTTAACAAGTATTCATGTATATATACATCACTTATGAGTAGGTACAAATATACAATTTAATTTAAAATATTCGACCAGATTGAAACTATGAACTAAATTATTAATCATTAATTTATCATAAATTACAACGTTAAAATATTGAAGTAACACATTAATCAAGCAAATTAAGTTTACTATTTGTTTTCCTGAGTTGCGCTCTCCAGGGTATGATATTTTGCTCTTCAATCTGTCGAGATTCTTCATCTTTAGGAGGTTCGACAACTATTTCCGGTTTGCTGTTTTCTTTATTGCAGGAATCACCATTTATGGAATTGTTTGCATCCGTTTCTTGGGGGTGACTTTGATGCCAAGTGTCCTCTGTACTAAGTGGCTTTACTATTCGGGAATCTTCTACTTTCGGTGTATAAATTGTTGCTCTGTATAAAATTAATTTTAATTTATTCATTTGCTGGCGAAATAATTTATTTTTCGTTGTTTATTAATTATTACACTCTGATCTTTATAGAAATTGGTCAAGCCGTATTTGAAATAGTTAGCCATTTTATTGTTAATTAAAGAATAAACGTGTAATTTAGCTTATATTTTAAATTGAGTAACAATAAAGTGCCGATAATCGCGCCAACACTATAAGACGTGTTGTTCTTTGAGGAAAAAAATACAAAAGTTTTCAATTTATTATTGTCGTACAAGATTTGTGCATCTGATGATGACAAAAAAAGTTAAAACGTTATGCTTATTAAATAAAAATGCAGTAATTTCTTTTTTATTTATTTGATTTACCAAATAGTTGTTTCTTCTTACATTATTTCCCAGTCGACTACTTTTCAACAAATAAAGTTAAACTTGTGAGCAAAAGAACTAGTGTGTATGATTTAAATTGATATTTTATAAAAACCGTACGCTTCAAAATAATTAAGAAGAAATTTAAATGTGTACTAATGAACAATGTAATTTGTATTTAATACCACAGTAATTATTATACTGTAGCACAATATCTTTCCTGGTTATTAAAAATAATTGTTTAAAAATGTGTAATGTACCTATTAATGAAGATATGGAAGTAACATAAAAGTTTGTACCTACTTACTTCATTTTGTTTTCAGTTTCTTCCTTTTTGGCTATAAGTTGTCGTTTCCACTGAGGAATAGCTTGTAGGCGTTTTTCTTCCGCTTCTTTTTGTAGTTGTTCTTCAAGTTCCTTGCGCGCGCGTTCTGCGGCTTTCTTAGCCAGCATTTGCCGCTTCCACACTGGTATCACATTGCCAATGTTGTCTTTATCAGGAACCTAACAACATATTTATTTTTAAAAACAATTTAATTTACAAAAATAACTGTCAAACCTTTTCAACAAAATTACTAGCAGTGAATTGTTTGGTAATTTCCGTAATTATTTCTTTTTCTTGCTGAACTTCTACTTTAGCCCTTTCCACTTTCAATTTTTTAATTCCTGTAATATCTTTAGACATTTTTAATTCTGAAATTAAATCGTTTTTCTGTGCTAAATAATTTTCACTTTGCAGACATTGTAAGCTCATGCTTCTAGTGGGAGCCGAGAAAGTTTTAGAAGCTAGCATTTTATCAGTTCTTCTTAACTGAACACTATTCAAATCGTGGATGCTTATCGCTGACAAAGGTTGCTGCTGCTTCTTGTTTGAAATTTCCTTATTATTATTATCGTCAGTGATTTTCAAAGTAGCTTGTGATTGGTCCGTAATAGGAGCCGGAAGTGGTGGTGGAGGAGGACACACCGGAAGTTTAATTTCTTCTTTTTTTTCTTCAATCACAACACAAGGATCATCGTAGTCTGAGCAACGACTGGAAGAAACACTTGATCGCTTATCACTAATACTGCGAAGATATTCGGACGGTTTGATGAGTGAGTTGGAGTCGCCGCTTCCTGGGAAACTGGGAGGGATGAAAGGCAGGACTCGTTGCTTGTTCACCAGGTTCGGTGCCGGTTTGTCGGCCTCTTCGGCTTCCGCATTCAGGCTCAGACTGATGATGGTGAGGTCCGAGCAGCTTGAATTGAGCCGCTTGGCAGCTGGGACATACAGAGTGGGGATTACTTCAACACTTCAACAGTTAACGGCAAAGAACGGCTATTTTCAGGTTTCATTGGTAAGTGTTATACTCTAAGAGTGAAATCTAGAATTGTGTTTAATTATCATAATTGAACATTAAATTTTTTTGTTGTTGTTTAGGTTTTGCAAATTATACGTGAATAAATTTTTCGGTTATTTATTTTCTGGAGTTGAAACGGTTTAATTTTATCGTGCAGTTTTAAATTTGCGTGCAAAAAGTGAAAATATTGTGCATTCATTCGTTGCAATTTTTGTGAAATTTATATATCAAGTTTTGATACAGTTAGCATTTAAAAGTCACTTTGCAAAACGCAAAATTCATATTTATTCATGCAATGCACTAATTTTTAAACCTCATAAAAAAGACAAATTAACTAGTAAATAGTTTATTGTTACCTTTCGGTGTTACAAATTAACTAAGTTTATTAATAAGTTATTTTGAAAAGAAGACGAATATTATTATAAACGTACAGTATCTGCCTAACCGTAATTGAAAGTTAAATAATGTAGTTTACATTAATATATAAACAATTAAAATTTTAGGCGTTTTTCGTGGAAAAAAAATTAACCTTGTTTAAAACACTGCACCATTTCATAAGTAGGGCAAAAAATCTGAGTATTTCATTATTTTATACATACTACTACCTGCTTGGTTTTCTAAATTAATTGCAACTATAATAGAACTCAAATGATATTGTATTTATATTATAATAAATTGAAAAGTTGATATAAGTACGTCTTTTATGTATCATGATCTCATTATTTGTACCGTTGTAAGATGATATTAATTACTTTAAATGAATATAAAAAGTAAAAGTATTTAGAGCGTGTATTTTCTCGCAGCTAGTCAAAATTTTAAATTATAAATTGACGATGACAATTCAAAGATTAAATTACTATTAAATTAATAAGTACAACTACTTATGTCATAGGTAATATTTTGCGACTGATAAAACTCACCACTTATTGAAGACATACTTCTAACCATTCCTTTGATAACATCTGAAGGCTTCACGGTTGGTTCTTCCAACACCTCCACGGAATCGGGCTGATCACTAGGGCTGTTAAGATTTACTGGCGGTGGAGGAGGAGGCGGTGGTGGACAGATATCAACAGGGACAGACACTACGCGTTGCAACATTTTTTTGTTCTCTTTCTTCGGAGGCTGGAGGGAATGTCGTGCTTGTAACTTCATTTTTTCATTTTCTTCTTCGGAATACAAATCGGATGGGGAACTTGAGAGTCCGCTTTCCTAAAATATTAAGGAATATTTACATTTTTTACACATTGGCACGGTTAAAGAATAATTAGATTTACCGATTGGCCACGTTTTTCATTGACAACCGCGGTCAGAAGTTGTAATTAGTTCATAGGTGTCTTTGTTGGTCACTAGTTGCTTGACTAGTTGTACAAATTCATTCTGTCACTTGCTGTCACTGAATAGTATTTTTGAAATGTAATAATTTGTGCGTTATATTGTGATATATATGTAAAATATAAAAAAAACATTACATTATAAATTTTACAGGTAAATATTGTTGTGAAAAATGAAGTGTTTCAGAAAAACTGTGTTAAATTATTTATTTTTAACGAGGATCTTTTCAATCAAAGGTAAATTATGGAACATAGCCGCTTAGATTTTCGAAATTTCAATTTTAGATAGGTACTATTTATAGTGTTAAAGTATATTTTTACATTTAAATCAGTTTCTATATAGTATGACCTGATACAGCCAGAGACACCTAGATCTATTACATATTCTTACCGCTAGAAAAGATTATGTTGGCAAACCTAATTATCTTTAACCGTGCACATTAGTAACAACAGCCAAAAGTGTAAAATATTTTTAGAATTGTTTTTTCTACCTGTGAGTTTTTGTCCTCCTTCTTCGGTTTCTCGTACTTCTGCGGCTTGGGCAAGAACTCATTCGTCCTCTTGACTTCACTCTTCTGTTCTTTCTTGTCCTTGGTGTTGTTGGGCGTGAGCTTGACAATGACGTTGCACCCGGAATTGCTGGAGCTAGCGGAACCGGATCGGCTGTGACTTCCGGAGTCACGGCTGCGAGAGCGAACTCCAGTGGAACGCTCCTTCGTGGATGACTTGGACTCCTCGCGCGCCAAGTAGATGTCTTCGTAGTCGTGATCGTGGTCTCCCGATCTTTCAGAGAGGTCGCTAGAAGACAGGTTTTCGTCCGAACCCGCGCCTGAGCTACTGGAGTGAACTTCTACTTTCACTGAAAATTTTAACACGAACGATGTCATGTTTGATGAGTAAATATAATTAATGAGTGACTTATTAAATTGGGTGCCGTTATACTTTCAAAAGAAAATACACATAAGTACTTTAAGGTTTAATCTAAACAACTGTATTTGCTTATTTTACAGATCTTAAAATCTGGTGTTTGCGTAAATGTAAATAAAAAATCTGACGTGGACACCACATGACTTCCTTGTACGCCTTGTTTGTTCATACTTTTCTTAATAACTAAAATGTAGAATAATATAAAAAATTCTTTTAACTTATTATACTAGTATACTCACAAATATATTTTAGTCATTTTATTTAAATTGCAGAAGAAGATATAAAGCATATTTTACTATTGTCACCGTCATGTCATAAACATTTAAATTTTACGTAGTAACAAAAAATGTTAATCGATCATGGACTACAAGATACCGAAATACTAAATTATAAATATATACTTTAATTATTCAGAAATGATACCAGATACAAAAATATTTATAAAATACCGATTGTAGGTAATAATCACATAATCTTTCATTTAAAATAAAAAAATTTGTCTTAAATTAAATATTTATCGAAATTTTTTTAAAATTTACTACTTCCGGTTTGTAGATTGAAACCAAAAATAGGAGGTGCACAACTAGATGCTATAACAGTCCTGCGACACACATACGTCCGTCCGTACGTACGTACATACGTACAGACGTCACGACGAAACTAGTCATAATGGATTCAGAAAAGGTAAAAACGGATATTTCCATCAAAATCTGAAAACCGAAATTTTTCGGGATTACAATACTTCCTTATTACTCCGTACAAGGAAGTAAAAACAGATACTCTACCGTTGAAAATCCAGCTAGAATGTACCAGTTGTGGACAACTACTGAAGCAGACACCGGTGTCTGCGTTGGCTCTGTGATTAAAACAACGAACAGACACCGGTGTCTGCCATGGCACTCAACGTGTTAATTGATTTATATTTAATAAATTATTAAACTAAAACCAAACCTTGCATCGCTGTTATGAACACCGGTTACCGGTTCATATAAAATAGAAATACGTCAACCGGGGTAAAGTGAATCATATGGGGCAAAGTGGATCTTTAACACCATTTTGTAAATATTAGTGCGCAGGTCGCTTCCTACTCCATGTAAGATCACGTCGAGGTCACCACGCAGAAGCAGTGTGATTGTAGCTTAGGTAGAGGGTGGTTGTCACTGTAAAGGAAGGTAAGGGAAGCGCACAGAAATTTTTAAATATTATGGTGAATATTATTTATTTAGAATGATCCACTTTACCTCAAATCATTTAAAGTGAGCGTTACAGCTATTTTAATTGGTGATTCACTTTACCCCAACCCATATGGGGTAAAGCGGATCAACTTCAACATTAAAAAAAAAATAGAAGGGTGTATTTTAGAGACATATAGATTATGTACTAGCAATATATAAAGTCTAGATATTTTAAATTTTTTTTTTGAAATTTTCAGATTCATAGTTTTTGAGATATGAACAAAAAAGAGGTTTTTTTTTATTCACTTTACCCCGGTTAACGGTATTGAATCCGGAACAAAGCCAAACTATTTAATAGATTCCATATAAATGTAAATAATACTTTTTTACCTCTCGCCTCATATTCTATAAGAGATGTATTGTAATGAGTCAAAATGGTCGAGTATGAGTTTTTGGTGAATAAAGCACGATTCATGGTCTAGAATACGAATTTAATATTTTTACGATGATGTGCGTATGGACGTAAGGATGTATGGACTTAAAAAGTTTCAACCTTTAATAACCAAATTTCATATTTAAGGTTTTAATAAGGATCTTAACACCGGATAAGATTGTGGTAGAAATGTGCAAACCGGAAGTAGTACTTTTTGAAACTTGATATAGTTTTCCTTAAATAAATTGGTACATTATTTATTTATGACAATTTTTGCAATTAAAAATAAAATAAAATATAATTATCTATGGGCACAATTAATTTTAAATACAATTTGCTGAATCTGGTAGTATTTAACAACAAAATAAAGTACAATAATTATTAATATTCTACTTTTTTGAAATTCCAGTATCTTATTGTCTATGATCGTATGAAATTTGTTTCTACACAAAAATTGAATTATTATGACAGTAACAGTATAGTTGACATCTTTTGCTAGCATCTTGGTTTACATTTTACATGAACATGAAACTATTAAAATGTAAGTCGTGTGCTGGTCATATTAGATTTTATCTTTTTACCTGTGAGAGCTGAGAGAGGCTGATGCGTCTTCTGATTGGCTTGATTCCCGCTAGCCTCGAACAAATCCCTCACTCTGTTGTAGATGACCTCTTGGGGGTTATGCAAGAAGAAGGACTCCCCATTGACGCTATCACCAGAGCAACTGCCAGAGCTACTGGAAGAGCTGATTACAATAATCAAATCACAACAATTGACCTAACACTAATAATCAACAATGCGTGTACCTGTGTCTATGATTGTTCATGGGGTTAATGTAGAGCCCATCTTGGGGGGCATGGGGAGCCTCGATGGAATTGTTAGAACGTTGAGATGTCAGGCTCGGGGGGTGCAAGTAGAACGGCTCGGAACCATTCTTGCAATTGTTGCACTCGCTACCGTGGGAGCTCTAACAGTCAAGAAAATTTGTATATGGATTAGAATATGGATCGACATAGTACTTTGCCCTTGAATATAAAATATTTGAATTATATTCAAAACCGCGTTACTTTCTATTTCTTTACTTAATAATCCTATTAATTCAATGATTTTGTTGAATGGTACTCTATTTTTTACTATCTTAAGGGCGCGCTTAAAAGTGAAAAACCGTAACACGAAGTCTGTAACGGTAATGTTTTTAACCTGATAATAGTCAAAATCATATATTATCAATGACAGATTCATTAGAAAAAAAACTACTACCTACATCAATATTTTTAACAATTTGATTTGTTATTTACGTTTAAATTCTCACACATTCTTGTAGGTACTAGGTTGTATACAACCTCATCATTGCTCGAATGAACCACAACTTGAGCGCGTTATTAATTTCTTCGGCCATTAAGATGGTAATGAGTTAAAATTAATTCCAAATAATTATTTGATACATACCCTGCTTTGTGAATCCGATTTTCTAGTACAAGAGCATCCGTGTTTTAAACTAGCAGAACGATCAGAATCATTGTAATCTGGAGTTGCACCGTGTTGTACAAGGACATTTAGACACTGAAAATGTTTATTAACATTGTAAAATATACCTACATACAATAATTTTAGTCTCAATGCAATTATAGTTTGATAATTTGTGACAAAGAAATAGGCAAAACAGAATAGATAAATACAGGTTTCCCAAAAGTCCCGGGACGGAGCTATAAGTTTTAACGAGCGAAGAAAAAAAATTGAAAATTTGGGGATCACTAAAGAGTCATAAAAACTACATTCTTAGATAGTTTAGAACTTCCATGCAACCCCAACATTTTTTAATTACAACCTCTGTAGTGTAATAATATATTGTCAAGTTGGTAACACGACATGTGAACTCAGTTGTAGTTGACTAGCAATATGTCAGACTGGTTCGACTCATCATTCTACTAATAAATATCTATTATTAAATATTTAATGTAGTTTATTAATTACCGACACATCATGGCGCAGTCGCTATAAAAGTTAATAGTTAAAAGAGAACAGTGTATTTTCTATAAGTCGGTGAAAATTTAGATCGTTTTGAATCTGAAAAATAAGCACGTGTTCGACATTGTTGTAAAAGTAGTAAAAGTGTTCGAACAAAGAAAAATGAGTAATTTTATACCTCCAACGTCATTAGACCTGGAAAATGGCAATATTAGCGAAAATTGGAGAAAATTCAAGAAAGCCTACAAAATTTATATGTCTGCAGCCGCATACGATACTACGAGTGAAGAAAGGCAAATCGCTATTTTATTAAATTTGATTGGGCAAAAAGCGAGAGACGTTCACGATACATTTACCTATGCCAAAGCAGGAGATGAGAAGAAGATTTCTAATGTATTAGAAGCGTTTGAAGCGTATTGCATTCCGAAGAAAAATCTGCTTCATGCAAGGTGGATATTAAAAATGAGAACACAGAAAGATGGTGAACCGTTCGATAGCTTCGTGACGGATTGTAAAACATTAATCCAAGATTGTGAGTACACCGATCCGAATGAAATCTTAAGAGACAAAATCATACTTGATTCCAATGACTATGAAACTATGGACAGTATTCTCAAGAATAGTAAATTGCCAAATTTAGAAGAAGTTATCAAAAAATTTCGAGTTGCTGAAATAATTCGAAAACAGACGCAAGATATACATGGAAAAGAAGATATCAACGTGGTAAGACGTACAAGTAACACAAATAATAATTGGAAAGTTTCAGCAAAGGAGTCGAAGAAGAATGTGGAAGAAAAGAAGCAGTTTCAATCGAAAAAGGATGATCGAGGACAGGCTCAAAGAGGCGACAAGCAGAATGGAGAAGAAAATTGGACTTGCAAACGATGTGGAAATAAACACGCGAAATTCAAATGTCCAGCCATGGGGAAGCAGTGTAATAACTGTAAGAAATTCAATCATTATGCTAAAATGTGTAGAAATTCCCGCAATTTTTCAAATGTTGTTCAAAATAAGACTGATAGTGATAATATGTTAGATGATTCATATTACTGTGATAATATAACTAAGGCTAAGATAAATTCAATTTCTTGGAACAAAACGTTAACTGTTGAAAATTCAGATATTACATTTAAGCTAGATTCGGGTTCAGATGTTAATATTATTCCGAGTAATATATTTAAACAAATTGAAGGTGCTTCTGACCATAAGATTAATGTTAATGAAAGTAAAATGAAACTAGAAGCTTATGGTGGTACAGAAATTAAACAATATGGTAGCGTTAATTTAACAGTAAAGTTTGACAATAAATGCACAAATGAAAAATTTATCATTGCAAAGAATAATTCGATCCCAATATTAGGATTAAATACTTGCATTAAATTAAATTTACTTAGTAAAAATGTTGATCATGTTCAACAAGTTAATAGCAAGGAAACTGTAGTAAATAAGTACAAAGATATCTTTCAAGGCATTGGGTGTTTTCCTAATGAGTATAATATTGAGATCAAAGATAATGCCAATCCTGTTTCATTACCTCCGTATAGAATTCCAATCAAATTACAAGAAAAATTGAAAAATGAATTAGACAGGTTATGTGAATTAAACATAATAGAAAAGTTTGAAAAACCAACCGCCTGGGCTAGTAGATTAACTATAGTTGAAAAATCTGATGGTTCTCTTAGATTATGTCTAGACCCTAAACATTTGAATGAAAATTTAAAAGACGAGCATTTCGAAATTCCTACGTTAGCTGAATTAAAATCTAAAATAGGTAATGCTAAATATTTCAGTTGCCTAGATTTGAAGGAAGGATTTTGGCAGGTGAAGTTGAGCAATGAAAGTATTAAATATTGTGTCTTTTCAACAATGTTTGGTACGTATGCGTTTAAAAGATTACCGTTTGGTTTAAAGATTTCTGCGCAAGTTTTTCAAAAATTCAACACTGAAATATTTGGGCATATTCCCAATACATTTATTTATATAGACGACATATTAATTTATGCAGAAACTGAACAGGAACATGACAGAATATTAAAGCTAGTTTTAGACAGGGCTCTAGAAATGAATGTAAAATTCAATGTAAAAAAGTTTCAGTATAGAAAACAAGAAATCAGATATTTAGGCCATATTTTTAAGAATGGTACAGTTGAATTGGATCCAAACAGAGTTAAAGCAATTATTGATTATGACACGCCAAAAGATAGGAAAAACTTAGAAATTTTTTTGGGTTTCATAAATTATTTACGTGATTTTATTCCAAAATTATCCGAACTATCCAGTGATTTAAGAAATTTACTTAAAAAAGATATTGAATTTGTATGGTTAAAAAGTCATACCGAATGTTTTAATCAAATTAAAAATGTAATTGCAGAAGCCAAATCGTTGCAAAATTTTGATAGAAACAAAGATATCACAATTCAAACTGATAGCAGTAAAAATGCAATAGGATGTGTATTATTACAAGATAAGAAACCGGTATGTTATGCATCAAAAAGTCTATCAGCTAATGAAGTAAAATTCGCACAAATTGAAAAAGAGTTTTTAGCAGTATTATTTGCTTGTCAGCGTTTCCATTACTATATTTACGGGCAAAAAGTGAAAATACAAACTGACCATAAACCGCTTATTGGCATCATGAACAAAGATTTAAATAAAATTTCTTCAAATAGACTTCAGAAAATAAAATTTAAACTTAGTGTGTATGATATTGAGTTAATTTACACTCCTGGTAAAAAAATGTTGATAGCTGATGCACTTAGCAGAGCTAGTTCAAAAGCTGAAGAAACAGAGATAGATCATGATTTGAACGGAGTTATACACACTGTAAATGTAAGTTCAAATATTCTACAAAAGATAAAGACAGAGACTGAAAAAGACGAAGTTTTGATCAAATTAGTAATGTTATGTAAAGAAGGATGGCCGAATTCGAAAACAAGAGTGCCTGAAAATCTACGTTTTTATTTTAAATATCGTAATGAAATTTTTTTAAATGATGGTATTTTATATTTAAATGAGAAAATCATAATTCCAAAACCGTTGCAAAATTATATTATAAATAAAGTGCACGAAGCACATTTAGGGATTGTTAAAACTAAAGCTAGAGCAAAATCTTTATTTTACTTTATTGGAATGGACAACCAAATCGAACAAGTAATTGGTAATTGTACGATTTGTCAAAAATTCAGAAACCAAAATTCATTTGAACCAATGTTAATACGCGAAATACCGAAATTACCATTCGAAATCGTTGCATGTGATATAGCAGAATATGCAAATAAAAATTATCTGGTGTTAGCTGATTATTATTCGCACTGGGTTGAGCTAAGAATGTTACAAGATAAAACAGCAGAATCAGTAATCAATGTATTGAAGGAAATTTTTTCAACTCATGGCGTACCAAACAAATTAGTTAGCGACAATATGCCATTTAATTCATTAAAATTTAGAAATTTTTCTAACGAATGGAATTTTGAAATATCAACATCTAGTCCTAGATATCCCAGAAGTAATGGTTTTAGTGAACGATATGTTGGTATATGTAAAAAGTTTTTAAAGAAAGCACAGGAAGGTAATCTAGATATCAATAATATACTAATGGAATACAGAAATTCACCTATATTAGGTAGTAATATAACACCCGCTATGTTATTATTTAATAGAAGAGTAAAAACTAAACTACCAATTTCTTATGACTTGTTAAAACCGAAAGTTATTCCAAATTTTGAATCTTATTTATATAAGAAAAAATTAGAATCTAAAACAGATCATGATAAAACTACTCGAATTAGGAACTATGAACCTAAGATACACGATTTTGTGATGTATAGAGATAAGGAGAAAAACTATTGGAAACCAGCTCAAATTGTGAACTTTAGTAATACACCGAGGTCAATAATTATCAAAGATTTACAAAACAATAAAGAACTAAGACGTAACACTCATGACATAAACTTTTCAAAGTATTATGACTTTCACAATTTGAAAAGGTGTAATAATGATGTAAATAACGATCAGAACTATGTTAATAATAATCCATTGAATACAATGGAATCCCCTAAGAAAGAGTGTAAAGAAATGAATAATACTAATTTAAATGTTAACCAAGATGTAATGCAGGATAATATCCCTAATCAGAGATATATTACAAGATCTGGAAGAATTGTGAATCCTATCTGTAAGATGAACTTGTAAAGCCATTTTTAAGATATGTTTTCATTTAGAGCTTTGGTGATGTTATTATTGTTTGAAAGGGAGAAGTAGTGTAATAATATATTGTCAAGTTGGTAACACGACATGTGAACTCAGTTGTAGTTGACTAGCAATATGTCAGACTGGTTCGACTCATCATTCTACTAATAAATATCTATTATTAAATATTTAATGTAGTTTATTAATTACCGACACATCAACCTCTGTCGAGTTTCACCTTATTTTAAAGGTAATAAAAAAAATCCTCATAAACCAAAACTCGATATCTTAATTCTTTCAAGAATTTAATTTAAATTAATTTTAATGTTTTTTGCACATTTATTACGATTTTTATAACAAATGTTCCAATTGTCGACCTTCTTCGGTATCGCAATGGCCCAAAGGTTTGTTTTGTACAGTGCTGATTTGTACACCCAGTATAATAGTGCTAATTCGTATGCTCGGACCCTTTAACCTGTAGAATTTTTAATTCGTCGCAGCGGGGGGTTACCAAGTCCGTGCTAGTTCGTACAACGTTAATCGCAGACAAATACTTGATGTAATCGGAGATCCACTGACCCTAGCGCTCATACTACTGCTACGTTATTTTAATTATAAAGCCCGATTTTCATTACACTAAATCTTGAACAAGACATTGTTCAATTTTTGAAACAATCTAAATTGTGTAGTATCATACAGCAAATTGTGTGAAATATCGCATTGCTTCGTAAAATGTCTGAAAAAATAGATAAGTGCGGCTGTCAAATTATTATTATATGCGAACTGCGCAGAATCACAAACTAAATATTGTAGGTAGGTATATAAAATTATAAAACAGAGTTCATTAAAACAAAATAATTTATTGCTCAAGATATTGTTCAATTTGTTGCGCAATTTCTTGTTCAATATTTAGCGAAGTGTAAAACGGCCATAATTGAGTTTTTAAATATATTTGTGGAGAACAACTAATAGCAAAAACGAACTAGTATTTTACTTTACTTCAAAATACGAATAATTACTTATTATTATTTAATTCTTCCAAATGAATTATCCAACCACGAAAACCCTAATCCTCTCTATTTGGTAGATTATGCAGAAATAAATAAATAAATAATAGATTTATGTCTATAAATGCCTTAAAAAAGCATCTGTTTACAACAAATTAAAATAAGAATTTATTTGCATTATTTATATTGATGTAAGACGAAGAATGAATAGTCTCGCAATGACCCAAACGCTTTAGTGATCTCCAAATTTTTTATTTTTATTTCTTTACTCGTTCAAAACTTATAGCTCCGTACCGGGACTTTTGGAAAACTGTGTACATGAATCATTTCATGGAACAAATAATAAAGAATAACCGTACAAATTATTTTTAAAATTCGAATTTGGTTAAAAGACGATGTTAATAATCGTATTCGTAAATTAAAATCATAATGTTGTAACTGTAAAACAAGTAGTAGTAACAATAGTTAACGGTTAACAGTGCAAATTTGGGAAGGCAAATTCTCTAAAAAAGTATACAAAATTACCTTTTATTTCGGAATTTATATTTTAGTATTATTGAAATATTTGTAGCTGTAGTTCCCTTAACAATAAACATAACAGCATATTTTTATCTTACAGACAACACATGTCTCCCATAGATTAAAACATTCTGATAATAAAAATCTGCTGTGGCCAGCACAGTACTTCCCCGACTATAAGTTTTAATAACTTACTTTCGTAACGCCTTTAATTTTATGTTTCATACTCTGAATTATTAACAATAATTTATTTTCTAAATAGTAGGTATCATGTACAGATAAAAATGTTAAATACGATTTGTAGATGACAAAAATATAATCCATCATTTAAAATAGAAAATTTTGTGATAAATTAATTATTTATCGAAATATTTAAGCAAAGTACTACGTCCGGTTTGCGGATTACTACAAAAAATAACTGGATTCTTAAGATTTGTATTAAAACCTTAAATGTAAAATTTGGTTGTTAAATGTTTGGTATTATTTGAGTTATCGTCCACAAAATATTGTAATAACACACACAACCGCGCACAGGCATCATCTCGAAAATACTTTACCTATTCGTATTCTATGGATTGTAAAACGTACTTATTCACTAAAAACTAAAAAGTAAAAACTCACACTCGAAAATTTTAACTCTTCACAATACTTCCCCTTATAGAATATAATGCGGGAGATAAAAACAACTGACCATCGTTTTAAATGTTGTTATTAATTCTCCGACTAAATTTTTTCTTTAGAGAACTTTTGATAATACACTTGAAGAAATTTGAATAATTGTTTGAGAAAAAATTGAATATCGCATAAATGTCATTTTTTACATTTTTACTAAGATTATCTCCCCTAGAGCTTTAAATTGACACCAAACCAAATTGAAGGATGTATAATATAAAAATTGACGATCGGTTAAATGTTATTTTTATTTTTGTACGATAGTATTTTAATAAAAATAAAATAAGTTATGTTTATAAAGTTGGTACCACTGGTTGAATAAAACAAATTGAATAATTTTTTGAGAAACAATTGAAAATCACATAAATGTCATTTTTACTAAAGTTGTCTCTCCGAGCGCTTTAAATTGACACCAAACTTGGTATAATTTGAATAATTTATAAAAAAAAAATTGACGATCGGTTAAATGTTATTTTTATTTTTCTACTAGAATTATTTTCCCGAAAGCTTTAATTTGATACCACACACGATAGTATTTTAATAAAAATAAAAAAAAAGTTATGTTTATAAAATTGGTACCACTGGTTGAATAAAAAAAATTGAATAATTTTTTGAGAAACAATTGAAAATCACATAAATATAATTTTTTACATTTTTACTAAACTTATCTCCCCGAGCGCTTTAAATTGACACCAAACTCGGTATAATTTGAATAATTTATTTTTAAAAAAAATTGACGATCGTTTATATGTTATTTTTGTTTTGCTACTAAAATTCTTTTCTCGAGAGCTTTAATTTGATACCACACACGATAGTATTTTGATAAAAATAAAAAAAGTTATGTTTATAAAGTTGGTACCACTGATTGAATAAAGCTCATTAACGAACTTGAAGTCAGAATTTGGGTCAAGATCTTAAATATAAAATTTCAGTCCAAAATTCCAACGCGTTTTTAAGTTATGCAACATCCAGACAGACCGACAGACCGACAGACCGACAGACCGACAGACCGACTTTTTTTAAAATTATGTTTTTTGGGTTCAGTAGGGTCTAAAACGTGAAGATTCACCAAAATCTCGAACTGTCAAAAAATCACGATTACAATACTTCCCTCTATTACATAGATCGGGGAAGTAAAAATGAAATAATCTACTATGGTAAAAACATCCATTGACAGTTTTAGCGATAACTAACAGGTGTTGTCACTACTGTTAAATAGCACCACTGTACCATATGACGCTCCACGCTACTGTTTATGTGTTTGCCCGCTGTTTTTTTTTTAAATAGTGCGCCATATGCGCAATAGAAAAATGCGCAATATTCAACTGTTGGAAGGAAAATAAGTCTATGGTTAGATGTGTACAACGGTATAAGAACGTACCGTAGAAATGTGTCAACTAGGAAAATGTGATTTAAATTTTAATTCTGTAACGCAGTTGATGTGTTACAGTAAGAACTGGAATCTGATAATAATTTAACATTTTAAGAAAGTTTTCAATTGCAATGTAACAAAGTAGGAAATGTTTTGACTTAACTTTATGTGTGTAAATAAACTACTTCATAATTTATTTAAGAAAAAAGAAAGTTTGTTGGTTTTATTGTAATGTTACATTTTATGAGCCTACGAGTTTCTCGTTATGACCTTATGAAAATGCACAAAATATAGAATAACTGGACTTCGACTGTATTACAATTATTTAGAAAAAAAGGTACCTATATACAGGTCGACACAATCAAGCAATGTAGCTGACTAAAATACACATTAGTACGAAAGTATTAAGTAATTGCACCTTATAGTGTGCGGTGTTGTTGCTTAGTTTAACAATAGTTTGATAATTTTCAAATTGTCAATTTTGTGAAAAAAAATTTTAGTTTCGTTCTTTGCAATTTAAAGATATGCAATCCAAGAAAATAGAACAAGATTCAACGAAAGTATATATTTAATTTAATAAAATGAATTAAGGAGGTTGTAAAACAAAATTCGTTCAACGCACGTTGGCTGATATTGCAATTCGTTCAGTTGCAGTGATATATTTTTACAATAATTACTAATTCACTGATCAAAAAATGCTTGGCATGTTTATATATTTTTTAAATAACTTGCAAATGGTTTAGAATAAGTACACAAAATCTTCACGAACTTCACGGTTTGTAGAAAATATTAATACAAGTTCTATGAATTGTTCATCGTTTTATCATATAGTTGAAAGCATTCAAAACAAAAATTTAGTGACTTGTTATAAGAGTCCATGTAAAACGAGCGTAATTTCAACATTCAATTACTCAAAAAACCGGATAGACGAAAATTTAAAATTTCTTTTAGAATCTCAATAGTGTAATAAAGGAACTGTATAAATTTCAGCCTCTCACCGTCATTTTAATTATGGTCACCAAACCTCCTTAAAACAATTTTGCATTTTTATCGTACTAGTTCAATAAAGTACTCATTTAAAAAAATATAAAACAAGGTAATGATGCAGTCGAACATAAAATTGTTTAATATCAAATAACTGTTCATATTTTAATTTGAAATAATTTGTAAAAATAATATGCGTCCTTACCTCTACTTGTTGGTTTTCGGCAGCGTCATTGATTGGGCTCTTACCATACTTATCAAGGGACAGACGCGCGCCGTGACGTAGCAACCAGCGCACGGTGTCCAGGTGACCACGAGACGCCGCAAAATGCAAAGGCGTCGCGCCATCCCCATCGCGTAGATTTGGATCTACGCCTTGTTCTTGAATCTATAACAACACACAAAACATATACTAAAGTTAATCAATAGGATTTTGATTAAAAAAAAGTTCTTCAAAAATCAAGACTCAAGTTGAGATCAAGGTGTGATAGATAATGTACAGAGTTTCCCAAAAGTCCCGGGACGGAGCTACATATAAGTTTTGAACGAGTGAAGAAAATAAATTGAAAATTTGGAGATCAGTAAAGAAAAGAGTCATAAAAACTACATTCTTAAATACACTCGAGGAAAAAATTAGGGGAAAATTTTTAATTGACGAAAAATTTCAAATTTTCAAACCTTGATAACTCATTTACATTTGACCCAAAATCAATAATCCTTTAGGTTTTAAAAAGATCAAAGTCTCCTCTTTCGAACGGTGTTTTTCTATGGGGATTGAGAGGAGGTAAAATAAGTTTGACTGAAGATCGGCTCACACAGCTGTAAAGTAGAGATTTTGAGCTTTTTAAAACTCTCCTTTTCATCGATATTGCCTCATACCCATCGGAGTTATAACAAAAAACGCTCAAAATGCACTTTAAATTTCAAATGCTCATAACTTTGGATCAAATCATCATAGTAATTTGTTCTTTTTGAACTTTAAAGAAAATTGTGTGAACTTTAATGTCCTTGCCTTGAATATTTTTTTCAGTCAAAATTTTTTTTCTATGGTGGTTTACGGAACATGAGATGTGACTTTCAGGTACACCATTCGAAAGAGGAGACTTTGATCTTTTTAAAACCCAAAGGATTATTGATTTTAGGTCAAATGCAACCGAGTTATCAAGGTTCGAAAATTTGACATTTTTCGTCAACAAAAAAATGTTCCCCTAATTTTTTCCTTGAGTGTAGTTTAGAACATGCAACGTGGAGTTTTTTTTTACCACCCCATCATTTGTAAATAGCAACCCCTGTCGAGTTTCACCTTATTTTATAGGTAATGAAAAAAGAAAAACATCCCCATAAACCAAAACCCGATATCTTAATTTTTTCAAGAATTTAATTTTAATTAATTTGAATGTTTTTTGCACGTTTATTACGATTACAAATGTTCAAATTATCGACTTTCGTCGGTCTCGCAATGACCAAAATGCTTTAGTGATCCCTAAATTTTCAATTTTTATCTTCCGCCCAGGAAGGTATAAAGGATCGTGAAAAAAATCGATGTCGAGATTTTTGTCAATAAGCACGTTTTAGTACCTTTACCTTTAGAACCTATTTTGAATATTTTCACGAGGATGTCTGTGTGTGTGTGCCTACTATGTGCTTTCGTTATTTGATTCATTATCTCAAATTCTACTGAACATAAAATTCTAAAATTTTACATTATACATTTGTACATCTTAATGAAGAGCTGAAAAGATTTTGGTAAAAGTCTGCCAACCGAAAATGGTATTTTCTTGAAACATTTTAACATTTTTTTGCAAAAAATAGGGGAAATACTGCGATAGTTACAATTTGTCATGCGACATTTTACCTCTCGCAATATTTATTTTCTATATCTCTTACCAATAATGGATAATTATTTTTCAAAAATATGTAATTTTACCTACCACGATTTGTAAATCATAGGAAACAATTTTAAAAACAAAAATGAAAATGCCAATGAAACAGATGAACACACTACAGATGACAGGTGACACTATTTTTAAAGAAATGTATAAATATTATTAATTGGGTTTGAAACTAGTACCTAGGAGCCGAAATTTAATAAATAAAATACTGACTGAATTCCAGTAGGCAATTTTTTATCCTTCCATTAAACGTATCCAGTCAAGAAGCATAATCGATTCATTATTAACTGGACATAAGTAATACGGAAATAATAAAGTAAAAATGTTATCTACAAAGAGCTAATTTGATTTTAATGCCAATCGGAATCGTTATTTTGTTTGAAGAACTATAATTTTTTTGCAAAAAGTAGCCTAACAAAAACTAAATCAAATTTTTTCTTCACTCGTTCAAAATCAAAACTTATAGCTCCGTCCCGGAACTTTTGGGAAACTGTGTATATGTATAATGTTATAAGAATTACTAACAATCAAACGACGTCCAGTATTACACAAATCACACTTAATTATGCCGTCTTGTAAATTGAGAACAACGAAAGTTAACTTCTACTTCGCTCATTTTGATTCTATCTTGACAGACGGGTACTAATTATAGCAACAGCTACCAGCGCAGCAGTTGATGTGCAAATAACTAGTGATATGTGGGCCATCGAGCAGCCAGGCGCGCAGATTCCACACTTATTTTAATAAAACTCTATGTACTTAATAGAGAATCTTGCAACGTAGCTTTTTACCTTGCAATTATTTGAAATTAACTCCATGGAAATAAATACATATGAGTGTAAAGTGAAATTTAAAATTGTGTTCTTTTTGAGGATAAGTGGAGCATAGTACTGTGATTAATAAATTGATAAGTAATTAATTACTGTTCATTTTGTTTATGTTGTGTGGTATAATTGAATTGTTGTTATATAATAAAATGCTTGTGATGAAGTTGCAAGTTGTGAAAAGGTTTTAATCTTTTATTATTCATAAATTCATATTTATGAGACTATAAATTTCTGCAAGTTATAAATCGAGTTAGGTATATTTAATATTCTAAAATGTCAGATGTTTCTGCATTTATGAATTTTAAATTTATATGGCTTATTGTTTAACATTATTTGTCACTAATTAAATATTAATATTTAATAATGTTAAATTATCATCAGTAGTAGTAAGTAGTAAATATTAAATTTAATATTTTCATGTCCATGTAATAACGTAAACCAATATGCAGAAGTTGTCAAAAAATATCACTGTCATAAAAATTCAATTTAATTGTAGAAACAATTTTCGTATGATTATGAACAACAAGATACTAGTATTTCAAAAAATCTAGAATATTAATTGTACTGTTTGCACTTCCGGGACAAAATCTCTTCTTTAGTCTTTATTTTTCGGGACTTAGGTTCTTAATTTGATCCCAAGGGATTATTTTTCATATTTAATTCCGTTGTCAAGGAATTGAATTAATTAATCCCGTTGTCAAGTAAATACGTGCTATTTGTTACAGAGTATCTATCTATGGTAACAATATAAATATTTGTCATAAATTTTACTGTCAAAATTGCAATTGTATTCTTTTAAACTATTTTGTATTCGTTTGAGGATGAAGTGCAAAAAATAGCGCATATACCATAGGAATAAAGTGCCTTCAATCCCTCAGGTGATTATTTCCCTCACCTTCGGCTTGTGAAATAAACTTCACCCTCAGGATAAAATCAAGCACTTTAGTCCTTTAATATACAGGCTGTTCATTTTAAGTGGCGCACCATTGCTAACTCGAGAACTATAAGAGCTACGAAGTTAAATTAGCAAACAATTTCTATTTTATATGACTACTTTAATGAACGAAAGAAAATTTTTTTAGACCAGTGGTTCTCAAACATGGGGTGCAACTTTCTTATTTCAAATGGGGACCTATTTTTTTATTTGCCTATTCTATTCAGTATTTTTTTCTGAATTCAACGAGATATTAGTTTTATACCCTTGCATAACAAAAACATTTGAAAAACGCTATTGAAAATTATGATAATTTAATTAAAATCTGATTGTTAGTTAGTGTTATGGAAGAAAACAATTGAATATTTTGTTTCATATTAATTGTTAGTGAAAAAGATTCTAGTATACTACACTGATCAGACCAAATAAGGTCGAAACACGTGTCCGTAGTTACCTCCACCTTGTACCCTACTGAGTACTTAGTAGGTACCTTGAACTCATACACTCAGTAGCGGTCCTGATCTCGTAATTAAAATCAAAGAATCTTTTTCATTATCAAATAACAATTAATATGAAACAAATATTCAATTGTTTTCTTCCATAGCATTCTTGTAACACTCAGATTTTAATTAAATTATTATAATTTTCAATAGCGTTTTTCTCATGTTTTTGTTATGCCAGGGTATGAAAGTAATATCTCGTTGAATTCAGAAAAAAATACTGAATCAAATAAGCGAATAAAAAAATAGGTCCCCATTTAAAATAAGAAAGTTGCACCCCGTAGTTTGAGAACCACTGGTCTAAAAAAAATTTCTTTCGTTCATTAAAGTAGTCATATAAAATAGAAATTGTTTGCTAATTTAACCAACTTCGTACTTCTTATACTTCGCGAGATAGCAATGGTGCGCCACTTAAAATGAACACTCTGTATAATATACTATTATTTTATATTTTCTCCCATCATCGATATCTGTGCAAAATTAGCCGAATTATGACCGAAAAGGCATAAAAATTCTTAACTTCGCGTTAAGTCATCGGAAGTACCTACTCATTTTTTTTTCGAGAAAAAAAAATGAATGAACTTTATCGACGATTTTTTTGCACCCGGTACATTTTTTGACAACAAGAATTTTTTCTAAGGAGGGAGGCAGGGGGTAAAATGAACTTGGTGTCAAATTAACTTGCATGACTTTAAAGAGTAAACTTCAATCTTGCCAAAACTAAAAGATTCATCCATTTTCGACCAAATTCAACCGAGTTCTGTAGGTCTAAAAATTCGGAATTTTTTGTGCTTTTTCAAGTGGTGCCGAGTGTAGTATCTAATTAAAAAATATATTTGACTTACCATCCACTTGACGCAGTTGAGACAGCCCATCTGGGAGGCAGCGTGTAGTGGCGCCATCCCATCCTTGGCCCTGACGTACAGCGATCCTCCAGCTTCAAGGACTAGGAACTTGAGGACCTCGAGATGTCCTTCTTGCGCGGCTAGGTACACCGGCGTCACGTCGTTGTCCATCTGAGTGTTGGCACTGCAACAACAAACGTCTAACTTAGTACACGAAGTGAATGTTAGGTTATGTTATGTGAAAATGTCACTTTCTGTGGCGGGAAAGTCAAACTTGTCGAGCAGCGTTGAGGAGTTTCTAGATGTTGGTATTATTGGTATTTGGAACGTGTTGTTGGCTTTGCTAGATTTCTAGTCTAGTGTGAAAATTGTAAGGAATGTAAGTACCTAAAACAGGTATACTCTGTTTTAAAACATTTTTTACAATATAATATTATTTTTTACCTGCTGCCTTATATTCTATAAAGGGAGGTATTGTGACGGAAGTGTGAGTTTTTAGAGAATAAGCACGTTTTAGGGTCCCTAGAAGACGTATTTAACTTTTTCATGATGTCTGTGTGTGTCCGTATGTAACAATAAATTTTTCGTTGACGATAACTCAAAAATATCAAACATTTAACAACCAAATTTTATATTTCAGAATTTTATACGAATTTTAAGAATAAAATTATTATTTTTAAGCCGGAAGTAGCACTTCGCTATTTATCACAATATTTTCTATTTGAAATGAAAAATTATAATTTGTCATCTTAAATTAGTATTTAAAAATGTTTTTGTATATGGTACTATTTAGAAATTAAATTATTGTTTAAAATTTAGAGTGTGAAACTTCAGTATTCAGTACCTTTGTAGTCCATGAGCCTTTAACATTTGTTGCTACGTAAAATTTAATTGACACTGACATTGCAAATAGTGACTTATCGATTATATATTTTTCTGCAGTTTACATAAAATGACTAAAATATATTGTGAATGCCTATAGTATAGTAGTAAAAAGAGTAGGTAGAATATGGCGGGAGGTCTTGTGCTGGCCACATTAGAATTTTTTTAAATGTAGATGTCTTATGACATGACGTTTGGTAACAGTTTAGAGTCTCTGAACATTTTAAAATAAGGCAGTAGATACACAATATACTATTGTAAATCTATTATGATTACGAGTATACAAACATACCTACATAAAAACACACATTTCCCTTAAAAGGGACACGATTATGATTACCTATTTATTATTTTAAAAAAGTGCGTAATTAGATTTGTAATTTTGATAAACTTTTATTTATTTTTCAACGGAGTTTAAATTTCAAGCGTTTAATTATATCTTTAATCCGTACAACAAACGGACCGAGAAATGGACAAACTGAATATTATTTGTTACATCCTTCGTCCTCTGTAGTAATTATTATTTCACTTACTTTAGATGTTTCTAGTTCTGATTTATCAAATTATATAGCAATGTTATTATTCTACAACGCGGAAGATATTCGCTACAATTTTGCAAACCATTACAGGAAATTAGCGAACAGTTAAGGAGTACACCACCAATATAAAATTGTGTTCGTCGGTCTTACACAATGGCCTTCTTGTCATTACATTACGTAAACAAAACCGTTAGAACAGTGGGTAATAATGTTTTGTTCCTGTGAACATCTTCCTCTGCATTTTCACTTTTTCGGTTTTTTTACTTGTTTTACAGTAATTGTTGGTCGCGCTCGAAACCGTTTTCAGGTAGGTAGTCATTTTTATGCACTTTGTTTGCATAAATTTCTGCAAATAGGAACAAGCAATAGGCATAAATAATATATCAATAGAATCATTAGAGTTTCTAGATTGCCTTATGCTAAATAAGAAAACCTGAAAATAAATATAATTTGCAGTAGAAATGAAAGAAGAGAGAGCAAAATTCATCAAATTACGATGAATTTTATGCAAAATGAACTATTATTACAGACATAATTTTTAGAATAAGGCAATTAGGAATGTACCTACTTATATATTTTCATTGTGTAACATAATTTTCATTGTAGGTTTATCCGAAATTTGCAATGTGCAATGTGCAAAATGAGCCATGTAAAAGTTTTAAAGTGTCGCTGACGTGGCACTAGTAGTTACAGAATTTTTTTTTCTTTTAAGTCAAATTATGACCTATAATAAGATTTTGAATATTATCAGGTTAAAAACATTACCGTTTCAGACGTCGTGTTTTTTCACTTTTAAGCGCGCCCTTGACGATATTGGCAGTCGAATCCTTCAATAAATAAGTTCTCTAGAACTTTAAGAGGAACTAGATTCAAGATTCAACATTCAACAATAAACTGCTTCACATCAATTCTTAGAATTTAAATAAGTGTAGCTTGGAGGTGGAGCTATATTGAAATTCGAATATTTACCGCTAGAGGTGACACTGCCTGACCTTATTTTTGTGTCAAAAAGGGGTTTAGTTTTCACCGTAAAATTTAGTCTAAATATCAAAAAATTTTAACATTTTTTGTTTTAATTTGTAGAAGAAAGTTGGTTCTGTGACATTTCCGTATTGAAATTTTTAAATTCAAAACATAATACACTTTAAAATAAATTACACAATTGCCAATGTTTATAACGCCTATAATAACAAATCAAGCAAAAATTTAAAATTGTAATACACAAATGTCATACAAACAACCTTCCACTACAAATTTTAAAAAAAAATTCAAAAAATTTAATATTTAGATTAGATTGAGGATTAGATATAATAGTGAAAACGAAACCTTGTTTTCACTTGTACGCTGCACCAGTATCCGTTCCTCTTAAGGGTCTCGCCTCCGTAACAAAATATTGCGTGTTTAGAGGTGTAGCAGTTTCTGCTTTACTCATTGCATATTAAATATTTAAAGGAAAAACAGGTACTAGATGTTTGTGAAAGAATTAATCTAAGTTTATGCCCAGTTAGAATTCTGAAAAATTAATGAAAAAGTGTGTTTTAAGCAATTATTTACATGTTTTAACTTATTATTAAGAGATTTATTAGAAAATGTAACTCGGCATAAACCTAGTTGCGTTCTTCGTTTGTAAATAAATTTTTGAAATTATGCTTTATCGATTAAACTTCGTGAGCATTTTAGAAATTGCCGGACTGAATTTACGTATTTTTAGCGAGCGTTTCTATATATGCATTAAGGCGCTACATTTGTAAATCTAAAAGATTAACAATTTGAACGATTCTGGCTGTATTATAAAAAATTTCAAATTGAAATTTAACATGAAGAATCACTCATTAGTGAATCAATAAATGCAAATTATTAATTGTTGTGACATCAATTAGCAAAACTTTGAGCTAATTTTGATCATTTAATAATCCATATTATACGTTGATTAATGCACAAAAAAAAATGAAATCGATAATCATAATTATACATTCGTCGGAAGACGGATATAGAGAGATTTTTTAAAACAGTTAACCCATTGACTGTAATAATTTATTTAAAACTTGCATTTTTAGAAATTATTTAACAAAATACGGCAAGGTTTTTTGTAAATCTCATTCTATAGCCATTTAAGCACAACCTATAAGTACATCATTGTAAAATATGAGATTTTAAAACCAAAGTCACAAAATGATTTATTGTAACATGCTTTGCATTTGATAGCAAGAGATGGGCCTTAAGATAGGACAAACGCGGTGCGATACCCTTAAATGAGTATTTTAACTCTATAATAGATGAATAATTCAATAATATAATAATAACCAAATGCTACTACCTATACTATACATTACAAGAAGATTTATTGTCAAAAAAAACCAAAGAGTTGTTCAAATTTATTTGCAAATAATTTACTCCCTGTATAAAAATTTATTTTAATAATCGAGAATAAATAAAATTACTTATAAGTACATTATAATTAACTTTTCCGTAATTATTTCCCAATTTCCTTCATAAATAAGTAATGAACTTGCATTTAATGTAAACTCAAATCAATCAAAATAATTGCAGTTTAGTCCACTGAACCAAATCAACTTAAATCTTTTAAGTTAATCAACCGGTAACTTCACTTCAATTTGAGGATATCTCCAATTTGCTGCATAAAGTAAAACACTTTTTCTAATATTCTAGAATATCTAATAAGCCTTTGAAGTTGACACGCTTTTGAAGCAATTTACTTAGAAGAAAGTTCATAAATTACCGTTCAATTTCCACGGCCAATTATGTAGTTTATAATTTATACAACAAGTTGACATCTGTTTTTTTTTCAAATCTCGTAACTCATCGTGAAAATGAGACAGATGAATGGCAAATATTTATCAGGTCATCGAAAGTGGCACGTTTAACATCCAGATGAAAAAATGAATGTGATAAAAAACTGATTTTCTGTATTTAAATAGAAATTAGAAATGGAAATATTTTATGTAGTAGGTATATAAACTGTGTTAGCCCTGATTTGTTTTGTGAAATAAATGAAACCTAGAATAATGTAATATAATTATAATATCATATCAGTGCTTAAATTTTGCTGGAAAAATGTCAGATTGTTACGAGAGATGTTGCATAGCAATTTATTAAGTGACATTGACAAAAAAAATTTTTGATTTTTAATCAATGTCACGAAATAAATTGGCAACAAGCTCGCGTAAAACAATCTGAAAATTTTGCCAAGACAAAATTTAACCACGAATGATATTTGGATAACTATTTCACGAATGAAAAAGTCAAATTTTACACTAATTAAATAACATGTTGCTAAGGAAGTTGCTGAAATGTCAAAAAATTTACATTTATCAAAACTAACATTGAAGGGTGCGAAAAAATTTGTGTGAGGGTGTTTTGTCATGAATTTTTGTTGGTTTAGAAATGTGTGAGTGGAATAGTCAATTGTAATTACACTAGAAGTATTTATTTTATTGGATAAACATTCATTTTTAACAAAAACTTGGTTGCTTAATAATTATTTGACGAAACAAACTGTCTCTGATAAAATTTCGAGTCCGCAGTTTGTTAAGTCAAAGTACTTAATGGAAACCAAGTTTGAGTTTATAAAATGCATGTTTATCCAGATAAAATAAATACTTCGAGTGTAATTCGGTATGATAATTTCACGAATAACAATGACAGTTTCTTGACTTTTCAATTTGATTTTGGTATTCAAAGCAACATGTAGTGATGCCGTTTGTCGAGAATAGTCGAGAGTGAACCCGACTCTCGTCTCGACTCGGAATTTCCAAAACTAATAAAAGTCACTCTCGTCTCGTCTCGAAATTTCTCGACTAATCTCGACATGGAGTCGAGAGTCTCGAAAATCTCGAATCAACTTGGGTTGTGTGGTATTTATATATTTGACATGCAAAACAAGTCAGTATTAGTTTGTTAGTGTTAGTGCGCCCTAGTTCCAGTCTTATGGGATTACTTATACGTATTTTGTACGAAATAACTCCTTTGTGATTTAACTCTAACTAATACATGTTTATTTTATTCCACGGTACTTCATCTATACTTGACTAGCTAGGTACCTAAATTTATAATTTTTATAATTAAAATTAATTTTTGTTAATTAATAAAAATATTTCGTATACCTATATCTTTACTAAATTTATTATTTTGTTAATAACTGTTACATAATTTTAGGAATAGGGATTATTTTTATTAAATATCTAATTGATTTATGTAGATCAAAATAAAGATTTTATTTTGAAACATGTAAGTTTGTATACATTTATTGTTTGTTGATCTTGGTAATATTACTTAAAATACAACTTTTTTGTGAAAGATCCCATTTATGATCTGGTACTGATATTCCAGCATCATTAGCATTTAAAAATGCGTCACGGACAAGATGTGAAAATTTTTTGAGAGTAATTGTTTAATCCTATCTTATTCACAAAAGCATATTTCTGTTAATTTTAAGCAAATAATTAAGTTACTAATCAATTATATAAGACGAGACTCGAGAGTCTCGACGTGACTCTCGGCGAGACTTGATACTGGTCTCGTCTCGGTTCGAATTTGTAGTCGAGAGTTGCCTCATGGTCTCGTCTCGATTTTCTCGACAAGACGAGACGAGACCGAGACTAGTCTCGACTCTCGCGGCAACACTAGCAACATGATACCGATTTTTAAAAATTTTGAGCTGTTGTCATGACAATCATTAAAAAGTAAATAAAAATGTAGGTATCTGATTTTTTATCCGCTATAATAATAACGTAAAACAAGATTGTTTGTCTACAATCGTTCTACAATATGAACATTGTTATTCAATTTTTAGTTAGGATATGTACAACATTGTCGCACTAGTGCAATAAAAAACTATTAAATTTATTACATCAAATTGGCCTCAAACTACGGTTGTGAACATTTTGATTGAAAAATGTTCGTTTTGTTTATAAACGTTGTCATGTTGATGATCGATAACCACGATTTAATCGAATTGTTATAAGCACGGAAAATAATAATAATTTTTAAATTAGCTACATTGACGTTACGATTGTAGACAAAATATTGTGTGCACCTCGTTGGATAGAGCTTGTTTGTTGCCCTTGGAGAGTCGTCAATCTCGGCTTCGACTCGACTGAACTAATTTCTCGCCGCGTACAACAAACAATGCTCTATTAGTACTTGATACACAAAGAACTATTGTATGGCTTATTTTATATAGGAGTGTAATTTCGACCTTATTTATCATTTGTAAGATATACAAAGAATGAATTATAAATAAGTGATGTTTATGTTGTTAGAACTACTATATTAACTGGGGTTGTAGTGTTGAGAAATTAGTATATCTGGCGTTGTCGCACGAGTCAGTAATAAAGCATTACAAAGTACGTTCGTGCGTTTGGTGCTATCTGCGATCAGTGTGCCTGAGTTTCTTACACATTTTTGCTAATGAATCTGTAGCTACGTAGAATGCGATAATATTCTATCACAAAGTGAAGGTATAACAATAAATTAATAAATTTGAACGTACCTCATTAATAAAAATAACTTCAGTACCAACAAGTAACGTATGAAGTAATCACTACATTGGCATTTAGTATAACTATAAAATTATGAGTAGGTATAAGTACGTAATATTACTGTTTTTACAATATTAAATTTATGACTAAAATACTAAGATAAGGTATAAGTATTGTTTTAATTTTGATAAAATTCATTTTTTATATTACGTATCGTAAAAGTGTTTATAAATTAAAATAATAATATAATAAATGTCTTATAACTATATAAATATTATAAACTGCAATAAATTATTATAATCGTTTGTGATTAAAAAATTAAAATACATATCCGTGCAGGGTACATGATGTTTACAGTATAGAAAATTATAGAGGTAGCATATTTTTTGGATTGGGGATTGAAGCAATGAGACGGAAGGGAGGTGTGCTACTAGAACATACCAATATGACATATATTATTTATATTTATACTGAAAGTTTTATAAACAGTGAACATACCACGAAAAGACAGAATGTAGAAAATGTTATTACTGACATTATATTGCAAATTCTACGTTCAAATAAAATTTGACGACGTACCTAATACAAATAATTTTCATCTGTCAAATTCTGAAAAAAGTCAATGTCAAAATATCCTTACTTAGCTGTTATTTTTCCTTTATTTATTTATTTATAGGTGTCATTCCGTTTAGCACGGCGAAATATTATAGTAAAAATTTGTATCATGGCATTAATATTAAAAAATACCTACTTCGAAAACTAATACATAACTGCGTTCAAATGTGCAAATAGAGAATAGAGCATACCAAAATGGCGGGTATAGCTTTAACCAAAGTTGCTTCATTGTTGTGTTCCTATGCTCCCTCTATAAACTTCTATCCTCTAATGGCCATTTGCACCGCTTCCACTTAAATTTTAAGTGTCACTTACATGAAAAATATCAAATCGAACTCATGACAGCAATGTTATATCTACGTTTGATAATTTGATTTTGCTTCGATATTGTTTATTTAAGGAAAATTTAAAATTTAAGTGGAAGCGATGCAACTCGCAATAAGGCTTGCCTGTGATACATACAAAAATATGTCACAAGAAAAGTGTTGTTTATAATAATTCGTAACACTAATTTATATGGAGAAAGGCAGCAATATTTCAAATTTAACACACTAAATTAACAATTTTTTTTTTGGAAAATAATTAGTAAGAATAACCTACTAAAGTATCGCACGTATTATTTATTACTATTAGTATCTACTAGTATTAGTAATAGTGTTACACCGAAAGGTATAAAAAGGGGTTACTGACTATATATATATATATATATCTACTAGTATTAGTAATAGTATTAGTGTAACAAGCGCAAGAAATAAATTTATAGTAAAAATTTAGCTCTTGGGAAATATACTGTGGTTACATACAATACAGTTATTTATATTATAGTAAATATTTTCAAATTAGTCTATTGTTGTTTGAGTCATTTATTTTGTTGTAAAAATACGCATTACAAATTATTTGTTAACCATAGATTTGTAAATTAGAAAATAGGTAAATATTATTAACTTTTGCTATAGGTACATAATTATATACGAGTAGGTAAAGTAAATAAAGTCATATTGGCAACAGCAACACAATATTCATAAAAACAGTTTGGGTATCACTGATTTATTCAACTAAAATCAAATAATATTTTGAGCACAACATTCTTATAGAGGAGTAAATTGAATCTGTTGATTGCACTGAACTAGGAACCTATGTTTGCAAGTTCAGTATACCGTGGATTGTCGTAGTGCATGTGCCAATGTTTATAAGGTAAAATTAAACATTTTGTGTGTATATTTTGATACATTTAAATGTAGAAATAACGATTAATTTCTATTTACAGTGTAGTGCCATAAACAATTTAAAGACTGTCTGGGACACCTACATAGGATGCACCATCGTCAGAGGTCAGAGTACACCAAAGGTTAGCATTTTTATTTATATAGCTAGCAGGACTCATTGGGCAGAATCACTTTTCAACCCATATGGAAATTTAAAGGCTAATATTAATGGACTGCTCTATTGCCGAATTTGAGATTATATTTATTTAAATAATCATGAGTGTTACCAACTTGTAGAATGGCAAAAAAGATTTATTCTTAAACAAAAATAAATTACAATATTTAGTTTTTATTTTGGAGGAGGGCCAATGACATCCATCAAATGCATGCAAATGGCCATCTCTGCTGATTCGTCTCTTACACGATGAATTTTGATCACTAAACAAGTATATAGGTACACCTAAATATCAACGATAAAATTTACGGCAGTTATGTACACGTCTGTAGGCCTTAAACACAATATGACTCACTGGTCCGTCAACGTAACACATTTTTAAATTGTTTATTTATAAATAATTAACAAGATAAAATATCATCAAATACAACATAACGCATAAATAAGAGAATTCTAAAAGCAGTATCCGCAATTATGAGTATAATAGCTACGAGTAAATATGTTAAAATGAGTACGTTGGACTAACATTGCGCGGATAATGGTTAAACTAATTTAGAATTTTATCAAAAATGTATTATATATATATATATATATATATATATATATATATATATATATATATATATAATTTATAGCAGAAATAATTAGAACAGCAAAAATTTGTATAAGGTGTAAATAAAAATAATAATAATTCATAAGTAATTTATTTTGTAACAAATGTAGAGTAGATAACAATTTTGTTTATAAATAAATAGGAAATAAATATTATTTTTTGTATTGTTTTTTTACAATCAATATTATATTAAATTTATTATATATTCAGTTATCGTTCTAATGGATAACTGAAATGAATATAACATTTTAATGTGAGGATAATTTCAGAATATTTTCGGATTATTCAGTGTGAAATAGAGAAACAGTAAAATGACACAATAGTAATTTTTATTACGTTATTACCGATATAATAATTCTTTCTTTTACTACACAACAAATTAATGAACACTTATACATAAGTTATAAAAAATATAACTTTTATAAATAATCGCAAATTTGAACGATATTTTCACGGTCATAGATTTGGGACAAATATATTAAATGATTGTATTTGTATTTATATGCAAAAAATAATACTTCACTAATTCGGATTTTGCAAAAAGATATAAAACAAATGTTTACGTTTTTATTTCTCACTCATTTACTGCATAATATATTTGCGAAAGCATATTTACTTTCTCCAACTTGAGATGTTCTTATAAGAGTAAGAGTATCATCAAAATGTCAAGATGTGTATTCCTAATTTGGAATAACCACACATTTATATGCAGAAAACAAAACCACAGTCTAAACAGCAATGCAATGCAACCAATAATGATTTATTTATCCTTAGAGTATAGAAAATTATAGAGGTATCATACTCTGATTTTTTTGGGATTGAAGACAGGAGACGGAAGTGGGTGTGCTACTGGACCATACCAATATGGAGGATATATTTATATTTATTTTGAAAGTTTTATAAATTGTAAACATACCAGGGAAAGAACAAAATGCAGAAAATGTTATTACTGACGTTATATTTCAAATAAAACATAATTTCTGGCTTTTTTAAAAATGCGTGCCATTCAGGCTGTAGAGATCGTAGTGGGAAGAGAGTGATCTCATTCGACAGATGCACTTTTAAAGTTTTGTTCCCCATCCGGTCAGTCGCCATAATGCGTTAGAGCACGGAGCAGCGTGTGTTTTCAGTTGAGTCGTACTTTTCCAATGGATGTTCTGTGATTGCAACCCAGCGTGACTTTCGAAGGAGTGGCCAGCCCGCTCGCCCGATTTGGCTCCTTGTGATTTTTTAAAATCCCGCGTTTACGTCAACCGTCCATGGACCCTAGAAGACCTGAAGGCCATCATCCGGGCCGCAATTGCCAACATACCCGCTGTCATGCTGAAAGGGTTATGACAAACGCCAGAAATCGGCTTATTCAGTGTATAGACAATGGGAGGCGTCATCTACCTGATATGATTTTGAAAACTGGGTGAAACAAAACTTTAGATATGTAGGTACCTACATTATAAAATAAAAAGTTTCTGATTCATAAATGGACTTTGATAGTATTTTTTGCTTATTTCAAATTTAGTTTTCAATATTATAAATAGTGGAAATGTTAATAAACAGGAATGCAGTCAGTATTTCAATTTAGAATTTTTATTTGACGAACATCAAATTTCGTCAAATAAAAATTCTAAATTGAAATACTGACTGCATTCCTGTTTATTAACATTTCCAACATCTTTACCAGTCGCTTAGCAAGAAAATTATATTATAAATAGTACCTATATATCAAGTTGGAAATGGTTTGACGTTTTTTTATAATGTCGAGTACGCAGTTGTATAGAGCGTGACACCTATTACTTGATTTATAAAATAAAATATAAAATTGTAAAAAATCCAAGAGTCCGCAGTACCGTTCAGTCAAAGAGTACGGTTGCGTACTCTTAGATATTTGTAAGTATTTTAAATTTTGCAGATGCAAAATTATAAGAGAAAAAGTGATCGGACGTTAAAATTTATTCCTGATTTAATGAAAAAAAAAATAAAAGATCGGTTGGAAAATGGGGAGTATATAGCATTAACCCTTGAATTCACGAGGCTACATTGCGAAAACGATTGAGAGAGTCCCTTCATGTTAAAATATGTCATTAATTAAAGATAAAACATATAAAAACGAAGAAGTCAAAATGTCTGATATGAGCAGTACCTATGTTATTGATGTCTATTAAAAAAAGTGTGAACCAATGAATTAAATTTTAGAAGTACCAAATATTCAGTTGGATATTTATTTTCAAGATATTGTGCCAATCACTAAAGCTTCAGGTGAAACAAATATGAGAAAAAGAAAAGGGAAAAAGTAAAAAATTTTGACTTCCTCCCCAAATGAAATGCAAATTAATTTAGAGAAATTAAAAACCGTCAAGCGCAAAGTCAACCTAAACTGTAATGTGCCTAAAAAGAAAAATGTATACCTACATAATATAGACCCACCAACACAAGACTGGATACAGTGTGAAATCTGTAAAAATTGGTGGCATAAAATGTATACCACATACACTGGTAAAAAGATTTTCAAACGCGATCAACGCGCATCATAAAGTGTCTGCGTAGGTACTCTTTAAATTAGTTCGTAACCTTTAATAATACGTAATTGTTTTCTATCCTCTAAGGTTTATCATATTATGCAGTTGTTTTTTGCAGAAGAAATTAATCATCTTGTATAATAATTATTGTATTGTATTACTACAAAACTATTATGTTATTCGTTATTCTATTAATTAATCATAATCATAGCATCAACTAAACGTGACAATAACAATAATTAACCAAAAACAAATTTCATTTGCTAGCTCAATAATTAATCAAATTAATTAGAAAACATTTAAAAAGCATGTTTTATTGCCGAAGAAAAATTTTCTGTATACTGTTACCAACAACATCTGCTTGTAATTAGCAACTAAAATTAGTTTTAAAGGATTGAAAGAACAGAATAAAAAAGTGAATTGTACTTGATGGTTTCGGAGAGAAGCGAACCAGTTTAGGATATTGTTCTGGCAATAAACGAGAATACTCTCGTAAGTTTAACGGTATATGCGTATAAAACGATCAGCAGATCAACTTCTTGTCGTAAGTAAGTTGCTGAGTAGGTTCTTCGCGTGTTTTTTTTTACCAAGGATTCTGTGATTGTAATGAAAATGAAGTTCGTCGTTGTATTATACAGTGAGTTTATTTTAAAGTGAAACATGGGATTACGAATTTGACAGCAATATGTTAGAGCGTTCTTTTTAAAATGAAATATAGGGAATAAATTTGAATTTGTTAAATACGATTTATACTTTGAACAATTAAAAGTTTATGTTGAAATCGTCCGTTTCTTCAAGAATAACAGTTAAATTGATTTCCTATGTTTCATTTTAAAAAGAACGCTCCAATACATTGGTGTCAAAGTTAAACCATGTCACGAATTGATAATCAGAATCTATAGAACGAGAATAATTTTGATGTTTGGCGTCTAAGATGACATTAAATTTTTTAAATTTACAATTTTGCACCGTCTGTATAAATGCTTCTTCAGCCATTTATAGACAACGATTATTATGAAAGGCAACTTTAAGTAAACCAAATATAAAATATACTTATAAGCGAACAAACAGATACTTCTGACTTCTGTCGCTAATTTCAAAGCTAGTTTGTTTTACTAGGCTAACTATACAACCTTAATTTTGTAATTGTGAACGACCATTAATCAAAACTAACTAATCAACTATGTATAACTATAACTACTAATTATATCTACTGATTATAACTACTAATTTCGTATTGTGAATGAGGCTTCATACTCTTTAATTGCATAACTTCGTAACTGTTCGCCTTCATGTTTTTCCGTTGTTATACAGCTTTAAAAAACACGCGCATTTTCATGAAGAGAGTGCAACGTACTGTAGAGAAATTAAAATGTAATTTTAAACAAAGTTTGTTTTTAAATATCACGGTCACTATAACAATGACATTGCACTTTAGTAAATTTGAAAGAAAGAAAGTTATTGCATGGTCCACGAAACATAGGTGGTAAAAACTTTTAATTCAATTTGAAGAAAGAAAAAGTTGAATTAATTCTGTTTACACTTGGTTTTTGTATTGTTTTACATAAATATTTCCGTAAGATTTTAAATTTTTTTTTACAAAGTCTCCTTTAAATTCTTATTGTTTTTAGCAATAAAGTTGATAATAAGCAATATTTATTTATTACTACTCCTTTATATTTATAAAATTATCCTAATTTTGATTTCAACGAAGTGTTTGCGAAAAAATCTTCAAAAGAATTTTTTTTCTTGATTTGTGGTTCTACATTCACATTTTAAGACGTTTTAAGACGATCCTGTACCGCGCCAGAAAACAGCAAAAAACATAGATTTCGCGTGCCACTCCACAGTGTTTATTGTTTTGTTAAATACGTAATAATCTAAAGATATTGTTGAACAAATTTTGCTTTAAAATCGAAATACACTGCTCAAAACAAAAATCGAGCCACTTTGCCGAACCAAGAAAATGCATGTTTTTAAAATGTGGGGCATTTCTTTCAGGGACGTGTTAACCAAAATCTGGAAATTTCCTCTGGAGATACATTCCTCCTCTACGTTCTCCAAAAATCCCGAAGAGATTCGCTCCCCCCGACCCCCTGAAAAATCGCTTTATGTGCTGTCATGTTTGAGGAATGAAAAATCTCAAAGTTTGAAGGCTTGTAGATCCAAAAATCCTATCTTAAGGGGGTTGTTCGACTCGATTGTCACAAAGCTCTATCAATTTCCTTTTCAGAGCTGAAAATTTCGTCCTTATTAGTGAAGAATTGAGTGAGTTATCGCGTTTCAAAGGAACCCCTGTTTTTAGGGCTTTTTTTCGAAAAATCATCGGATACGATGCGTGTATGCGTGCATGCGTGTGCATGTGTGTGTACATATGTGTGTGCATGTGCATGCGTGCATTTGCACTTATCTAGCCATTTAATTTGAGGTATCAAATTCGATATGACACTATAATTTTTTGATAAAAAATGTCCATGTTCGATCCCCATTTTTCTTTTGAAACGCGATAACTCACTCAATTCTTCACCAATAAGGACGAAATTTTCAGCTCTGAAAAGGAAATTGATAGGGATTTGTGACAATTGAGATTTTTCATTGCTCAAACATGACATCACATAAATCGATTTTTCAGGGGGTCGAGGGGAGCGAATCTCTTCGGGATGTTTTGGGAACATAGAGGAGGAATGTATCTCCAGAGGGAATTTCCAGATTTTGGTTAACACGTCCCTGAAAGAAATGCCCCACATTTTAAAAACAGGCATTTTCATGGTTCGGCCAAGTGGCTCGATTTTTGTTTTGAGCAGTGTAGTATGTTAATTTGAATTTTGACAATTTTTGTTATTTTTTTAACACAAATATCTTCTATTTTAAAACGAATTAAAAAAATTCGATCGGTTATTTCGCAGATCCAAGCTTTGTTGACAACATAATAAAATTGAAAGTTAATTCACTTAAGAGCTGTGTGGCACGCGAAAACCTTCCTTTTTACAAATATTGCAGTTTTTCTATAAATATGAGTGCCAAAATAATTTTTTCCCTCAAACATAAATTATTTGTTATTTTTATGTTTAATAAAACTATAAACGATATAGAATGGCGTGCGGAATCAATGTTTTTGACTCTTTTCTGCCATGGGTAGAGGATTACCTTAAGTTAGGGTACTTAACCCTGAAAAACCCTGTATAAATATTGACAATCATACATTTCGATTATTAATTACCAGCAATGAAATAATTCTTCACTTCAACTAAAAAAGTTGCAACATGTTCGCATCGCGCCATTCAGTGTTCACTTCAGCGCGCTTTTGTGTTCTAGAGTTTCACAAATTAATATTTATTATTTGAAGTTAGTGGTGCAGCCACCGTAACAATCATTCTAGCATTACGCGCGATAGAGCATCTTACATCTCAGGAGGCGTCTCCTGCGCTGTCAGTGAAAGTACGCGCTTTTCATTCAAGAGATAATATGGAAATTTAAGGCTAGACTGAGTTGGAACTTTCTTTAGTTTATTTTATTGTTTAAGAGGCCCGTCTACCGCCTAAAATCCAGCGCAAAACGTAGGTACTAATGTAGCAAGTGTTTTTTGGCCTGTAAAAGAATGCTATAATAATTGTATTTCAATAAGGGTTATATTTTATTTATTTTATTTTGATGGTAACTATTCTACAGGATTATCTCCCAATTAAAGAATGGTAGATGTTATTATAGTGGGATCCAACCACTCGGACTCAATACGCAAGGAATCGAACTGGGGACCACTAGCATGTTTGGCGGACCGTTTACCGTTGAGCTAACCACTTAAAGGATCAAATAACAGTTGTGCCTTTTTAAAATTTTTAAAAATAAAATTGTACATGATTATAAAAATTCCAAAAAATTCATAAAAATTTCCATTTATGCAAACTTTACACAGGTATATCTCCTGTTTTTTACTTCCTTGTACGAAGTAAGGAAGTATTGTAATCGCGAAAAATTTCGGTTCTCAGATTTTGACGGAAATATCCGTTTTGACCTTTTCTGAATCCATTATGACTAGTTTCGACGTGACGTCTGTACGTACGTACGTACGTACGTACGTACGTACGGACGGACGGACGTATGTGTGTCGCATAACTCAAATACGGTTAGACGTAGAAAGTTGAAATTTTGTATTTAGGACTGTTACAGCATCTAGTTGTGCACCTCCTATTTTTGGTTTCAATCTATAAACCGGAAGTAGTACTTTTTAAAAATATTTCGATAAATATTTAATTTAACACAAATTTTTTTATTTTAAATGAAAGATTATGTGATTATTACCTAAAATCGGTATTTTATAAATATTTTTGTATCTGGTATCATTTAGGAATAATTAAAGTATATATTTTTTATTTAGTATTTCTTTATCTTGTAGTCCATGATCGATTAACATTTGTTACTACGTAAAATTTAAATGATTATGACATGACAGTGACAATAGTAAAATATGCTTTATATCTTCTTCTGCAGTTTAAATAAAATGACTAAAATATATTTGTGAGTATACTAGTATAATATGTTAAAAGAATTTTTTATATTATTCTACATTTTAGTTATTAAGAAAAGTATGAACACACAAGGCGTACAAGGAAGTCATGTGGTGTCCACGTCAGATTTTTTATTTTTATAATTTTAAAAAGGCACATCTGTAGATTCATTCTTTCTCTATTAAATGTTTATAAAAACATTACTTTGAAGTCAATACTAACAGTTTACTCGCAACGAAAACACTTTTACAGTATTTTTCAACTTCAAAATGACATTAAACATTAAACGTTATGAAATATAGGTGCAATACGAAGAAGTCAAGTACCCGAAATCGCTTCTGGTTGTTAATTGTTGATGTCAATGTATGTACACTTCTGTTGGCATTTGGCAAAGCAAAATGCGCGTTTACTGCGCAGGTCTAGTATGAAACTTGGCTGAAGATAGGACCAGAGCTATTTTTTAAGTCGGGAAAAGACGTTTCTAGTATGAAATTTGGATGGAGATTTTCGTGATTTACATTATCATATTTTGGATTCTAAAATCTAGTGTGAAACTTGTCTAAGTTTCTAGCCGAAAAAAGTATAATGTAAAACAACAATCATTTTTGGAATCCGAAAACTCATAATAATTTGGTTTTATTCATCTCAGGAGACATTTCAGTTAAAACCATTTCTTTAATCATAGGTAACATACAATATTTATTATACAGCTTTTATGTATGTTAATAATGTGTTATAAAGAAAGTATCATTATTTATAAATTAAAATCAATAATTTTGTTAAATTACTATTCTGAAATAATTAGCATCATTACAAAGATGTGAAAATTAAGAAATTTCTGAGTATGAAATAGAAAAGCTAGTTTTCAAATGAATGAGAGAAATTTTAATAATATGTTAATATGACATTCATGAGTATATTTTATTTCAAATGTTACAACAATGTTAGTAATTAAAAACAAAACAAAACTTAAAGCTGCGTGATAAGAACTAGTTAAACTAATTCCGAGGATTCCTTTTGTAAAAGTGTACGAAGTACGAGTGTATTTAAAACATAACAATTTTATTATTTATACTTAGTAGAAGTTGCAACAACTTCTAATGTGTCCAGCAGCACACAACCTACAGCCTTATTCTGAAAACTGAATTTTTCACTTAAATACCTACCTACCTACAACCACTACAATATTTGATTTATGTCATTTAATGTGACCTGTCAATATTTTTTACTCAGCAACAAATATCAGCCGATCATGGATTACAAGATTAAGGCGTTTTGTTTGAATTTTACTACAATTCCTTAATGCTAATCAGATTAAGAATTTTTTTTTAAGAATGTAATGTAGTAAATATTTTTCTTCTTATTCTCATTACAAAAAATACAATATTTACCCAAATTTACCGATATTTTCGAAAAAACATTTTCACTTGAACCAAAATCTAATCAGCATTTTAAATTTGTATACAAATGTAAAATACCAAACAATATTTTTGCATAATTTGTATTTGAGTTATCCGAACTCCAGAAATCCGAACATACATACATACATACATACATACAGACATCATCGCAAAACTATTAAAAATGAATTGTAAGGGCCCTAATTCGTGCTCATCCGCACTAAAATCTCACTACCTAATTTTTAGCATGATTCCAATTCCATTCAAGGTATGGCGAAAGGTAAAAACAATCTTGATTCTTAAGTTCTATTTGATATCGACTAGAAACAAGTATAGAATTATAACTATTTTGACAAATTTTACTACTGACAGTTTTAAATGGCATATTTTTTGCTGGTTAAGAATTCGTAGAATACTCTCGATTTTACTATTTTTTCTATTTCACTCTTTTCCCCACTACTACGACTGCCTAAAACCAGCCCGAAACTTGTACTTTACCGTATCCGAGCAATGTATATAGTGTCATTTTGAAGTAGAAAAATACTGTGTTTTCGTTGCGAGTATACTGTTAGTTTATTATTGACTTCAAGGTAATGTTTTTATAAAAATTTAATTCAGAAAGAATGGATCTACAGATGTACCGTTTTAAAAAATTTTAAAATAAAGTTTGCATAAATTGGAAATTTTTATGAATTTTTATAATCATATAGGTACTTACAATTTATTTATTATAATTTTAAAAGGCACAACAAATAATTGATTTTGAACGTTGATACGTTAGTACGTTTTGTGCTGGATTTTAGGAGGTAGACTGGCCTCTTAAATCCAATAATGGGCTACTAATAAAGTACCTACAAATATAATTTATAAGGATATTGTTTACAATTGATTACTAGAATAATGAACAAGAAATAACATCATCCACTCTTTTAATAAAAGAAACGGTCATAACTCATAAGTAGAACTTCTACGATAGAAAAATGTGCCGAAAAAATTAAAGTCAACTTAACGGCGATTTAATTCAGAACTCTAATTTACGACATTGTCAAAAAATTTCTACATCTATAAAAAACAACAGTTGAGTAGCTGGTTACAAATCGTTCTACTTGCAGTGCCAGTGTAATTAACACAAATAGAATTTAATTAAAAATATTCTTAGTTAACATGAAAACAACGACGATAAGCAAGATTCACAAGCGGTATTCTTGAAATTTAACGGAACGCAGATTTGCGCAATTTGTAATTAAGATAGAAAACAATAAATGAATAAGAATAATCAATTAAAATTAATATCGAACGTTCAACAGGATAATTATAATTTAAAATACCGTATAAGCGAGCTAATTACATGTATTGTCCGGTCATAACCCAATAACTAACAATTTCTAAAATTTATTAATAACTAATTAACTAATACATATCACGCACATTCTAAATTATTTTCGTTTTTAGCGTAAATGTAACACTTTCAAATTTCTTTTTGCAATTAATTAATGCATTTTATTGTCACTACAAAATTATGCTAATGCACAATTATTTTATATAATACCAACGTGGTAATTAAGTTATTATTTTTATAAATCGTTTATTATATTTGCGTAATTATGTTATAAAAGAATACATTGGTTGAATAAAGTAGGTAATGTGTTTATCAGAAACAACTAGAGCAAAAATGAAATATTTCTTTGAAATAACGTCAAGAATTTTAGAAAACATTATAAGAAATGCATTTATTTAAAAAGTAAACATAATTATTAATATTTGCTATTAGTTACACACAGCACAGTTAAGTATAAAAACTCTCACAAACATGAAGTGGGTACTAGATACCTACTATAAATTAGTTAAATTAGGCAAAAGTTTCCCAATAACGAGAATGTTATACAATTTTTATTTATTTAAAAATATCAGTAATTATTCTTTAAGTCATTTAAGGAAGATTAAAATAAATGAGAAACAATGATATTTACGAATGGGCAAAGGAATGAGAAATAATGGCATAAAGAAATACGTATAATTTTGGTTGTGGTCTTGGTTTATTAAAATACCTAATAAAAACAAGTTTATACCTTAAATTTCCTTCCGTAGCAAAATATTGCATAGTAAAAATATGAAATAATTCTTACATATTATTCTATGGTATGTTTGAATTTATATAATTATGCTCAACGATATGCCAATTTGTTTAGAATGACCATTCATTTTTTTGATGAAATCAGACAAAATTTATGGTTTATTGACATGTTATAAAGTGATGTAAAATAATAAAAAAATATAGCAATACCTTTATATTTTATGTTCTCCTAGTATGTAAGTAATAGTTAATTTATGTCATGGATACGAGATACGTTATATACTACATTATGCCCGCCTAGGGCATTAAAAAATAACCATTCTACTTAAATTAATATATTTCCTACCTGAGCTAGGATATCAAAATAATAACGAAATTTGAAACATTAAAGGGAAATGTCACGCGCGGAATATTTTAAATAAAATAGTAAAACAAAATATTGTATGCAAAACGAGCATCATTGATGTTTATAGCCCTCCGACGATTTACAGATCCTCGGGCCAGAGGCCCTTGGGCTTGTAAAAATGTCGCCCTCGGATGAGTATAAACATCATCACGTGCCCTTGATACATAAATAACTATTATAGTACCTATCTAGTATTATTGAAAAGGGAAAATAAGAACTAAAATATCAATTTTATAAGCAGTAGGTATAAGAAGAAAACACGCCGCAGGTGAACATTTTTTTATAAACTTTTCTTATAATAATAGCTGCGTTCAATGAATTTAGCAAATCTATCGAATTTCTTTACGTTGATTGGTGTACAAGTGAAAATTTGACAGTTTTACTAGCAAATTATGTCAACAGTACTAGCAAAAAAACTGCTGCTTTTGTTGCGCTAGCGTTATTAAAAAAGATAGACAAACCATAGTAACATTATTAAATTTACACTGTTGCACAAATCAGCATAAAGAAACTTGCTAGATTCATTGAACGCAGCTATTACTGTACATTTATGATGAATTTAAATAATAACAATTGAAAAACAAGATTTGCTTAGAGCTTTAGGAGATCCATAAATGAAAATCAGTACTTTCAGTACAGTATGTAAGAAATCAGTACAAATATTTTCAAAGGGTCTGAAAATCAGTACTGTCCTGAAAAAATCAGTACGAATGATCACTAAATTTGTTATATTTATTACGGCTAGTATCGGGCTAGTAGCACAAACTTAATTACGCATATTTGAATAAAATATTTGCCTCTGTGCCACTGATACTAAAATGCGATAAAAGGTTCCATTTAACTCTTAATTTTTTTCTACGCCTGCTTCAGAAAGTTCATGTTTCTACATTGTTTTTAATGTTGAAAGCAGCTGTTTGTCACAAGTTTGTTGTAAAATACCTAAATACTTTGTCGCACACTTTCGGGCACTTTACAACACAGGTTTGCCTTTTTTGAATGTATATTTAATTCGCAACAACATTGATATTTAGAAAAATTTGACAGTAAATGACAAATAATTAATGGTTATATTTGTATTTTTTACCTTCGTTATTTTGTAGCAGTAGAAAAAATAGTGTGTATTGATAATATTTTGTCACACTTACGATTGTAACCCTACGTGCAATTTTCGTTTGCGTTCGACAAAACAATATTTTCAAAATTTGTTATACAAATAACTATTATTTAAGCAGTGTTAAATAAAAACATTGTTGGTTACATTGACCATAAGAGAAGCATAAGAAAAGTTAAAGTATGTAGAATATAGTTAAATATTAGTGTAAAAAAGTTTAAATTTAAACACAAATACAATCTGTACCTAATTTTGGAGTTAACCATCCTGCTTCTGCGTCTAGCACTGGCACTATTCCTGATAACGCTCCCCATCACAAAAACAAACACTAATCCAACTAAGAACTGTCAAACATAGCCTACTGCGCATGTAACCGCGCCAACACTACTAATTACTAAATTCACTGCTCTGCTCACAAACAGACGGTCACTAGGCAACACATGGTCGGTAACAGGCCCGCATCTTTACCGACAGTTAGAACGGTACTGAGACACCGGCTGCAGGACAAGCAGACGCAGAAGTTGGGGAATATGAAAGTTGGTAGTGAGGGGGGGGGGGGGCACCAGGTTCTCTACCACGGGGAGCTTGGAAGTTAGTAGAGTATGGCACCCTGTAGATTGGGGCTTTGTCTAGGTTTTGTTTTAAATATGTAAAAGGAAGTGGACCTACTTAGTAGATCGTATCGGAGACAATAATTTATTGGTGTTATAGTTTTTTCTGACGTTTATTATTCTGCTATAAAATGCAGCTACTTTTTCATGTATGAGTAATAGCACTAATAAGTATAATAATTAGTTTCCTATTAGCGTTCTTCTATAGGTAATTCCACTAGGTCTAGGGGTCTAGGTTACCTTACCAATATAACCAATTAATTATTTCTATCTTACTGATTCAAAAAAGTGAGATATTGCATCCCTTTTTCCCCTAAATAATTAATAGGAGAACCCAAAATATATTATTTAAAAAAATCGGTCTGTCTGTTGGTCGGTCTGTCTGTCTGTCTGTCTGTCGGTTTGTATGTCTGTTGGTTTGTCTGAATAATAGAGAAAGTATTTTGATGAATCTTCACGTTTTAAACCCCAAAGAACATAATTTTTAAAAAAGTCGGTCTGTCTGTCGGTCAGGTTGTCTTTCTGTCTGTCTGTCGGTCTGTATGTCTTTCTGTTTGTCTGAATAATAGGGGAAGTATTGTAATCCTGCTTTTTTGATAGTTCGAAATTTTGATGAATCTTCACGTTTTAAAACCCAAAGAACATATATATTTTTAAAGTCGGTCTGTCTGTCGGTCGGTTTGTCTTTCTGTCTGTCTGTCTGTCGGTCTGTATGTCTGTCTGTTTGTCTGCATAATAGGAGAAGTATTGTAATCATGAATTTTGACAGTTCGAAATTTTGATGAATCTTCACGTTTTAAATCCTATGAACTCTATAAACATAATTTTAAAAAAGTCGGTGTATCTGTTGGTCGGTCCGTCTTGTCGATCTTTTGCCTGTCGGTCTGTCTGTTGGTCTGTATGTCTCTCGATCTGTCTGTCTATCCGTAAGTACGATAACTTAAGAACGCGTAAGAATTTTCACTTATAATATCACATGTGTATTAATTCTTTCCGGAAATTTTGTTGAGTTTTTTACGTTGTTGGAATGCACGACAACAAATTTCCTGGACATTTCCGAGTCCATATTCGGTAAGAAAATCGCAATGACACAGCCGATCTATTTTTGAATTCTTTTTACAATAGAAACTTGAAATATTTACTAAAGTATTTAACATTAATAAATATGTATTATTTACCATATTAATTGCTTATTTACTCAAAATACCAATTTAATTTTTTTTATTTAATGTCAAAGTGACAGATGACGGTAAAGTTTCCGCTTATTAATTTTAGTTAAGTTACTCAAGCTTAATACAAAATTTCTGAGACAATTCAACTCATGTGTCATCTGTCAAAAATGGACCAATCAATTTTGAGGATTTATAAATTTTCCACCAATTGAAACGAATTTTTTCGACAATTTATCACTAGTGCTCGCAGCGACATAATTTTTCGACAATTTTCACTAGTGATCCAATCGACAATTATTTTAAACAATTGAATATATCTTTATTAATCAAAATCCTATTATTATAACTGTTGTAATGGAAGTGAATCTATTTATAAATCATTTTCCTAAAGAAAGAATACATTTTTATTCGGTGAATTGTCCTCCGAATACCATTCGTGTTCCAAGTTATGTCGACAATTTTTGTGGCTGCATCACTCATGATTATTACGCTTGATTGAAAATTGCACGAGTGCGTAGCACGAGTGCTATTTTTTAATAACCATTCGTGATACAGCAACAAAAATTGTCGACATAACTTGGAACACTAGTGGTATTATATATGAAAATTTTTATATAACCATGGTTACTATTATTGTAATCAATTCATTCATTGGCTGTTATTTGTGTCATGCGCATTTCACTGAAATTTTATATTTAAGCTTTTTACAAAAAAGTTTTAAGTTCATTCATGAGCTTTATACGATCAGTGGTATCAACTTTATTGATTTTTTTTAAAAGTTAGTACTTAAATTGATGAACATATTGTCAACGTATGCGCTTTCAATATTATTACTTAATTTAATTTACATATTGCTCGTATTATGTCTATAACTATTTATATAATTAATTTTATTATATTTATACCTAGATGCTAGCTCAATGATTTACTACAAAAACAATTTTATTTGTAAAATATTTTAATTCATTAGAAATATAAACTGTAATAAATTGTATTTGTTTTAATGTGAACATTTTAAATGGTAATCAAATTACCATTAACCTACTCCTGTACAACATTAATGTCTTAAATAATGAAATAATTTTTTTATTGTCCAGCTTATCGAATAACATGTTATATTGATTCAAAATCAATTATTATTATTTTGAAAACTCAGTCATTAATCTATAAAATATGTATTCAAAAATTAAAATATAATTCTTTACTTTCTCTCGTATTTAGAGGAAATTGTATGCTTTATGCTAGATAAGTAATGCTTTGCATGCAAATAGAGTATTATACTTTTTATTATAGTTTGATAAATTTATAAAGGATTATTTACTTTTACAAAGATTTATTTATATGGATTAAGTAGGTACTTGTATTGCGTAAAGCAAATTTATTGCAAATGATACCAAATAAATTTATTACGACTTTCATTCGTAGTGACAATTGGAGAGATTTACTAATTACTAATTATTGCACTATACTATATGACATACAAATTATAGAAACTATTTTATGACATTAAATCTGCGCTTTAAAAATAATATCCTCTGTAGTATAAGTACTTTCTAACAATCATTATACCTAAGCTTGGATCTGCGAAATAACCGATCGAATATTTAAAATTCGTTTTAAATTAGAAGATATTTTGATAATTGTTAAAATACAAATTAAGAAATTTCGATCTTAAAGCAAAATTTTAAAATTGTGCATACCTATATTGTATTTTGTGGATTGTACTTTTATCTTCAACAATATATTTAGATTATTATATTTAACAAAACTATAAACGTTGTGGAGTGGATCGTCTTAAATACTTAAATAAATATTCAGTCGCAATTAAATTATGGAACTACCAACGATACTGCCGTCTGACGCAGCGTTGAACTCTCAACCGATACCTATAGCATTTTATTCATACGATGTACACAAGAAAATTTTCATAAATTCTTTAACTACCTTAACGCTATCTGTAGCAATAAACATTCATTTACATCCTCCGTATCATAACTTAACCACTCATTTAACAATGTTACATGTCATCTTCTAATCTAAACCTTTCTCTTTTAAGATAGCGTGCTTCTGCCCTCGCACTTGCTATTCACGCTAACACGCATGCATACAAATTCTCTATTCTCTTTAAATATAGTCATCAACACCGTAAATGAGCATTTACCATGCCCTATGCACACTCTAATATCTAAGCTGTGCCTGTATCGTGTTGATTCGAATTGCATCCGCTGAAGAAGTAGAAACTGTTTAATTATTGTCACTGGACGAGAGAACGAGAGAGCGAGAGAGGAGCAAGACATCCAAGTTACGTGATGAAGATTGGTGTTTTAGTTTTTGTTATGCTTATTTAATTTGTCTGTGGTCTACGGAAAATAAGTAAGATAATTATGTAATAAAGTAAAACTTTAAATTATTTTATTAAAACATTCTTGTTGGCTCATAAATACTTATTTTGCTGCTATAAAGATATTATAGGTACACTTAAATACAGCAGAGACCTGGTAAAGAAACAGAATCAGTGAAACCTAAACTGTACCTAAATTTAAATTAATATTACTAAGTTATGGTTTTAAATATACCTACCTACATATTTAACAACAGTTTTCATTTTATTAATTGCAATTCTTTGTTGAAACTGAAACTCGAAAAACCTTAATAGTTATTTATTATAAGGGATAGAAGTAACAGAATTTAGCGCAAGGTGTGATGTTTCAATCACACCGAGCGTGAAATTTTTTTTCTATAACCACTAAAATATTTAAAAAATGAAGAAAATGAGCAAATCTAATATAATCTAAAGTGACAAAACAATATCTCTGTTATTTTCTCAAGGGGTAGAAGTATTTCTATGCCTGGAGATGAAATATGACGTTTCAGCAACTGACAGCAGATATGAAATGTCATCACTTTATATAGGTTATAGAAAAAAATCTGCTGTGGCCAGTACACGACCTCTCGCCTAATGCTGCTTATTCTATTAATCTCGAGATTAATCTAATAAATAGTTTTACTTACATTTTAATAGTTTCATGTTCATGTAAGATGTAAACGATAATGTAAACCAAGATGCAAGCAAAAGATGTCAACTGTACTGTCACTGTCATAATCATTCAAATTTTATGTAGAAACAAATTTCAAATCATGGACAACAAGATACAATATTAATTGTACTTTATTTTATTGTTAAATACTACCAGATTCAGCAAATTGTATTTATAATTAACTGTACCCATAGATAATTATATTTTCTTTTATTTTTAATTGCAAAAATTGTCATAAATAAATAATGTAACAATATATTTAAGGAAAACTTTATCAAGCTTCAAAAAGTACTACTTCCGGTTTGCGGATTTCTACCAAAATGTTATCCGGTGTTAAGATTCTTATTATAACCTTAAATATGAAATTTGGTTTTTAAAGGTTTGATACTTTTTCAGTTATCGTGGACGAAAAATCGCCAGTCCATACATTCATACAAACACACACACGCACACACACACACACACACACATACACACACACAGACATCATCATGAAAATAGTAAATTCGTATTGTAGAGACCCTGAAACGTGCTTATCCACCAAAAACTCATACTCGAAAATTTTGACCCATTACAATACCTCTCTTATAGAATATGAGGCGAGAGGTAAAAAGTATTTAAAAAAAATCGTAGGTACTTAAACTTAAAGATAAGTACTAAAGTTACATCCATGTACCTGTAAATAAACATAATAATAATAATAACATTTCAAAATAATATTGGCGTGTAAATTTTCAAAAAGTGAATTGTATTTCCTATAAAGAACCGTAAAATTGAAATTAGAGAAATTCATCAATTGAATTTTATTGTTTCCGGTGTCGTTGTGTCACCTAATAAATTATTAATAACATCGTCTTTCGAATGTTCCGAAACTGGAGAATGTTGAACTTATAGACAGTAAGGAAGTTTACTTTCTTTTGTATACAACATTATAATCTTTAAATATTTATTGTGTTCTTCTTATTATACCAATTTACTTTAATTTTATCAATTAATTTTAAAATCAGCAGATTTGACAAGGCACTCATTTTGTCTCTCTATTTCTAAAATGTTTCAAGTTTGCGGGCACATGACAAAAATGAAAACATACGCCGATGCCTCTCCTGTAATATTTTACTCCGTGTTTAAAAAAAATGTAATTCACTTGCAAATAAACAATTGTTTAAAGTAGTTGCTATGGAGTCAATAATAAAACGTGAAAATTCAATAAAAAATTATAATTTAAAAATAAACAATTAAGAGCACTTATGGTAAACACTCTAAACACCATAAAATTGCTTCCAATCTCCCAGTCAATTTATTAAACAATTAACTATAAAAATTTATGGCCCGTCAAATTGTCGACCTTCTAAAAGCTTCTGACTTCCTTTATCTCTCAACTTTTCTAGGAATATTAATGTTAATAATCATTCATGATGGTTTAAACTGTCAAAATAATTACAATGTATTCACAATCTGTGCTCTAATTGTTTCCTAAATTACGCCTTTCGTCGTCTGCCACGCATGCGCACAAGTGGCCGTGAAAGTGCCATACAAACAACAAATTGTACAGTTGATTTTCTCTCGTAGAAATTTTAATACAAACTGATAGTTATAGAGAATTATATTACAAGTTTTTGCTGATGTGAAAATGTTGAATTGGTGCACTGAATATTGTAGGAATGAAATATGTAATTGAAATAATTGTGTTATTTATGAACCTATCTGTATTTAACCCGAGATGTTGGACTCAATAATGTACTAGATTTCCTTTAAATTTGTATTCCTTTTATGGGCAGCAAGCTGTATTCGATAAAGGAAATAAATATGAATTTATTTAAGGAGGTTGGTGACCATAATTAAAATAATGATGACAGGTTGAAATGTATACAGTGTCTTTATTACACTATTGAGATTCTAAAACAATTTTTTTCAAATTTTCGTCTATCCGATTTTCGAGTAATTGAATGTTGAAATTACGCTCGAAATTCGCTAATTCTTTGTTTTGATATATAAACTATATGATAAAATGATGAAAACTTCATAGAACTTGTATTAAAACTTAAAAAATAAGTTCGTGAAGATATTGTGTACTTACATTTTCTACCATTTGCAAATTATTTAAAAAAATTTAAGCAGCCAAGCATTTTTTGATCAGTGATTTAGTACTTATTGCAAAGATATTAGCCAACACGCGTTGAGTGAATATTGTTTTATATTATCTTAAATATTTTTATTTTAATATCCACCGCAAAGGCTGATGAACTGAACCATATAATAGGTAATACAATATACTCGTAGTTCTGAAAATCTATGAAACAAAAATTTTCAGAGCAGATTTATAAATTGCTTATAGAAAAAAATTGACAAACATAAATGTGTATGCATAGATTTATGTCAAATTAATTTCACAGAATTTACTATAATTAACATTTAGCAAATATGTTTACAGTAGTGTGGTTGTTTATAAAAATATATAAATAAATTGTTTTGCAAATATTTTAGAGAACATCTGAAAAAAATCAAGTAGAAAACGGTACTGGAAATTAGTACTTCAACAATTAATAATGTTAATTTTGTGCATGTCCCATTAATATCCCATAATCACATAAATTATAATGTTAATAGAGACAACCATGCAAAATTGCACGCGTACTAGTACTAGTATTCATTTACCACACCAGTAATGTACATTTACAGTTAATCAAATTACAAAGTAGACACTAATTAAGAGACTAATTTTTATAGTTTGAAATTATTCAAAATACTATTCATACAACACATCGATCGTATTAACGTCTGTAAGACGTACATCATATAGACGTTATAGGGAAACTAGTAGTATTATGTGGTAGTCCTTCAAGTCGTCATTCTGTCCAGTTTTAAATCTCCCGCTTACAATATAAAGATATAGACTTCCGGTTTGCGGAATTGGATTCCTCATACATTTTTATGTAAGATACATTCTACCGGTTTTTTAAAGGGTCTTTTATAAGCCAAAATACACAAAAAATATTTAAAATTCTGAAATTTTGCAATTTTCACTTGAATATAATAATTAAATTTTGGATTATCAAGGGCCTTAGAAAAAATTTAATATAATGTATCTTCCGTAAAATTTACAAAGGAGTCCAACGCCGCAAACCGGAAGTCGATAGCTGTATCCCTATATAAATTAGAGTTGATTAAAAACACAAAGATTTAAAAATAGAAAATTTATTTTTACTTCCTCGTACGGAGTAAAAGAAAGTATTGTAATCGCGAAAAATTTCGGTTCTCAGATTTTTACGGAAATATCCGTTTTGACCTTTTCTGAATCCATTATGACTAGTTTCGTCGTGACGTCTGTACGTACGTACGTATGAATGTCGCATAACTCAAATACGGTTAGACGTAGAAAGTTGAAATTTTGTATTTAGGACTGTTATAGCATCTAGTTGTGCACCTCCTATTTTTGGTTTTAATCTATAAACCGGAAGTAGTACTTTTTTCAAATATTTCGACAAATATTTAATTTAAGACAATTTTTTTTATTTTAAATGAAAGATTATGTGATTATTACCTACAATCGGTATTTTATAAATATTTTTGTATCTAGTATCATTTAAGAATAATTAAAGTATATATTTATAATTTAGTATTTCGGTATCTTGTAGTCCATGATCGATTAACATTTGTTACTACGTAAAATTTAAATGATTATGACATGACAGTGACAATAGTAAAATATGTTTTATATCTTCTTCTGCAGTTTAAATAGAATGATTAAAATATATTTGTGAGTATATTAGCAGTAGTAGTAGTACTTATATATTAATATATTTGTATAATAAGTTAAAATAATAAAGTAGGTATGGCGGGAGATCTTGTGGTGGCCACGTCAGATTTTTTTATATTATTCTACATTTTAGTTATAAGAAAAGTATGAACAGTTTAATAGGCGTACAAGGAAGTCATGTGGTGTCCACGTCAGATTTTTTAAATTGTGGCTAAAGTAGGGCTTTTAAAATTTAAAAAAAAAATTTTAATAGAAAAATATCTGCGAAAACTAATATTTCAAACCGGAAGTCGTTTTCATTATCTGTTAAAAAGTTATAGCTGTTTTTGCGCAATAAAACGAAATTATAGCGTGATTTAATTAGCTTTGTATTACCAAAATACATTTTCTCGTTTTTCTCGAAAACTGTACCACTTACATGAAAATCGATAAGGAACTTTATTATAGAGAATTTTGTAATTGATTATTTTTTGTAATGTTAACCATTTACGAGAGCAACGTAAAAAACTAAAAATCTGCATATGCAACTCGCAATACGCAGCCCCTGCACGGCCCCCGGGGGTTGCTACAACTTCGGATTGGTAAAGGAGGGTCTAAAGAACACTTATGCCAAGTGGCATGCTTTAATTATAAAATGCAAGGTATAATGTCTTACCAACCGGACTATTAGACGTTTTACAGACATGTACATTATAAAGACGTCTTAACAAAGTATTTGTATTGTTTGGGTAAAATAACATTTAAAAATTTGGTAGTTCTTTATCGTTTAACTGTACTTACTTGATTGCTTTGTAAATATTTAACTAATAATTATTGAAAGTGGGTAGGTATGCTAATATTTGAGTAGAGATGAAATCAGAAAAGTAACTTTCATCCTAGGTAAACAAAATGTACCTAGGTATTTATTTAAAAAAATCTGAAGTGGCCTGCACATAACCTTCCGCCATATCTAGATTTATAAACATAAATGTATACGTATACAATCCGGTGTCCCTTTAAAATATACAAATAAAAATCTAAAATATTCAAACACAGAAATTTGCATCACCTGAATCAAAAGATTCGTAAATTTATTTTTAAAATTTTACTGCAGTTCTTTAATGCTACCAGATAAAGACAATTTTTTTATGTAAGTTGCAAATATCTTTGCCACTTATTCTTATTACAAATAAATACTATATTTGTCCAAATTTATATAAATTTTTGACAATTATCTTTTTCAATCTTCAAAAAATATAACTTCCGGTGAAGATATTTGTACCAAAATCTAATGAGTTCTTCCTATTCGTATAAAATTGTAAAATACCAAATATCAAAATTTTTGGGAAATTTGTATTTGGGTTATGCGACATCCGGCATCGGCCCGGACCACACACATACACACACGCACACACACATACATACATACAGACATCATTGAGAAACTATCAGAAATGAGTTGTAAGGACCCTAATTCGTGCTCATCCACTTAAAACTCACAACCCGATTTTTTGCATGATTCCAATACCTTCCTTTACAGGTAAGCGGAAGGTAAAATTTTTAATTTCATATAGATAAATTAAATATAAGATTACAATAATAATTATTAATGAAGTTAAATTTCATTTACTATTAACAGTGTCGCACTTATCTATATTTTCCATTCACTATTGTATCCTTTTAAAATTGTTTAATACAATATTACTTTCACATCTCTAAATCAATTCTTTCAATAAAATCAATCAAAAATATTAAAAGACTTTCAGTAACACTTATCAATATAAAGTGTCAATACAAGAGCGTGCAGATTTGTGAATTTTATTCACTTTCTAAAAATATTTACATTTAAGTCATATTAATTACTGTTAATTACATTTTCAATCTTAAAAATGATATTATGAAATAAGTAATTTGCAGTTTACAAACTTTATTTCTTCATTTCACGAAATTGTAATTAATTTTCGATTTAGTGAAGTAAGTCATAAATTATGATTTATCCTAAATTTACAAATTTAAAACATTTTAAAAATTGAGTAGGTACGTCATTGATTGAGAAAAATGTTGAAATGAATTTTTAAATTAATGTACCTATGGCCCAACCTGTAAAAGTAATTCTGCATCAATTTTGATATAAGGTTATGATGACTTTCATAGTAACAGAAAAAAATCTGATGTGGCCAGCACAAGACCTCCCGCCATACTTTACCTACTCTTTTTACTTCCTTGTACGGAGTAATAAGGAAGTATTGTAATCGCGAAAAATTTCGGTTTTCAGATTTTGATGGAAATATCCGTTTTGACCTTTTCTGAATCCATTATGACTAGTTTCGTCGTGACGTCTGTACGTACGTATGTACGGACGTATGTGTGTCGCATAACTCAAATACGGTTAAACGTAGAAAGTTGAAATTTTGTATTTAGGACTGTTATAGCCGGTTATAGCATCTAGTTGTGCACCTCCTATTTTTGGTTTCAATCTACAAACCGGAAGTAGTAAATTTAAAAAAAATTTCGATAAATATTTAATTTAAGACAATTTTTTTTATTTTAAATGAAAGATTATGTGATTATTACCTACAATCGGTATTTTATAAATATTTTTGTATCTGGTATCATTTAAGAATAATTAAAGTATATATTTATAATTTAGTATTTCGGTATCTTGTAGTCCATGATCGATTAACATTTGTTACTACGTAAAATTTAAATGTTTATGACATGACAGTGACAATAGTAAAATATGCTTTCTATCTTCTTCTGCAGTTTAAATAAAATGACTAAAATATATTTGTGAGTATACTAGTATAATAAGTTAAAATAATTTTTTATATTATTCTACATTTTAGTTATTAAGAAAAGTATGAACAAACAAGGCGTACAAGGAAGTCATGTGGTGTCCACGTCAGATTTTTTTACTTCCTTGTACGGAGTAATAAGGAAGTATTGTAATCCCGAAAAATTTCGGTTTGTCGGATTTTGATGGAAATATCTGTTTTGACCTTTTCTGAATCCATTATGACTAGTTTCGTCGTGACGTCTGTACGTATGTACGTACGTATGTACGTACGGACGTATGTGTGTCGCATAACTCAAATACGGTTAGACGTAGAAAGCTGAAATTTTGTATTTAGGACTGTTATAGCATCTAGTTGTGCACCTCCTATTTTTTGTTTCAATCTATAAACCGGAAGTAGTACTTTTTTAAAATATTTTGATAAATAATTAATTTTAGACAATTTTTTTTATTTTAAATGAAAGATTATGTGATTATTATCTACAATCGGTATTTTTTAAATTTTTCTGTATCTTCTATCATTTAAGAATAATTAAAGTATATACTTATAATTTAGTATTTCGGTATCTTGTACTCCATGATCGTTTAACATTTGTTACTACGTAAAATTTAAATGATTATGACATGACAGTGACAATAGTAAAATATCGTTTATATCTTCTTCTGCAGTTTAAATAAAATGACTAAAATATATTTGCGAGTATAGTAGCAGTAGTAGTAGTACTTATATATTGATATATTTGTTTAAGTTATTAAGAAAAGTATGAACAGTTTAATAGGCGTACAAGGAAGTCATGTGGTGTCCACGTCAGATTTTTTATATTAAATGAAAGATTATGTGATTATTACCTATAATCGGTATTTTATACATATTTTGTATCTGGTATCATTTAAGAATAATTAAAGTATATATTTATAATTTAGTATTTCGGTATGTTGTAGTCCATGATTGATTAACATTTGTTACTACGTAAAATTTAAATGATTATGACATGACAGTGACAATAGTAAAATATGCTTTATATCTTCTTCTGCAGTTTAAATAAAATGACTAAAATATATTTGTGAGTATACTAGTATAATAAGTTAAAATAATTTTTTATATTATTCTACATTTTAGTTATTAAGAAAAGTATGAACACACAAGGCGTACAAGGAAGTCATGTGGTGTCCACGTCAGATTTTTTTATATTAAATGAAAAATTATGTGATTATTACCTATAATCGGTATTTTATAAATATTTTGTATCTGGTATCATTTAAGAATAATTAAAGTAGTATATATTTATAATTTAGTATTTCGGTATCTTGTAGTCCATGATCGATTAACATTTTTTTGTTACTACGTAAAATTTAAATGATTATGACATGAAAGTGACAATAGTAAAATATGCTTTTTCTACTCCCTACTGGATATTGGCAACATACCTTCATACTATCATGTGTGGATAGGGATGTCATATCCACACCAGGTGTGGATATGAAATTCAAAGTCAAACACGTCAAAAAATTGTTAATGCGTGCAAATTATGTTTTTATTATGACAAATAATTACTAAAAACATTAAATCAACTGTTATTTAATAGATAATTATGTTTAAAAACATTATTTTATTGCTAAAAAAGCAAATAAAATTTAGAAATTTTACGTTGGCAACAATTATTCACATGTCATATGTCACAAAATAATTGATGTAACCCTACTTTTAAATAATTTTTGGTATCATATTGAGTGCATTTTATTGCAAAAACCATATTTCGTAGAAAAAATAGGCTGTACAACTCGAGTGGATTGCCTATATCTCACGCGAACATTTGCAGACACTCCCCCTATGGGGTCGTGACTGCAAACTCGTTCTCGTGAGATATAGGCATCACATCCACTCTTGTTGTACAATATACTATTATATCTTCTTCTGCAGTTTAAATAAAATGACTAAATAGTTATTTGTGTATTAAGAGCATAAAGTGACTCTTTGTTACTCGCGCACGGTAATTGCAGCGCGAACCGAAGGCGAGAGCTGCAATAGTGCAAGAGGAACAAAGACACTTTATGCTCGTAATACACACATAATTTTATCTACGTCTAAAATTATTTGTTATAATAATAATAGTATTCAGTTAGTTCTATCTGCGTTCAATCAATTGATGTTTTATTCGTAACCATGACGATACCAATAATATCGAAATAAATAAATAAAAAAATTTGTTTGATTCTGTCATTTTCTTTTATTTTAAGTAATCAAAAAGTACTTTATTGCGCGTTGTCATAGGAGACATGCAATAAAATGTTTTTTTGCTTGGTCCTCAGTAACAATCAACTTTACGTTGACAATTGAAAGCATAAATATAAACTTTTCATAGTAGTCGTAGATAAATATATTTGTGAGTATACTAGTATAATAAGTTAAAAGAATTTTTTATATTGTTCTACATTTCAGTTATTAACAAAAGTATGAACACACAAGGCGTACAAGGAAGTCATGTGGTGTCCACGTCAGATTTTTACTATACTATAGGTACTCACAAATTTATTTTAGTCATTTTATGTAAACTGCAGAAAAAGATATAAACGATGCATCACTATTAATTAATTAAATTTTACGTAGTAACAAATGTTAAACCATCATGGACTACAAGATACTGAATACTAAAGTTTCATACTATAAATTAAAAACAATAATTTAATTCTTAAATATTATACTACTACTACTACATACACAAAAATTTGAAAATTGCGAATTGTTGATAAAATAATAACGGGTGATTCATCATAACTTACTTATTTCAAAACACATTAATGCCCATTTTATGAATCATAAACTTTTTATTTTTATTTTATTATGTAGGTACATATCTAAAGTTTTGTTTCACCCAGTTTTCAAAATCATATCAGGCAGGTGACGCCCCCCATTGTCTATACACTGAATAATCCGATTTCTGGCGTTTGTCATAAGGTCCTAACCCATAAACAGTTTTTTATGTTTAAAATAAAAATACATGTTTTTTTGTCAACCCTGCTAAAAACTAGGTAGGTACCTAATACTCGAAAATTTTGACCCGTCACAATACCTCCCTTTATAAAATATTTGGCGGGAGGTAAAAATAATAAAACACCTGATATTAAAGTTGTTAGGTTGCATTATTTAAATTACGAACTTAACTATTCTGTGAAGGAATAAAATATAATATAAAGATATTCATCTCGCATTTCTAATGCAAATTTAATAAAATTATACTCTTTATAATCTGCATATGCAGTAAGTATAAATTTCGCGAAAGTACTATAATTTATAATAAAGAAGCATAATGACCAGTATATTTTTACGTATTTTTCCTTCATGAACATATGAGGATGATTATAGTAATTTGCATAAATAATAAGAGAAATGTCAGCAAAATCGTAAACTTTACAATTTCTTCATTGCGAATTACGCAGCCGTATACTACATATTTTACGATCAATTTGATATAATATAATTCCGCATAATTCTTAAGAAGGACATTGAAATTATTAAATTGAAATAATTACGTAATGATCGATAAAATCATTTCAAAAATGTCGGTAGTAGAGGCAGTAAATATCTATTAATTGGTTTTTTAGTTTCATACGAAAGTAATTTGTTGGAATGAGGAATGTTGTCTTAAAATTTATATAACTACACTGAATTTTTTAAATTTTATAGTCATCTAGGTCATTTTGATATATTAGTATACGTTTTAGATAATTTTGTTGATTAATTATTATTCAAAGACGATTGAAGATATTATAAAATAAAATGTGAGTATCGTTATTCATTTGATTGAAAATATAGCTACTTTACATGCAAGATAGTATTGCTATACGACTATTGCACTATTTTTCAATATTAGCGATTAAAATTTCTTAACTACTACTTTCTCACCGTTTGCATTTCCGAATGTAAATTACAGTTATTTACGCGTCAAAAGTTCAAATGTCAACTAACATCGCTTAATTCCTGATTCATCTTCATCTTTTAAAGACACTACAGCTCCGTTATTATGTAGTAACTGCAAACTTATATCTACACTTTGTATTTCGTTGCATGTTGCACTCAACGACTCAACACAGAATTGCACACAAAATTACCTCGTTTTTATGTCCATATGCGGTGATAATTATTATACGAGAATACAAGCAATCAAGAAGATTTTGCTAATTTGCCTGACGGAATACCTATCTTCAAATTGTAAACTGTACAACTTCAAACATCTTTCCTTATTGCATGTCATGACATAAAATATAAAACAATAGTTCTCCAGTCTATAAAAATGGCTAACAATATGCATAAGTCTAAGTAACTTTCATTTGTTGTATTATTCTGAAATAATTTACATTCATCTGAAAGAAACATTAATGCTGACCTACTAGGTACTTCCTAATTAATAATCAAATTTCCAGTAATAGTTATTTATGTAACAAGTACGCAAAATAGTAGATTATATATTAAAGAACTAAAATGCATGATTTAATCCGGAGGGATTAAAAATACTTTTTTGCACTTTATCCTCAAACATAAAAATAGTTTAAAAGAATAGACATTTTGTAAAGACAGTAAACTTTTTATTGTTACCATAGATACTCTGTAACTGTAACAAATAGCACGTATTTACTTGACAACGAGATTAATTAATTCAATTCCTTGACAACGGGATTAAATATGAAAAATAATCCCTTGGGATCAAATTAAGAATCTTAGTCCCTAAAAATAGACTAAAGAAGAGTTTTAGTCCCAAAAGTGCAAAATAGAGTTTTAGAGGACGAATCTATTTACGGACGAGGCGCAATTTTTTTAGTTTATACTCACCAAATTTGTTTATTTGAAATTATTCTATAATATTACATTAAAATAAAATTTTGAAAAACGTAGGCGATGAAACAATGAAAATCAGTGAAAATAATCCTATAAAATGTAAAAACAGCTCATTGGTCATTGCCTATGTTACTTTATTTTAAAGGACTGGATCCCCTAAAATATTATTTTGCGAACTCAAAACAGTTCGCAAAGTATCAATTTTAGAGAGTATATACTAAAAATTTGTCTTTCATACATACAACGCATAATACTATACCATATATTAATGGGTCAAAAATAGATATTTGTGATAACACGGGATAACACAGTGGTAGAGTGCTAGGTGGTGCTAGCTCTGAATACAGAAGTCGTGGGTTCTAATCCGGGTAATACAAAGATTAGTTCATTATAAAAAACAAAATTGATACAAATTGACTTAACCAAACTAACTGTTTTGTAGTTTTGTACGTAACAAAATAAGTTTAAGTATATAAGTAATAATGTTTGACAATTTATTGCAATGATAATGTATTTTACGGTTGCGGTTTCGCTTTCATTCAAAATAATTCATTTATACCAAATTTCACACAACATAACAGTCACGTATGCAAGAACTGTTATGGTATAAATCTGCACTTTTAACGTTTTAACTGTTAAAATACAGAAAAAAACGTTATATGCAATCATTCTTACTTTGCAGTTCATTGTCCGTTATTGAATTTAAAAATTTGATGAAATTTGTTAATTTATGATACTTTTAACTGACATTTAAAAGTCATTGCCATTTCAATTCCTGAAGAAGGCTTTTATCAAAACGTTAATAAAAGCGTATTGTTTCATATTTTGTAATTTCTTAATTTCGCTTATAGATGTTGATTTAGCAATCAACATTAATTGACTTCAAACATTTCAACACCCAATCTCAGCGAGCAAATTAATTACAAATCAAATTAATCACTCCTCAAATTGCTATAATTTCAACTAATAATAATTGTGAGCAATGTCGATTTGTCGATTAGTTTAATTTGAACACATGTTCAGTAGTCTTAGAAACAATCTGTGACGTACAGAAAGCTAGAAACTCCAGATAATGTTAGGAATAAGAATCGCGGCCTAAATAAACAGACCACAGACGGCTTCAGACTGCAGCCATCTGTCAATGAGTCAGTAAGACAATAAATGTTACATGAAGAACATACCATGATGGAATGAAGTTTTATGGTTATATTGTTTACAGCATTTTGTATAGAGATTAAAAAACTTTTCTTTGAGCGTCTACGATTTTTCCGAATTCGTAGAATATGGTTGATTTTACTTTTTTTCTATTCCACTCTTTTCCCATTACCTACTACGACTGCCTAAAACCAGCCCGAAACTCATACTCCAAACTTATGTATGGTTTTTATTCTGTAAATGAATTTTTAGAAACAGATATATGTTTATGTATGTAGCAAAATGTTTTAAATGAATTATGTATTTTGTAGTAATTTCCATGTTCAATTGGAAATATGTTAGTAATGTTATATATTATATTATTATATTATTATATTATTATATTATTATATTATTATATATATTATTGTATTCTTATGCTTTTGACTAGGCTATAAATTTCCTGTAATTTACAAAGCCGATAAATAAATAAATAATAATAATAATAATACTTTACCGCATTCTAGCTATGCAATGTCATATTGAAGATTAAAATACTGTAAAAGTGTTTTCGTTGCGAGTAAACTGTTAGTGTTTATTATTGACTTCAAGGTTATGTTTTATAAACTTTTAATACAGAAAGAATGGATCTACAGATGTACCTTTTTAAAATTTTAAAAATAAATTTCTATCAGGAGATATAACCATGTAAAGTTTGCATAAATTGGAAACTTTTATGAATTTTTCGGAATTTTTATAATCATCGACTAGGTACGTCTCGGTCTCCAAACATTATACTCAATCGATACAAAATGCATAAAACGTCCATAATGCTTATAATATTTTTTGCCCGATCGGTACAATAAAATTAAATTTTTAAAATAATGTTTATTTTTGGTAATGTAGGTTTAATTTGCATTTTGATGCTGTTGCCTTGGTTTCTGTTATTGTTTACTGTTTACCGCCTTCTTCATGAGTTCTTACCGCCTTCTAAGATTGCTTACCTCCTTCTAATTTGTAAATAAAACCTACTATCTTGGAAACAGAGATAGTAAAAAATAATCGATCGTGCAAAAAATTGAACCGTTATAAATATCCTTTAAAAATTGTAAAATAATAATTATTTATATTTTTCTTTCTATGAAATATAAATATGAATTCAGTTTATAAGTTTCATTTGTTTCAAATTAATGATAAAATTAATGTCAAAAGTGAGTTCCGTTTTTTCAAGTTATTCGTTGCCCATTGCACAAATTAGTTAAACCAATTATTAATTAAATAAGACTGTAATTAATTACCTATGCCTACATTTTTAACGATGTTAAAAGTCGACATTTCGATTTTCGAATGCATAAACTAAATTATGTTAGAAAGTGTTACCTAATTATAGAGCCAAATGTCAGAAGATGATCCGAAAATGAGTGTGCACAATATTTCAAATATTAGAAAATAAAAACATGCCCGATGCATGCTAAGATGAAGTAACAACTAATTTTTCATATTTGTAATAAATTCAATTTTGACCTTAGTCGTTTTCTTAAGTAAGTATAAATATATGTTACTCTTAAATCAATTATTATGTAACATAAACATAAACTGTGGTCAGTGGTAGTAACAATAAATATAATAGTGACTATTAACAACAGGAATAATCACTATTGAAAATATCTACTACTACAGTAATTATTAGTACTTATAGTATTGTTAGTATACGCCAACAATTTACGCTCACCGTCTTTCTTACATCATATTCAAATAATTATAATTGTCAACTTTTCATCAAACTTTAGATTAGATCTATCTTCTCTTCCTGCTCAATTTAATTTTAATCTTACTTGTAGTTTTCTAGATTTATTACCCACAAAATAGGTTACAGTCAGTTGTAATTCCTGTTCAAATATGATTTCTTTCCTGTTATTTTTATTTTGCTAAAATGTAAATTCAGATTATCTTCCATTTATGGCATTTCTTGTACTTTCTTTTAACACATGACGTGACATAGTACAGATATAAATCAACATTAATTTATATTAATTGGATTAATTTTAAGATTTTGCAGTTATGATAAAAAATGAAGTTTATAATAATTATTGTTAGTAATGAAATCATGTTAGCGACTATGTTCTAGTATTTGAAGAGACTTTCAGAACGTATAATTTTAAATAAATTATTATTCTATTGGTATAAGTTTAACGAAAGAAAGTAGTAGGTATATATACAGAGTGTCCCAAAAAAAAGTACGCTCGAAATAACTTTTTTGTTAATAAAGCAATCATTGAGAAATTTTATATGAGTAAATAAGGAGACATCAAAACATATATTATGTACAAAAATATCACTTCCGGTTAAACCGGAAATTACATCAACTTTCTTATTTCAAATAGAACACCCTATATATTTTTACATATTTGAATTTTACGTTCGGTTCTGAATCTAATGATGTACCACAACACCACAAGTCTAGATTTCATGCAAAATATCTCAAGAAAAAGTCGAAATAAATAAAATCAAGAAAGGTTACAAAATTTGATATTTGTAAAAACAATTGACATGCAATAAGTGGAAATAATTAATTAATTAATAACAATAGGCAAAAGTCTAGAATGTGTGTAAACGAAAATTTCTATAATTTTTACCTTCCGCTTACCTGTAAAGGAAGGTATTGGAATCATGCAAAAAATCGGGTAGTGAGTTTATAATGGATGAGCACGAATTAGGGTTCTTACAACTCATTTTTGATAATTTCCCGATGATGTCTGTATGTATGTGTGTGTGTGTGTGTGTATGTGTGTGGTCCGGGCCGATGCCGGATGTCGCATAACTCAAATACGAATTACCCAAAAATTTTGATATTTGGTATTTTACAATTGTATACGAATAGGAAGAGCTCATTAGATTTTGGTACAAATATCTTCACCGGAAGTGATATTTTTTGAAGATTGAAAAGATTAAGTGTCAAAAATTTCTATAAATTTGGATAAATATAGTATTTATTTGTAATAAGAATAAGAGGAAAAGTTATTTGCAATTTACGTTATAAAAAAATTGTCTTTATCTGGTAGCATTAAAGAACTGCAGTAAAATTTAAAAAATAAATTTATCAAATAAAACGTTGAAATCTTGTAATCCATGATCGGTTGATTTTTGTTTCTGCATAAAAAATATTGACAGATGAGACGGGTGACAAGTTGGCATACTAGCGCTATATAAGTCATAAGTAAGCTATTAAATGTAGTAACTGAACGGAGGATTGCTTCAACACAGAAGATTTTTCGTGTGAGTGAATTAATCTTTTGATTCAGGTGATACTAATTTCTGTGTTTGAATATTTTAGATTTTTATTTGTATATTTTAAATGGGCACCGGATTGTACGTATACATTTCTGTTTAAAGTCTAGATATGGCGGAAGGTTGTGTGATGGCCACGTCAGATTTTTTAATTTGTTATCTTTTGTTTGTAAGTAAAGTATTTCATTCAATAATACTTAAACCTTCATTTATTTTTGTGAGATATTTTGCATGAAATCTAGATACTCATTGGATTCAGAATTATATCTAGAATTGAAATATGTCAAAATATATAGGGTGTTCCATTTGAAATAAGAAAGTGATGTCATTTCCGGTTTAACCGGAAGTGATATTTAAAAAAATATATTTTGATGTCTCCTAATGGCCAGTTTACCCATATAAAATTTTATTGCGATTGCTTTATTAATAAAAAAGTTATTTCGAGCGTACCATTATTTGGGACACTGAGTATATTATGTATATTCATAAATTTTGTATCTTTATCTTACTTATTTTTGTATAATATCTTATGAAATACAAATAATTGTATGTAGATGCGATGTAATACTCTATTGTTCTATAACAGTAATAAAACTAACAGTATCTACCTACATAGTAATTTTCGATTATTTATCGAAATGACGCAAGTATATTCAACCAAGACAGCACAGTTATCTCAGCATAAAACAAAAAAATTTAAAACTCGATTAAAACAAAAGCTACTTCATTTATTAGTCATGTCTGAATCACCACACAACCAACAAAAGACGTCCGACGTTAACATTTGCCACTAAAAATTGACAATAGTCTCGTAATGTGAAAGGAATAAGCTCTCATATACAGTCACCTAAGCTGTAAATTTAGCTAATGGATTTAATACGGCAGTGGCGAGCAGAAATCTTTTGGGTTGACATTTAAAACGCAACGAAGTACATCTATTAGTTTTGAGAGCTGTTCAAAATGTTTTGATCTTAATGATAATGTGCTCTAATTTCATCGGAACTGGGAAATTATGAGGTAATTACTTTAATCGTAAGTGAAGTGTTGAAATTGTTCATGTAAAATGTTACAGAAAGGGACTGAATATATTTTGATATTTAGGAACGTTTTTGAAAATCGATTAAAATAATTTTTGAGTGCGCTAGAATGCTCAAGCTGTCATTCTTAATTTTTACAGCATTGAATTGTCTTAAAACTTAACTGACAATATGCTACAATTGGTTAAAAAAAATCATCCGTTTGGCAATAGTTATTTGCCCAACTAGAGAGGAAAGCGCTTCTTTTTCCCACACGAGCGAAGCGAGTGAGGCGATCAAGCGAGAGTGGAAAAAGAGCTTTCCTCTCGCGTTAGACACAGCATTTTTTCACCACATATTTAAAAACTTTGTAAATGTAGAAGAAATACATAACTAGAAGTCATCTGTCAGAATGATGTTTAAAAACAATGAAATGTTTCACTGCAGCCAATGTCAAATTAAATTTAAGTAAAATCGTGAAATTGTACAAAAAGAAACTATAAAACATAATAATTGTCAAATAATAGTTTACAGTATGTCACTATAAAATCAGAATTTTCAATAAATTATATATTTACTTACAATATTTAAAATATTTCATCGTAAAATAACACTGATGATAACACGCTTACTTTCCTCTCTAGAGCGGGAAAAAACTTACTTTTCTCACTATTTTGATAAGGAGAAAATTGTGTTCTCTCCGCATGTCGTCAAAAAAATTAATAACTTGTACAGGGTGTTCCACAATTTAGGACAAAAAATTAAAGGGTATACTGTACGACGTGCTGATAATGAAACAAAAATAATTTTTTAAAAATTCGCAAAAATGCATCGTATTTCAAGCAAACATTTTTTGCCACTGGTCGGTAGTTATTTTTAATAATTTTTTTCAAATCTTCTACAATGAAATAAAGGATTATTATTATTTATTATTCAATTATTATTATTATTTTGTTTATATCAATAATAATAATTTGTTACGTTTTTTAAAAGTTTTATTATTATTACTTATTATTATCATTATGTAAGACGTCAAGTAAACTACCCTTAACTTTGCGAATTTTAAAAAAAAAATTTTGTTTTATGATCAGCACGTCGTACAGTATACCCTTTAATTTTTGTCCTAAGTTGTGGAACATCCTGTATAGCTCTAAAAATTCGTCCGGACACATAATATAGTATATTATACAATTTACTCGTATATTATTTTATTGTATGAAAGTAATTATAAATTACCAAATAAATAAATAATTTAGTTTATTGTAAGTAATTAATTTCATGCAGCAAATAGTTCATTGATTGTTTGATGGGTTCGCATAAAAATGATGTTTTTTGGGATATTTTTTAACTTCTGACTAATCTAACTAAATAATGCCACCACCAATGTTAAGTTATTATTAGGTAAACAATCACCTAATTAGTAAAGAATTTAAACTAAATACAACAATATTGATATTACACGTTACTCTCTAAAAGCACAGTACACCATTTGGGAATAACATAAAATATTTTTATTATTTCTAAGAATTTGTAATTAAATTATGCAAGAAATGAGACATAGAAGGAACTAAAATGCATATGTTTTGATAATGAAATAATTTTAAAATATTAAGAAACATTTTTTTATTAGGTACATTGAGTTAGAGCTACGAGCAAAACGAAATAGTATAATTATTAAAATCTAAACCTTCTGCTCTGGCAAAAAGTCTGCGTAGGTACGCCCATGCACTCGGTGTTTCGCTTTTACAAATCAAACTAAAATAATGAAGACCACATTAATTTTAATTATCTTATTTTATGTTATGCAGGTAATTCATAAATATATGGTTCAAAATAAATAATTACGATCGTAATATTTAAAAGTAATATTTACCTTTCCCTGAGTGACCAGTGTAGATTGTTTTTGTATGTTTAACAATATTAGAAAGGTGAAGATTTTGCAATAGTATTTTATGATTAATTCTTAGATCCATATAAGTATATCATAAAAGTATCTTTAGTTTGCAAGGATAATATTTAAATTCAATTTACATATAAGAATATTTTGATTTGAGTAATTCAAAAGAAACAAAATTGGGAAAAGTTTCAAGCATTACACGGAAATGAACATTTAAGTCAAATGTCACATACTTTCTCGTTTTATGGAACTAAATTTAAACGATTTTTAAACATTTTCACATCATTTTAGATTATATTTCCTTAAAAGTAAAAAAAGAGTTTCCAGTAAAACAATAGGGTATCATAATTAACAACAAAATAATTAAACTATTTTTTAGAACTCATCTTTGAAAATATTTCCCAATAATTGATTATTTTTGTTTCTCTGTATTAGGTCAAGTAGTTTCTGATATTTTATTCTTTATTCAACAATAGAATAAAAACATAATATTATGCGAAAGTAATTTTATGAAAATCATAATAAATTAAGAGTGGCACTAAAATGTTCACTACCTACCTTATTTTTCCAAATTTTGAAAAAAATTCTATTTTTTCTAGAATCAACTTATTAAAAATATATTAATCGTATCATCAACTGTTATTGCCTTTTAATATGCAACATTTATTGATAATTATAAACAACATAATACATTAGTTACTTATAATATCTTAGATACTTATAATTCATTAGCTATGAACTTAATACCTACGTGAGGTGAGATACAATCATAATAACATCAAAACCTGCCATAATATTCAAACTCTCAACTAATTCACAGATAAAATTCTTGATTTGTTTTAACATCGCTGTCGTTGATAATACAATTAAGCTTGGAATATAACGCGAATATATATGCGATTTAAGCCCCCTTGGATGTTCAAACAGACTCGGTTTCACCTCGTCGCTTAGCAACATCCTCGGTATTATAAATCGCATAATATTCTTGTTATATTAATAGCTAGACATTTCTAATCCATATAGGAGTGACGTCATAAAAAAACAAGCAAATTATTCGTATGAATCAAGATTTTATGACATACGATATGCGTATAGATTTATACGAGTAAAATGTGTAAGAAAGAGATAGCTTATTTTGTGAACGTGGTGGATGGAATTTATCTGATATGACGTCTCTCCTATATGGATTTGAAACGTCTTGTTGTACTTCATGTGATATTATATTATTATATTTAAAGCTGATAATTATATGCACTCAAAAGTACAAATATATGCGCATATATTATATGCATAATTTTTTTTAACTATATGCACCCAAATTAACATTATATGCACAAAATATGCTTAATTTTTTACCTCTCGCCTCATATTCTATAAGAGAGGTATTGTAATGGGTCAAAATTTTCGAGTATGAGTTTTTGGTGGATAAGCACGTTTCAAGGTCTCTACAATACGAATTTACTATTTTCACGATGATGTCTGTGTGTGTGTATGTGTGTGCGTGTGTGTGTGCGTGTGTGTGTTTGTATGAATGTATGGACTGACGATTTTTCGTCCACGATAACTGAAAAAGTATCAAACCTTTAATAACCAAATTTCATATTTAAGGTTTTAATAAGTATCTTAACACCGGATAACATTTTGGAAGAAATCCGCAAACCGGAAGTAGTACTTTTTGAAGCTTGATTAAGTTTTCTTTAAATATATTGGTACATTATTTATTTATGACAATTTCTGCAATTAAAAATAAAAGAAAATATAATTATCTATGGGTACAGTTAATTATAAATACAATTTGCTGAGTCTGGTAGTATTTAACAATAAAATAAAGTACAATTAATATTCTATCTTGTTGTCCATGATATGAAATTTGTTTCTACATAAAATTTGAATGATTATGACAGTGACAGTACAGTTGACATCTTTTGCTTGCATCTTGGTTTACATTATCGTTTACATCTTACATGAACATAAAACTATTAAAATGTAAGTAAAACTATTTATTAGATTAGTCTCGAGATTAGTAGAATAAGCAGAATTAGGCGAGAGGTCGTGTACTGGCCACAGCAGATTTTTTTAAATAAGTAGAAATCAAATTAAAAAATGTAAATAATTAAATTATTTTGTAAGAGAAAAAAAATTGTATTTAAAGATCACATAATAATGAAAAAAAATGTGTAATTTAAATAAATAAACAAAAAATTATTGAACAAAAAAGTAAAAGTTACATTTCAAATTTGTTACAGTATTAAGAATATTAACAATTATGTTCGGGATAATTCTTTATCCACATCAATACAAGTGAATTTGTTTTCGGCATGGTAAAAATATAATTATTTATTGAATATGGAAAGTAGAAAGACCTGAATAACGTTGCAGCGCAGCACTTTGTCATCCGTCAATTAATTTACCTGGGACTTCCCCGTTCTCTGTTTATTTAGGTTTCGGTAAGCGCACTACACCCAGCGGCACAAAGTATCTCAGTCGCACACAAAAATTTTAATAATAAATTTAATAAAAAAGAAATTTAAGAACAAAAAAAACCTCAAAAATTACATAAAAATACATTTCATATTGCTAAATATAACCAAATATGCAAAATCCTGAAAATATGCTCCAGAACGTATAAATATGCAAAATATGCAAAATGAAACTTGGCTTAAACGATTTGTTTTCACATAATTCGTATACATATTCAAAAAATATTTTCGTCATATTAGTCCAGTCAAAGAAAAGGTATAGAGGGAAATGCTTGGAACACAATTTTTGACTTCGTAACTTTGTTTGGACTAGTTAGGAGGTGAACATATCAAAAGTCCCCGCCCGTAGCCCTTAAGCCGAGGTGTGGCGGAGGGTTTGAAAGTCTCATTGTTCGGTTTTTTGCTTTTATCTCGGAAGCTATGCGTCCTACCGTCATGACCACTCTATACAATGAAAGCTGATTAAATTTGCAACAATTTAAGTCCAACCGCAGCTCTGTACGTCCTTTACTTTCCGAGATATGACACTTCTAAAATTAGCAATGTTTTCAACAAAATTAAAGTTGAGAAATTTTAACTTTTTTCGTTATTTTTGTGTTTAATTAACTGTAACTTCTGAATTAATCAAAATATTGTCTTCCGGTTTCTTTTATTAAATTTCACGAACATTTCTCTATAAAATACGTTATTTTAAAAACTTTTTAGGGCGTTCATTAAGCCAAAATATCAATTTTTTTTCGACAGAAGTATTCAAATATTTTTTGTTTATTGTGTTTAATGAGCTGTAACTTCTGAACGGATAAAGTTATCGACATCCGGTTTCCTGCATTAAATTCTACGAACATTTCTCCATAAGATGCAGTATTTTAAAATCTTTTTTGGGTATTTATTAAGGCAAAACACCAAATGTTTTTCCGAGCGAAAATTGAGAAATTTTTTAATTTTTAATATTTATTGTGTTCAACGGATAAAAAAAATGACTTCCCGTTGCTTTTATTAAATTCTACGACCATTTCTCTATAAGATACATTATTCTAAAAAATTTAGGTGTTCATTGCGCCAAAATATCAAATGTTTTTTTTATAAATAAAAAATTTCTCAATTTTCTCTCGGTCATCATTTGGTGTTTTTTCGTAATGAATACCCAAAAAAGATACTGCATCTTATGGCGAAATGTTCGTAGAATTTAATGCAGGAAACCGGATGTCGATAACTTTATCCGTTCAGAAGTTACAGCTCATTAAACACAATAAACAAAAAATATTTGAATACTTCTGTCGAAAAAAATTGATATTTTGGCTTAATGAACGCCCTAAAAAGTTTTTAAAATAACGTATTTTATAGAGAAATGTTCGTGAAATTTAATAAAAGAAACCGGAAGACAATATTTTGATTCATTCAGAAGTTACAGTTAATTAAACACAAAATAACGAAAAAAGTTAAAAATTTTCAACTTTCATTTTTTTGAAAAAATTGCTAATTTTAGAAGTGTCATATCTCGGAAAGTAAAGGACGTACAAAGCTGCGGTTGGACTTAAATTGTTACAAATTTAATCAGCTTTCATTGTATAGAGTGGTCATGACGGTAGGACGCATAGCTTCCGAGATAAAAGCAAAAAACCGAACAATGTGACTTTCAAACCCTCCGCCACACCTCGGCTTAAGGGCTACGGTCGGGGACTTTTGATATGTTCACCTCCTAACTAATCCAAACAAAGTTACGAAGTCAAAAATTGTGTTCCAAGCATTTCCCTCTATACCTTTTTTTGAACATTCGTTGTCTAGACTATATCAGTTATACAAAATATGCAATTGCCATATAATATCAGCTTTAATTATATTATATTCTAGTCACATCTTGAGTACAATCAAAAATTACATACTTAATACAAACATCTCAGAAGATTACATGCGATGCATAATTGGGATATTATTACCAAATTACTAACATTGGGATGTTACATAGATAATATTACTAAGAGCGGACATTAGCAATCGCTAGGATATTAATGGCAAATATAGCAAATAACAAGACGGGATGTTCGCATTCTTTAAATGTTCTGGGGATTTTATTATGCTAAATATTATTTTCTAATATGCTGCAGAATTTTTCGCTAAATTATTTGCTCAAGAGTAATATAATAATTCTTTACCTAAAACAAAATTAATTTTATAACAATTTCAAAAATGAAACAATCTATGAACAACATACTACTAATGAACTGTGAGAAAAAGAATCTTTTAGGAAAGAGTCCTTTTTACTTCCTTGTACGAAGTAAGGAAGTATTGTAATCGCGAAAAATTTCGGTTCTCAGATTTTGACGGAAATATCCGTTTTGACCTTTTCTGAATCCATTATGACTAGTTTCGTCGTGACGTCTGTACGTACGTGCGTACGTGCGTACGTGCGTACGTGCGTACGTACGTACGTACGTGCGTACGGACGTATGTGTGTCGCATAACTCAAATACGGTTAGACGTAGAAAGCTGAAATTTTGTATTTAGGACTGTTATAGCATCTAGTTGTGCACCTCCTATTTTTGGTTTCAGTCTACAAACCGGAAGTAGTACTTTTTAAAAATATTTTGATAAATAATTAATTTTAGACAATTTTTTTTATTTTAAATGAAAGATTATGTGATTATTATCTACAATCGGTATTTTATAAAAATTTTCTGTATCTTCTATCATTTAAGAATAATTAAAGTATATAATTATAATTTAGTATTTCGGTATCTTGTACTCCATGATCGTTTAACATTTGTTACTACGTAAAATTTAAATGATTATGACATGACAGTGACAATAGTAAAATATGCTTTATATCTTCTTCTGCAGTTTAAATAAAATGACTAAAATATATTTGTGAGTATACTAGTATAATAAGTTAAAATAATTTTTAATATTATTTTACATTTTAGTTATTAAGAAAAGTATGAACACACAAGGCGTACAAGGAAGTCATGTGGTGTCCACGTCAGATTTTTTATTCATAAACAATGATCATTTTTGCTTGTCAACAGTTTGTTTTGTAAACAACGCGATCTATAAAACATTATTCAGAAAAGTTAATGGTTTCGTAACCGTTAGAACGTACTATAAATCATATTAATCTCAGATGTGTCAATCGGTTATTAATTTATATTTTTTGTATAATCGATTATTGGCGTCAAGTAATAGTTCTGCAATATAACATGATATTTTTACTGTATCTAACGTGTTCTTGTTTTTATTTTATTATACTCGTATGTGAATTAAGATTATCTTTTTGCAATAAATATTTTACGAACGCGGTTGGTATGATGATGGTTATTTATGTTTTTGCAATGATACATTTCTTGGATGCCCATAAAGATTTACTAGAGAGATAAAATTATTATGAATTCCTGCTACTTTGGCATAGTTTATCACGTCAATCTTGCAAATTAAATGCCAGATGACAAACAAAATAGAAATATTCAATTTTAAATCAAATTTCTACGTGGAAATCAGAAATTATAGCAAGAAATCTTGCATAAAGAACTTGCATCGAAAATATAACTTGTTCTAATTTTCTTGCCGCAAGTTGCAGTTTTCTAGTTTTTTTAAGCGCGACACGTTGTTGTCAACTGTTCTTGATAAACAAGAACCTAAAAAGATAAGTAATAACTTGTCTTATCGAATTATTGAACAATTTCATTTATAAATCGTACCTAATACAAGTTTTCTCAGTTTTCTTTTTTAAGGCGCTACACTACTTGTACTCGTACACTTTTGCCAAAAATATAGTGAAAAAGGGACCTTGCTATATTACAAACTGAGCTCTTGTTAGTACACCTACACTGTTCATATTTTATATACAGAGTGTTTCTGTACTTCAAAAAGAATTTTTCAAAAATTCGCAAAATTAAGGGTGGTTTACTTAAATATTCAAATATTAAAAACGCGCACGTAATTATCTAATCCAACCCTGATATTGTGTAATGAACAAATTTAATTAATTCAGTAATGAAACCAGTGGCAGTCAACATGTTTTCTTTAAGTAAACCACTCTTAATTTTACGAATTTTTGAAAAATTATGTTTGTTCCGTTATTAGTAGAACGTGTTACATATACCCTTAAAATTTGATCCATAAATACAGAATGACCCTGTATATATAGTTAAAAGATGACTCTAGAGTGCTAAGAAAATATTTTTTGTCAAGAAAATTACACATCTGACAAACAAAATAGTAACAAATCGGCCAAATTGACTATTTTTACTAATTTATTATACTAAAATACCATTAAGTATTTCAAAAATATAATGCGCCTTAGGTATGTCAAATCATAAAGTGCAGTATGTTGGTACCAAATTAAAAGTCACTAAATATTTTGATGCAAGTAATTGCGCTGTGTAATACATCTAACAAAAATTGCATTATTTCTCTTGCCGAAACATGGATTTCGCGCGCCATTCCACAGCATTTATTGATTTGTGGTCGATGCAAAATTTTAAAATTTTGCTTTAATACCGAAATATGTTAATCTGAATTTTGACAATTTTTGTTATTTTTTGTACACAAATATCTTCTATTTAAAAACGAATTTAAAAATTTGATCGGTTATTTCGCAGATCCAAGCTTCGTTGACAACATATTAAAACTTGAATATAATTCACCGTCTTTTTTTACAAATATTGCAGTTTACAAACATGGATGCCAAAATTCTTTTTTCCTCAAATTTAAATGTTATGTTTAACAGAACAATAAACGCTATAGAATAGAGTGCGGGATCGATGTTTTTGAATGTTTTCTGCCAAGGATAGAGGATCACCTTAATTCTATAAAAATGTATTTACCTTAATTCTGTAGTGGAGTCCACTAAGAGCCTAACGCAATCCAGACACCCTCTGGCGGCGGCGTAGTGCAGTGCAAGGGTGCTGGACGCGCCCGGACCAGTGGCGTGCGCGTTGGGTTTGTCGCGTTCCAGAGCGGGCATCGTCTCCGTGCTTCGTTGCTCCTGCTGTTCCTGCGCAGAAGATTCCCACAGCAACCAGCGTAGCACGTTCAGCCGCCCGTACCTGCAACCAGGCACGCACGCATGAAGACAAAGTTGCGGAAAAGAATAACAAAAAACAATCAAATTTTTCTTTTTCTTATTGCAACATAATTTCAATTTACAATGATACCTAATTTATAAGTACTGTTTTTCTGGTTTTCTCCTACAAACAATGCATAAAACGTATATCTAATCTGATTTGCTCTCAACGTATGATATTTGTGTTTAGTTTGCTAAATTTACTATTTGCAAAATAAACTAAAAACCTGTGATATAGACGTTTCAAATTCATATGGGAGTGACGTCATATCAATAAATTCTATCCATCACGTTCACAAAATAAGCTATATCTTTCTTACACTTTCTTTGCCTCGTATAAATCTATACACATATCGTATGTCATAAAATATTGACGAATAATTTGCTTCTTTTTTATCACGTCGATCCTATATGGATTTGAAACGTCTATACTAAAGCAAAACCAAATAAGTCAATAAATACGATAGTAACTGTTATAGACTTCAATATGTTTTTTATCACATGTGGACGCAAAATGAGCTGAAACGAGCGTGTTTAGACTTTAGAGGGAGCAAAACGAGATATTTCTAGGGAGCAAAGACGCGTTTTTGCTCCCTCTAAACAAGCACGTTTCAGCTCATTTTTCTGTGCACTCGTGACAAAAACTACCGTAAGCACTTCGGGAGGAACGCTTTTGCTCTCTCGGGTGAATTGATAGCACTCGACTGATTCGCGGGTTGCCTTCGACAGCCCTCGATTCAGTCTTGTGCTGTCAATTACCCGCGGGAACAAAATCGAGTTTTCCTCCCTTGGTGCATAATGTACTATTAAGTCTCTCGGACGCTAAACAAACATTTCGCACCAAAAGTGTTCAAATAATTAGTTTTTACGATATTTTGTAGATTTTTTACTTGCAAAAAAAATTATAATCTTTTATCTAAAATAAAATCAATTTATTTCAATACCTGCACCGAAAACGCCACCTTTTGTCCCTATTATTAGTACTTTTCCTCAATAGAGAGGAAAATTACTTTCCTCCTGCTAAGAATAGGTAGATTTCCTCCAGCTTTATGGGGGAATCCCATATTTATTTTATATTATTTTATTTTTTTAAAATTATTATACATTTTTCCAATGTCATCATCATCCCTTTCTTCTATTGCTTTTCGGTGCAGGGATTGAAAAAAATATCGTGTGCATCTCGGGACAAAAGTGTTCGCCACTTTCATCCCTAGTTGCACAATATACTATTATAACGGTGTCAGTAATGAACTTTTTATCTACTATCTAACTAAATGTAAAATATTATTTTCTAAACATTATTTTTGGAAGTTTTCTTTAAAATAATTTCGAAAGAATAAAATATTTTATTTAAAACCAAATTTTATAACGGTTTTAGTAAGCAAACAATGAATAAACCTTTTATCTACTTACTAATTTCCAATCAACATTCTACACGTATAATAATATTGAGAATCTGAGATTAATGAACATTACTGTCAATAGCGCTACCAGGCGCGGCAAATTGTAATTAAAATCTTCTGTTTTTTTTTACCAGCCAGTTAACTGCTGTAGGAGTCTTCCTTATCGATCTATTTCCAGATGTCGCTTACTAATAGAAGTGTGTGATGAAAAATACGCGTTATCAATTTATTGCATATTAATTGATACTTGACGTAAATCGTGGGCGTAAGAAATGTAATTTATATTAATTTTTTAGGTATTAAATATATACCTAATTTAATGTGCATGATATTCTGCAGCTGTTACTATCCACTATACTACTAACTCATAAATAGTATTATTAAATTTCTGTTTATAAATATACCGTTAAAGTAAAATTGGTTGCTAATACATGGCAAAATGTAGTAGGTATCTACAGAGTGTTTCTATACCTCTGCACGAAACTTTAATAGATTATATAATTTGATATATTGATTATAGATAAAAAAGATTTTTTCAAAAATTATTTTTCATTTATTTTATAGATTAACCACGTGGTTACTAGAAGATAGGTTAGTACTTAGGACACTTCCTATTGTTACCATTATCCCTGATCACATAAGAATCTTCTTTTGTGATCAAAGTCATTATAAACAAATGGTCAGAATTTTTCCTCCTTAAATTAGTTCTATATGTCGGTAGTGCATTACTACCCCCGACGTAAAATAACAACAAATGTACAAATTTTGTGCAAAATGAAGCTTAATATTTATAAATTGTATAAAATATGTGATTACAATTCATGTAATATTACGGCCAGTGGTTAGCTCAGCATGCTAGCGGTCCTCAGTTCGATTCCCAGCGCAACCGACAATAATACCACTGAGTCCGAGTGGTTAGTTTCCTTCCGCTATAATAACATCTACCATTCTGTAATTGGGAGTTGATCCTGGTGAATAGTTACATCAAAATAAAATAAAAATAAGAAAATAAACAATAATGGTTCTAAAACATATATTTGAAAAGTTCTGACATTAATTTGATTGACAGGTAGAAAATTTAGTCGAATAAATTATATCAGAGTTGGATAAAATTTGATTTTTTGATAAATTATGATAAGAAGAACCTTTACCAATTAATAAAGAACCATTTTGCAGTATATTTTAAATTTTAGATATGTCAAATTGGTTTTAAAATGTACGGTAGAAGGCTTCACCCTCTCAAAGCACACTTGAAAGAGACTTTTTTTGGCCACGTTGACAGCTCAAGTCCCAACGTAGTCCCAACCTAGGTATCTTTTAGTAACCGTGGATTTAATCTAAATTTTTCTTAAAGATAAAAAATTATAATTAAATTACCTACTGATAAAATACCTACGCAATAAGTATTGCAAAATCTCTTATAAAAAATGTTAACTGTTTTATTATAAAAGGATACTGCATATACTTACATTAGTTAACACTTAACACGAAAATTAACTTACATAGTGTTTAATAACGAAACAGTTTCTAGAATCTCATGTTAAAATACCGTACAATGAATATGCATATATTGTTCTCATTATGCTATTGATTAAAGTAGCTCAAACTAACACTTTAACTTTACTATATCGTCATCTTAATGTCTTTTAAAAGATCAAATTACATTGCTTTATTTATGAAGAGGCCATATTGAAAACTGCTCTGCCATAGCAGCTATGCGGTGTACAGTACAATAGGATACATGTTACCTATTGTTGTTATTATTTCAAATCTAGATCAAATAAATAGCGATATAGTTGAATTACTATTAACTTATTAGACATGTTGTTTAAAATGTGCTAAAAATTGAATATATTGTAACTTAATGTACCCTTTTGAACTACCTATATCATGTAAATTTTAAATAACCAAAGCATTTCGAATAAAACATAAAGCAGGGTTACCAAATAAATAACGTGTAAAATTATTGACAATAGTTAGTTTGTGTCACGAGCGAAGCGAGTAAGGCAATCGAGCGAGAGTGGAAAATGAGCTTTCCTCTCGCGGTAGACACAACATTTTCGAGTATGAGTTTTTACCTCCATTCCGCTAGCGGTACCAACTCACAAAAAAAATTTAAAAACCTATGGAAAATTATAGGCTAATTATAGGCTAATTAAATGCCTCGTCTTCCAATTTTAGGCTCCTTAATTTTTTTGCAATAAAAAGTTCCGCTAGCGGAAGGAATGCCAGCGGAACTTATGGTAGTAACAACATAAATTTACTGGAACTTAGTTGATAATTAAAGGCTATTTATAGGCTCCACAATTGACGTCTCACTATCCCAGTTGGACCTTCTCCCCGACTAACGGCATACTGTAGTCCCAAAGGCGCGCGCAGCGCAAGTTGGAGCGCGGAGCGCGCAGTCCTCGAGTGATTTTTTAAAGTGCGCCGCAGGCTAACCTAAAAACATGGTTGTATCAAAACCATTGTTTCAGTGCCACTGACAATTTTTCGTTGACGGTACTCCATGTAATCTCGGCTACTTCCCCTCAACAAGTATCTTAAATATTTATTTAAAACATTGTCCTATATTAAGTTTATATATACCATTCTGGAGCCTATAAATAGCCTTTAATTATCAACTAAGTTCCAATAAGTTTTTGTTGTTACTACCGTAAGTTCCGCTGGCATTCCTTCCGCTAGCGGAATTTTTTATTGCAAAAAAAATTAAAGAGCCTAAAATTGGGGAATGAGGCATTTAATTAGCCTATAATTTGCCTATTATTTTCCATATTTTGTAATTTTTTTTTTGTGAGTTGGTACCGCTAGCGGAAGGGAGGTTGAGTTTTTGGTGGTTTACTATTTACTATTTATTGCCGGACGTTTCGACTGCTGGGGTACGTTCAGAAACAGAGTGTTTATTCCAAGAGTGTTTGTATTACATTGTGCGTAGAGTGGGCTCTATAGAATAGTATTTCTGAACGATTCGGACAAGAAGCAAGAGCAACTGTCAAATTCGTAAATTGTCATCTAACTATTTTGAATTAAAAAGGAAATAGATATGTTTTACAAGGGATGAATTCTTTAAATTCGGCAATAAATAATACTTAACGTGGAGTATATTCTACAGTACCCAGTGAAGAACAGTGACAAAAGTTACAAACTATTTGACGTTTGTGAATCACAGGAATACTTTATATTTTGTAGGAACTGTGAAGCGTGAAGATACAATTAACATTTATTAAGAACATTTTCTATTCCAAAATTGAAATTGAAAGTATGTCAAAAATGCCTCGTTAAAAATTATAATAACCATTTTCTTCAATTAAAACATCTATAAATATAACTTATGAGTCAGAAATAAACTTAGCGAGCAATGCAATGTCAAACGCACAACACAACATACCTAACCCAACAATTATATTTTGTCCACTTGTACCCAGTTCGGAGCGAGTAAAAGAGAGCGCGCTCGAAGATTTTAGTCTCGCAGTTTCTGAACGCATTTAGTTAAGTGTCAGGAGCGTATATTTGTAATTTCTGAACGTCGAAAGAGTAACTAAATTAGAGCGCACTTTTGTTAGTCGGAGTGTCATTTCTGAACGTACCCCTGATGATGACTCTCTTAGCAGTCAAAACGTCCGTCAATAAAGTCATGTCATGTCATGTAATAAATCATTACGATCCTTACGCTTTCCATACCTAAAAAATGTTAAAAGTAATCAGGATCTAACCTCCAAATTTATATTTATTAGATTAGTAGAATAAGCAAAATTAGGTGAGAGGTCATGTGCTGGCCACATCAGAATTTTTTCACGAGATCATACTAATATTGTAAATGTAGAAGAAACATATAATTAGAAGTTATAACTGCTATCTGTCAGACTGACGTTTAAAAACAACGAAATGATCCACTGCAGCCAATAATATGCCAAATTAAATGTTGTAAGTTGTGAAATTGTGGAAAAAGAAAGTATAAAACATATTACTTGTAAAATTTCGTTCAAAAAGTTGTCTCTAGTAGTTTAGTTCATTCGAAGGTTATAAATAGACCCTCCGACAATTAGGTAAACAAAATGATGAGTATTTTGTTGAATTTTCAGCGACAGTTAGCTGTACCAGCTTTACCGTTTTACAGTTCTCTGTAATTGGCGATTCTAGAAGCCAGTAGCAGCAGCACTTCGCAATGTCGTTATCATGATTAGTTTAGAAGTTACTCTCACTGTTATAAGTTGCTTTTCTTCTTTCTTTCTGTCTTTCCTGACCCTGCTACGTCACGTGTGCATGTGTGGTGCATTACTGGCTACATGAGTAAAATGTGTAAATGCTGCCGGTCATAAAGAGGCAGGTTTATGTCCCTATTTAGATAAAGCAATTAGTGGACGTTGATTATTGGAAACCATTTCGGGCTGATTATTTGAATTAATTGATCTATTGTTATCTAATCTTATGTATCCACAGAATAAATTAAACTGTTCAATTAAGTAATATTAAATTAAATAACGTGGATAATTCCACTCCTGTATAAAGCAAGCCATAAACAAAACACATTTTTATCGCTTTGACAGCGGATAAATAGGAAGGTAACTTTTCGCAAGTGATAATACCTTATTTACCTTCTTCTTAGCAACAAAACAATAAAATGTCATTAGTTATATATTTCTAATATTTTTTCAATAAAATTATTAGATTTTGGAAATATTTGTGAAGAAAAACCAAAGAAGTCATTAAATTATCTCGAGCATTTTATTTCCTCCGATAATTCCACTCCTGTATAAAGTAAGCCATAAACAAAACACGATTTTATCGCTTTGACAGCGGATAAAAAAGAAGGTAACTTTTTTTATGTGATTATTTTACACACGTCATTTCTGGCCAATAAGAATGCATAACTTTTTGGAAGAGGGCAGTTTTTCAGCGATAAAATTTGATAAAACCACAGTAGGGTAACCATGGTTACATTTTGTTTATTAAATGTTTTTAATGTTGCAAACGTCAAAAATAAAATAATGTACAGAGAAGATATTCATTATAAAAATGAGATTTGGAGATATTTCTATTGAAGAAATTAATATCAATATTAATAAAAGTATTCCGGAGAATACTAAGAGAACAAGAATGTCCATTTGGAATCAATTTAATTATAATTATCGTTCGTGAAATAATCAAGCAAATATAATTCGAGTCATAAATTTAATTGGTAAAATTTACTTATAATTCCTGCGTAGAAACGACAACTCGGGTCAAAATTGACTCTTCACTCCAGCTTCGCTGTCGTCAATTTTGACACTCATTTGTCCGTTTCTACGCAACAACTATTCGTAAATTTTACCGATAAATTTATGGCTCTTATTATATTACTTATGATAAAACCTTATTTACCTTTTTCTTAGCAACTAAACACTAAAATGTCATTTGCTTCATATTTCTAATATTTATTAGTGAAATGATTAGATTTTAGGTATATATTTGTGAAGAAGAACCAAAGGAGTCGTTAAATTATCTCATTGAATTACACTCGACAATTCCACTCATAGTTTTTCATCCAATCAAAACACAATATTTTGCTGAATTGTACCAATCACAGACGAACTACAGTGACAATTTTCACTAGTAAAAATTACACTGACAATTTTCACTAGTGAAGCGTTGCTTAGATATTATGTCAGTTGATGATTGTTTTAAAAATACATAACTTTTTTTGGAATAAATAAAATAATTCGAGAAATTGTCAAGCCGAATACCATACGTGACTATGATTTTTTGGTAATTTTTGCTGTCTGGTCACTCCTGCTTGTTGCTTTAGAAAATAAACAGTCGTGACCAGTCGGCAAAAATTGCTGACAAAATCATATAGTCACTAATGGTATTATATACGAACATTTTATTTCCTCCGAATAAATTTCTGTTTGACATCTCAACCTTGTCACGTTACAGCAATTTGACTCGAAAAATTGTTTTAAAATATACAATTTTTCTTTTCAAATTGCTAGGCAACAAGGTTTCAATACAAACAGAAATTTATCCTCTAACAGTTTGGGTATCAATGTTTTATTGAACTAAAATCAAATAATATTTTGAGCGCAACTAAACCTGTTCAAACCTTAATTGCGCTGAACTAGGAACCAATTTTAGCAAGTTCAGTATATCGCACGTCACATGGAAAAGTGATACAATTCAAAATTTAATGATTTTCCCTTTATGGAAAAATATTTTTTTGTTTTCTATTATTCTAAAGTAAATTGAATAATACATAAAAGATTTTTTCCAAGTATCTGTACACTTTATGCTCAAATCCCTTGGTTAAGTTAAAATATTGAATTATTTTTTCGTTTTTCTTCTTTTCGCAATAACATATTTTTGAGTTGTCACTTTTCCGTGTCACGTGCGATATCGTGGATTGTCGTAAGTGCATATATCAATGTTTATAATGTAAAATTAATAATTTTGTGTATATATTTTGTTATATTTAAATGTACAAATATTGTGTATAAATTGCGTGTAATTGAACTTTTGAATGCGTAAAATGATATAAAATTAATAACGACTATTTTAAATTGAAAGTGTAGTGCCTTAAACAATTTAAAGACTTTCTGGGACACCTACACAGGATGCACAATCGTCAGAGGTCAGAGTACACCAAAGGTTAGCATTTTATTTATATTATAATTATAACCCATTGGGCAGAATCACATTTCAAAATACTTTAAATAGAAAAGTTGAGGGCTACCGTTAAAACACAAATAACGCAAAAAAGTATACCTACTGATTACGATTAGGTTAGTGAACATCTTAATTATTATAATAAACTCTGCATAAAGCTGTAAAACAAGAGTACAAGAGTTTGTCATTCCCGTAAAGTATTTAAACAACGCAGAAAAATTGCTAAGTAGTCAGTGAACATTTGCAGCGATACGCGACATTGCACTGTAAGATTTCAAGACTTGTAATGTAAGCAAATATCCTAAGAAATCATGTGGATATTTTTTGAATAAAGATTATTTAGAATATTGACAATGCGGAAGTAGCGAAAGGAGAAGAATTCTTGTTTATTTCTATTTTGCATATTCTGCTTCATTGATTGCAGCATGTTCACGATTCATGTTCTTGCTCCTAGGCAGTGTGATAATAGATAAAGATATTTGTTACAAACTGTAATATCCCAAGGCCATTGATAATTACGAAATAATTTTGTCACATTCAGAAAGCACGTTGCTTGGTAACCGCCCGAGCTGTTAACCTAAAAGCAACGTGCTTGAGGTAATTATAAGTTATATAGTGGTTTTGAAGTTGATGTCGTAAATTTATAGTATGACATGTGTAGATTAGGAAACAAAAAGAATTTTTTTTAAATCGCAAAATTAATTTCCATGTTTCCCAGTCAAAAATTTTTCGTTGCCACTGCCACTGGGTGGAGTAATTTTGTTTGTTTATTGTTTATTTTACCGTTACTACAAAAAATGCTGCAGGTAAACTACCCTTAATTTTTCTAATTAAAAAAAAAATTAATTCTGTTTCCTAATCTACAAAATATGTCATACTACTTACCCTTAAATTTATTATATTAACTTCTAAACCACCCTGTATATTAATATCCAAAACAATTTCTAGATAAATATAAATATAACTTACTTTTTTATCTAGATAAGATAACAGAAGAAATTAGTTTAAAATTACAATTGAAAGGCATTGGTCATAATTTTACTAAAATTATCATCTATGATATTTGAAAACTAGATAAAGAAGATTACTTACTAGTATTTTTAAAATTTTTAATAGTTAAATAAGAAAAATTAATCTAGATAAGTTAAATGATATATAGATGATTTATCTATATAAGTTATAACACTGCTCCTGTCCTAAGTGCCTTTAGGTGTAATCTGATAAAATTGTAATTATTTAGTAAATGTTTATCAAAGTGTAGATATGTATCTATGAAAGCGCATAGCGGTGATCTTGTCACTAAAATATACAGTAGGGGAGATCGGGGTTGGTTGTGACACTTTTTAGAAAATTGTCCTAATATATTATTTGATATTATGAAGGAACGTTCCTGTGATTATTACTGTATTACAAACAACAAGGGCAAAATGATTCTGTTTGAATTACCTATAAATTTCACTTCTTCGTAAACTTTTTACTACATAGGTAGTTAAATAATTATTTCTGAACATAGGATTATTTATTATCCTATTGTAGCCTATTTACTAGTATATCAGGTATCTTTGAGCAAACAAACCTACAACATAAGATATCAGATATCGTCGCAAGTGCAAGCATTGAACTAAGTACTCGTACTAAGTCCCAATCATTCTCTCCGCACGGCAGTAGCTCTTTCACTTATCTCATGATTTATTCCCAACTATGTGTTTATCCGCCAACTCTGTATTTATTACCTATCTTATTAGCAACCTTAAAATACTATCGAATCTTCAGTCGAAAAAACATTCGAAACTTACGATCGTCTTATACAAACCTCCGTTAGCACGGTAGAAGAACTAAGAAAAACGTTAGCGTATAGTGCATACAATTGCAGCAAGTGCAGCCTTGATTACAGTGGCGTACTAAGCTTGGGACGATTTTAGAAAAATAGTATATTATGTATCAAGTCTTATAAACGTCAATTTAGTCACAAGTTTTTTAGGAACGAGCGCAGCGAGTATATAAAAAACGAGTATCCAGAGAGTTTATAAACGAGTCACATACTATACTTTTTCTACGACCACAAATTAAACAACACAAATATGTAAAATTTCGTTTCAAATAATTTGTACATTTAGGTTAAATCTTATGATTTAACCTAAATTATTATTATTATTATTATTATTATTATTATTCATAGCTCCAAAATTCTTCCTAGGTAAGTGTATTTAACTGTTACTATCGGAAAAAAATTGACAATGATACTCCTGGGTATTATAACATCATTTAACGTTTAAACCTTTAAACACACCTCGACAAGCCGTGGCTTTAGCCGTTTTTAGTCACGGGATGAACGTAGCAACTGACAATTTTTTTCTCTATATAAAAATAATAAAGTAGAATCATTATGATTTAACCTAAAATTATTATAAATGAAATTTTACATATTTATGAATTTATGTTGTTTAATTTATGGTCGTAGAAAAAGTATAGTATGTCTCGTTTAAACTCTCTAGATACTCGTTTTTTATTTTTATACACTCGCTGCGCTTGTTCCTAAAAAACTAACTAAAAACTAACATGACGTTTATAAAACTTGATACATACTAATATACTAATGCTGTGTAATTTGTAGTCGTAGAAAAAGTATTTTTATTTTTGATGGTAACCATCCTACATATTAACTTCCAATTACAGAATGGTAGATGTTAATATAGTGGAATCCAACCACTAGTATGTGACTCAAAACAAGGAAATTTTAACGCTCAATTACACCACAAGCCTACCATGAATCTTCTGTATTCTTCTTTATGCATAAATGTTCTTAACAAACAATATTTTCACAACCCGAACAACAAAAACAATTATTATTTATTTTTTGATTTATTTTTTACAATATGCCATACACAGATGCGTCTATTTAAAGTATAAGGGAGTTTGGTTTCAAATAAAATAAAATGAGAACTGTCACAAAATCACAAACAAATGTTTTATAACAAATGAAGCGCAACCACGGCCGCGACCCGCGCTCCTCAAGTTCGCGAACTTGACTGCTGTACGGACAGAGGCCGCGGTTTGTTCAGCTGTTGAGCTGTTAGCGCCAAGAAGACGTTTCTGGAGAACTTGCACGGAATTCGATTTAAAATTGCTATCAGTCTTACGCCTCATAACTCATCCTTAACTTGAATATGATGTAACTCTAACGGGTTGTATAATTACAAATTATAACAGTCAAAAGCTAAATTGTATTTGAAGTATTTGAATTAACACTTGGTTTTGACTGATCATGTGCTTGGGTCATAATTTAATAACATATGATTTAATTCTGTGTAGCTAATCTTGACAGCAATGTATTTTATAATTTGTGATTGATGTGATTTTTGACGGTTTTGCATTAGGTGTTAAATTGGTTAATATTAAATACGGTTATTTTGCTTATATTTTTTGCAAATTTTATTTTACTTTTATTTCTGTTTACAGAGAATCATTAATCTTGTTTTTGCAACTAAATTATCTTCTAACTTGGTAGAGCTATCAAGCAAAGCCTAATAATAATAATTTAATAAATTCATTGAATGAAAATCGAAAATGTATGTTTTAAGGTGATCCTATACCCATGGTAGAAAACATTGATTCCGCACGCTATTCTATAGCGTTTATTGTTTTGTTAAACATAATAATAACAAATAATTTATGTTTGAGGAGAAAAATAATTTTGGCAGCCATATATGTAAGAAAACTGCAAAATTTGTAAAAAAGAGGGATTTTGCTCGCCACTGGACAGCTTTTATTTATAACTTCATATTTTAATATGTTGTCAACAAAGCTTGGATATGCGAAATGACCAATCAAATTTTTAAAATTCGTTTTAAACAAAAAGATATTTATGTGTTAAAAAAATAACAAAAATTGTTAAAATTCAAATTATCATTTCGAGTTTAAAGACTTTAAAATTCTGCATCTTGCATTTTGTAGATTGTACTTTTATCTTCAACAATATCTTTATATTATTATGTTTAACAAAACAATAAACGCTGTGAAGTGACGGGCGAAATCCATATTTTTCGGCTGTTTTCTGGAGGATTGTATTAATTGCTAATATTTTTATTCAAGTAAAACAAATAGGTACCTTATCAAATAATGAAAATAATAATTTATATTTGTCAAAAAATTTCTATAATACACTTCTTGCATTATATTGAAATATTGAAATGTATCTAATGTTAGGTCGAAAACATAATGTAAAAATATTTTTTTAATGTTTTTTAGTAAATTGAGAAAGAACATTTTCTATTACGTCATTATCTTTAACATGAGAAGGGAAGCATATTAAGAATGTAACCTGTGGTTGGCCATTTTAGCTTACCGCACGAGCGGGTTCACTAGTTGTGTCGGTACTATGGCTTACGGCTAGTCATTGGTTCCAGCCGTCTCTACGTCGCTATTAATATTCAATTTTCATTATTTTTTTGGGCTTGCTGGTAAATTTTTTGTAAAAATATAAAATACGTGTCCTAAGTTTTAATCTCTTCTTTAAAAATATTTAATAAATAAAGTCATGCAAGTAGCCCACATACGTTATACTATAACGTTGTATTGAAATCCAACATCCAACACTCGATATTAATTTCAAAGTTTTGTCTTTATAAATTGTACGAGTATTTTCATCAAAATCAATCAAAATATGAAATATAGCCATAACTTTGTCAAGTCAATAATGAGTAATCGTTAGAAAAACTGTATTTAATAACGCTTTTTTATTACTTAATAATTAAATAATATTTCAAACTTATAAATAGTTATCTAACTAAAGTAATTTTGTGATTTTGAACATGCGATATTACTTAAAAACTAAATTAAATAATATTCATCTGTATCTTATAATAAATTTAAAATTTAAAGTTTCCGGAAACCAATAAATTTGTGAAAGTACTACAAAAATTACATAAACCTCACAATTCCCACGGAAATTCTCAAATATATGTTATCTGAGCTCATCAATAAGAAATAACGAGCGAGATACGTAACAACCGACACAGAAATCATAAAACCATCAAATTAGCATCAAAGATGTAGAGTAAATGGTCCATCTACCGTATAACACTAGCACTATTTATAATCTAATTAGACTTCGCGGTTCGCGCCTAACTGCACTAAGGAAGGCTATGCATTTGGAGAAATCTTAGCATGCGAATTCGCTCGTGGAAGATTTGTCTATTGAACGAAATCATCTTAAAAATGTGTTACCTCAAAATTTAGACAAACAGTACATTTAGTTCAATAAAGAACTTACACATAATCTAATAAATAAATCTGTAAATTCTATCAATCAACAGTGAACTAAATTAAAAAATAATTAATTATGATGAATATAGTAATAGTCAATGTAATAAATAATAATAGTATATTATTTAACGAGCACATAATGAAGGCTATAATTCAAGTGTATAATCATCCTAGTAAATTATAGCCATTATGTGCGAATCATACGACATTATATCTACGATGTTTTAAATAAAATATTTCTTTACAAATTCTTCACATTTTGGTGTGATGACAGATGATAGAGTAGTAGTAGATAATGGACGCATAACACAATAGTGTTGAATTATGAATTCATAATACAATAGTGTGTCTTCTGGAGGGGTTCATCTTACTAAAGTTCCCTACATAATGAATGTGTTATTCAATGGTCGAAGATAAAGCTTTTCGCCACGGCGGATTTAGGGGGAGGCATAATCAGAATTTACGTTTCTGGCTATATTGCTCAAAATAAAAATTTGAAATATTACATGAGTAATGACAAAGCATTGTTTAATTGAAAAATTCATACAATATATTTTATCTACGATTACTATGAAAAGTTTATATTTAGGCTTTCAATTGTCAACGTAAAGTTGATTGTTACTGAGGACCAAGCAAAAAACATTTTATTGCGCGCCTACCACGATAAAGCGCAGTAAAGTACTTTTTGATTACATAAAATAAAAGAAAATGGCAGAATCAAACACATTTTTTTATTTATTTATTTCGATATTATTGGTACCTATCGTCATGGTTACGAATAAAACATAAATTGATTGAACGCAGATTGAACTAACTGAATACTATTATTATTATAACAAATAATTTTAGTCGTAGATAAAATTATGTGTGTATTACGAGCGTAATAGTCATTTGTGTATTAAGAGCGTAAAGTGACTCTTTGTTACTCGCGCACGGCAATTGCAGCGCGAGCCGAAGGCGAGAGCTGCAATAGTGCAAGAGGAACAAATACACTTTACGCTCGTAATACCAGGGCTTCGAACCGAAAAAAATTGGGGTTCGGTTTCGGTTAACGGTCTTACGGGTGAAAAAATTTCGGTTACGTTTATCGGTTACGTTATTTAAAAAATTTTATATTGGTTTTGGTTTCGGTAAAATTAAATTAAAAATTTCGGTTTCGATTTTTAACGGTTACGGTTTTTTAATGGTTTCGGTTCTAAATTACCTAGTTTTATTTTAACATTTCAAAATAATTTGCAGAACTCATTATTATATCAAAAAGTCTTTTATTTTAATTTTAACATAAATAATACATTCTACCGGGTGGAACACCATACATGTGTACATAGGCGATTAGCATTGCATTTCACCGGTTATTAAGAACCGAAATTATACCGGTTAATAAAAACCGAAATAATAACGGTTCCGTTACGTTTTCGGTTTACAAATGAACAAATTTTTCGTTTCGGTTTTCGGTTTCCATATTTAAAGAAAATTAATATTGGTTTCGGTTTTCGCTTACGGTTCCATGAAATGGTAAATATCGGTGCGGTTTTCGGTTACGGTTTCGTTACGGTTCGATGCCCTGCGTAATACACACATAATTTTATCTACGACTAAAATTATTTGTTATAATAATAATAATAGTATTCAGTTAGTTCAATCTGTGTTTTATTTACGACATTACGACAGCAGTTAGAAAAAATAAGAATTAATTTTTGCTTTATAATATTACAAATCGTTGTTTTATTAATGCATATTAATTAGTGTGACTGTGCAATCGACTGTGGTGATATGTAAGGCCCTGTTCCCACATGGACACGCAGAAGACACACACAAGCGACACACAGGCAACAAAAGCAAAATGACAAACATGTGGAATGTTTGTGACCTCAAAATTGATTTTTTCTTTACTTACATAGAAGCCACAAAATAGCGGCGCCTCTATTACACAAGCAACACACACAGTAATTTTTACTGTTGCGTGTGTGTGTCTTCTGTGTGTCCATGTGTGAACAGGGCATAAGGTTGAAAAATTACTTGAAATATCAGTCATACAACATTATATTCTTCTTCTTACATAACCGACGTTTCGGTTTACACTTAAACCTTCTTCAAGGTTAGTAAGATCTTACAAACATTTCCGTAGATAATTTTGAGAGTAATTGGATGTGTATGTTTTATGCTTTTGTATGTACGAAATTTGCCAACTGAATGAATTTTTGTAAGATCTTACAAACCCTGAAGAAGGTTTAAGTGTAAACCGAAGTGTAAACCGAGGTGTAAACCGAAACGTCGGTTATGTAAGAAGAAGATTATACATTATATAACTGATATTTCGAGTAATTTTTCAACCTTACATATTAATTAGTTTAGGCACATTTTGGGTCGGGACATTCCTGTTTGGGGACGTTTTACTGGGGACAAATTGCATGCGAACCTTTGCTGAGGACGTTTTGCTGGGGAAGAATTGCCGGCAACCAATTGCGTGGAAACCATTTGTGTGGGGACATTCGTATTTGGGGACGTTTTGCTGGGGACAAATTGCATGTGGACTTTTTTTCAGGGGACGTTTTTGTGGGGACGTTTTGCCGGGGACGAATTGCGTGGAAACCTTTTGCGTGGGAACATTCGCGTTTGGGGCCGTTTTGCTGGGAATCTTTTCTTCGTGAATCAATGTCGGACTTGGAACAAATCTTCTAGGTACGAATCACCTCACCGGAAACTCCGGTACTGTTCCTGTCTGCCGTGCACGGCATCATCGACACGCAAACTGCGAACATCGAACACGTCTCAGAATGTGTGTCAGTTGTACCGCAATCTCTCCCCGTGACTTACTGGTCAATTTACGGACTGGAATGTCCATAACCATGCGATTTACATGAAGATTTATTCAGTAGATCGAGATTGAGAAATTTACTACTTGCTTGATAGAGGTGATAACTTTAATGGTTTTTATACACACATACTATCACCGGAATGTAGACAAATTCTTAGTTAAAAGATGCAGAAATCGTTCAATGTGGTCTTACAAGATTCAATTTTGTTTGTTTGTTGTCTTATATATATATATATATATATATATATATATATATATACATATATTGTGATGGGTCAAAATTTACGATTCTGAGTTTTTAGTTGATAAGCACGTTTTAGGATCTATAGAATACTAATAAAGTATTTTCAAGATGATGTCTGTGTTTGTGTTCGTATGTACGTAGGTACTCGTATGTTAATTAGGTCGTCTAGGTGGTATGTAACATTTTATTCAACAACTCAAAAAGTTACAAACATTAACAACAAAATTTTATATTTAAGATTTTAGTAGGAAACCCAGTTTTTGAAGCAATCCCCAAACCGGAAGTAGTACTTTGCTTAAATATTTCGATAAATAATTAATTTATCACAATTTTGTCTATTTTACATGAAATATTATATTTTTGTTAGAATTATTAGTATTTCAATTTTTTTACTGTAAATGGTATAGGTACCTACTATTTTGAAATTAATTTATTATTTATAAGTGAGAGTATGAAACTTTAGTATTCAGTATCTGTAGTAGTACATAATTTGATAAACATTTGTTACCACGTAAAATTTAATTGACAATGACAATAGTTACACATTGTTCATATATTCTTCTGTATTCTTCAGTCTATATCAAATAACTAAAATATATTATGTGAGCACCTATACTTATATTTGTGTAGTAAAAAGAGTAAAGAGTAAAGTATGAGGGGAAGTCTTGCGCTGGCCACATTAGAAACATTGTGACTTAATTAATTACAAAACATATTTAATAGTATCTAAACAGTGGCGGATGTAGAGTGGGACGACAGCAAGGCGCCCACAATGAATAAAACTTGGTTTGTTCGTATTTAAAAACAATACAGAAAAACAGACATTACATTAAATTACAAATTTAAAGATATCTGACTTTTATCTGAAAATTTCAATTGTTTATGATCACCCCTTTTCCTTTATTTATGTTTTATAAACATTCAAAACAAAGTTTTTTCAATTAGATATGTTTAAACCAGAAGATGATGATTTTTTAAAGACAATATTTGACACAACTGAATAGTATAATATTATATATTAAAGGACTAAAGTGCATGATTTAATCCTGAGGGTGAAGTTTATTTCACGAGCCGAAGGTGAGGGAACTAATCACATGAGGAATTAAAGATACTTTGCATTTTTGCACTTCATCCTCAAACGAATACAAAATAGTTTAAAAGAATAGGTACCTACACATTTTGCAATTTTGACAGTAAACTTTATGACAAATATTTATATTGTTACCATAGATACTCTATAACAAGTAGCACGTATTTACTTGACGAGATTAATTAATTCAATTCTATGACAACGGGATAAAATATGAAAAATAATGCCTTGGGATCAAATTAAGACAAAAGAAGAGTTTTAGTCCCGGAAGTGCAATTAATTCTTTACTACCAACAACAGCAAACAAATAAATAGTTGCCATTTCAATGAATAAAATGATACTTGATCAAGTTATGGATTTCACAGTAAATGTTTTTCAAATGTCAAAAATCAAATAAAAATCGTTTTGAAGTCCCTAAAATACGATTTTGATAGTTTCGCGATGATGTCTGTATGTCTTCTATATGTGCCCGCTATGTGTCCATGTGTGAACATAACTTTCGATATAAATCATTTCAATTTAGCTATTCAAAATCACCAAGCAGTACAAACATTACTTGAAACATCTTTAACGTTCAGCAATTGTTAAAACATCGTGTCAAATGTAACACGGAACAAATTACCGCGATTACAATGGCAAACACTTGAAGAATAATACTTCATAGTCACACATGTGCAGTACGCACTCATGCAGACCTCGCACTCGAACATTACTCGTATTCTTATTCCTTGAAATCGAGAAAGCGTGTACAATTTATTAGAAAAAATGTTAATGTATTAGGAGCTGCTCTTGAAAGTTCTTCAAGAAGAACTTCGCGCGTAGAAAGCAGACGACGCTACGCCACCCCACTTTTAATTACACGTGTGGTAATTTTTGGTGGTTTAATTAATGAATTATTGAAATAGAAATGCGTAGTAATTTGGAGAAATTTTGTTTGTGTAGTTGCTTTTAATTGTATGTTGTTTGGTTTATTATTTTTCACAGAAATTGTAATTGTTGATTGTGTAATTACATTGTATTATAATTTATGTTTTTACTTTCTTCACTCTTTTGGAAGTAGATCAAATATCAGACAATTGCATACATAACATAAATACAGAAAAAATTGAAAAAATTTAACACATTTTTTAAAACATTAAACTTAACCATCTTAAAAATAAAAAATCTGATACGGCCAGCACAAAATCTTCCGCCATACTCCACCTACTCTTTTTACTATACTATAGGTTAGGTACTCACAAATATATCTTAGTCATTTTATGCAAACTGCAGAAGAAGATATAAACAATGTGTCACTACAAGATACTGAATACTAAAGTATACTCTAAATAATTATAAACAATAATTTAATTATAAATGGTACTTACCATTTACAGAAAAAAAATTCAAATAATAATTGTATGATAATTCCACTCCTGTATAAAGTAAGCCATAAACAAAACACAATTTTATCGCTTTGACAGCGGATAAAAAGAAAAGTTACTTTTTGCGAGTGATAAAACCTTGTTTACCTTTTTTTAACAACCAGACAATATACAAAACACTAAAATGTCATTTGCTTCATATTTCTAATATTTGTCAGTGAAATGTTTAGATTTTGGGAATATTTGCGAAGAAGAACCAAAGGAATCGTTAAATTATCTCGTTGAATTACACTCCGAATAAATTTCTGTTTGACATCTCAACCTTGTCACCTGAGAGCAATTTGACTTGAAAAATTGTTTAAAAAAAATCTCTCCACCTACGATGTTGCTAGGCAACAAGGTTTCAATACAAACAAAAATTTATTCAGCGAAATAAAATGCTCTTGTGCAATAATAGTTGACAAAAATATAATCTTTCATTTAAAATAGAATATTATATTGTGACAAATTATTTATTGAAATATTTAAGGAAAGTAGGTACTACCTACTGCCGGTTTGTGGATTGGTACAAAAATTTAATGAGTTCTTCAGATTCGTGTTAAAATCTTAAATATAAAATTTGGTTGTTAAATATTTGATATTTTTGAGTAATCGTCAACGAAAAAATTGTAACATACGGACACACACACACACGCACACACAACACACACGCAGAGAAGACATCATCTCGAAAATACTTTATTTATATTTTATGGATCCTAAAACGTGCTTATTCACTAAAAATTTTGATTCGTCACAATACCTCCGTTTAGAATAGAATATATAACGCGGGAGGTAAAAATGATTTAAAGCTAATTGGATAATAAAGAATATACGAGTACGTTAAAATAATAGCATAAGTAATATATTCAGTATTTCGGATGGTATCAGTAAAAGTTAATTAAGTTAAATTAATTAAACACTTTTTTATTAATTCTATTTACATATGAAAGCTCTTATTACCATACAAATCATTACTGACCTCTGTGAGTTACACGTTTGTAATTAAAATTAAACTTATTCCAACATAAAACAATTGTAAGTAATTATTAAAACATCCAAACTTCAAATTCAAGACCACGGAATTTAACAAGGTTTTTAATGTTGTAATAAACCAATGTAAAAGCATTACCTCTGAGAAAAATTCTTACCAAGCTACGCCAAGCTATGATCCAAAGAAATAATTCACAAATAAATTTTACAATTATTGAAGTAAAACTGTAACCGAGTTAGAACTGAACTGAGATGAAAGATGCGCACTGCATAGCAATAAATAACCAATGAGCCCTATAGAAATACACATATTACATAAATTTAGCAGTGGCGTAGGTATGGAATTTAAATACAGATAGAACAGGAACTTTTTTATTAATAACTAGAGAGCCGTAATATAACATCGTGCCTGATTTTACCACTTGCTAGAAATGACTTTTTGTATTAATTCAAGTCTTGCCTTCAAGAAAATGATACATCTGACGTATTTCAAGCAGGGCGCTATTTTGAACAAGAGTTTTAACATGGTACTAAATGACTTACTATTTCTGGTACTTGATGTACGCAATATGGGCATTCAAAGATATTATTAAGCACCACGCCAGAAAAATTTTCCGGTTGTACATGTCAGCCAGAAGCTTTAGTGCTTCGAAGTGCGCATAATATCGGAAAACGTCATGTGACGTTTTTTGACACATGTCACCATGACGTCCCTCAATTTGCGTATTTCGAAGTACTTTGAAGCCTGTACGACCGGTAAATTGTTCTGGCATAGTGCTTAATTATTTCTTTGAATGCCCCTTATTATGTACGTAAGTACCAGAAGTAGTACAACAAGTCACTTGTAAAACAGCACCCTGTTTGAAATACGAGTAACATTTTCTTGAATGTAAGACTTGAATTAACACAAAAAGTCATATTTGGTAAGAGGTAAAATCAGGCACGATTTTATATTACGATTTTATATTACGGTTCGGAATAATAAATTAAAAGAGCCTAACATTTTTTTAAGGATTTTGAGGAAACATGCCTGATAATAATCCGTGCTTAAACGTTCAGTTAGTTCTAAGTATATAAAAGTGTTTAATTTACGGCCAGTGGTTAGCTCAGCGACGAGCTCAGCGATAAGGGGTCCGCCTAGCATGCTAGCGGTCCCCAGTTCGATTCCCAGCACAACCGACAATAATACTACTGGTGCCGAGTGATTGGATTCCACTATAATAACATCTACTATCTTGTAATTGGAAGTTAATCCTGTAGGTTGGTTACCATCAAAAAAATAATAATAATAAAAAAATTAGTAACACTTACTACCTAATGTTAAAATTTCGAGTTATATTTACCCTTAACGAATGAATGATCTCTTACATATATGATTATTAACGACTAAAAAAATTATCTTCGCATATACAGTTTTCTCGTAAGTGGTCCAAAGTTATAGATTAGTAATCCGTGTAACGCCACTGCTTGGTATATGATATTCACGTATCTCCCACATCACATCAAAGTGTATATCCGAACTTTGTTATATTGCGACAGATGTATGCAGTCATACATCCGATGACATTGCGGCCCAAATGCGTGATTCCTGTTGACTCGATGCCGAGGTCATTTATGCTTATTTGTTTATTCAATATATTAATATGATATAAAGAATAATACAAGAATTTTAAACAATATTAAGTACCATAGGAAAATTTTATCAATCAAATGGTGTATTACATCAAAATTCTAAATATTTACTTGTCTTATGTTTAATTTGAACAAAATACCTTTACACCCTTCTAGTCAATAATTTATGGAACTCATAGACGGCTATGACTCGACTTAATAAGAGTTTTTCTTTTTCTTTTCAACGTTATATAACACAAGTACATTGAAATTAAAATACCTAAAGGCAGAAATTGCATAATAATATTTTTTCTAATTTTTTCTACTAAGTGTTAAATTATGTTAACTAAATTACGAAAAATGGCGCAAACTTAAAAACCTCGGAAAAATCTTTTTTAGTTTCCAAGATATGAGCGTTCAACATTTAGCTCCAAAATCGAAAAAAAGGTTATTCATTTGTCATTTGTTTGGAAGAAGAATCCAATGTGTTATAATTATAATGATTTATCGATATTCGTATTAAAAACTATTAAAAAAAAAATTATTATGTAATTTCTACCTTTATTTTATTATATCGTTGAAAATAGAAAAAAATCTGTATTTAGACTATGAACTTCATATGAAAATATGTATTTGGTTTAAATTTGCAAAATTTATATTTTCGCGTATATCTAGTCACCTATGCATTTTTGTGGAAAAACAAAAACATTTTTGTCTAATTTAACCAATTTCGTATCAACAACAACATATGAACATGTTACTAAAAGATGTTAGAAGGTTTCTCTGTTTTCATTTTTCTTTTTACCTTCCGCTTACCTGTAAAGGAAGGTATTGGAATCATGCAAAAAATCGGGTAGTGAATTTTTAGTGGATGAGCACGAATTAGGGTCCTTACAACTCATTTTTGATAGTTTCACGATGATGTCTGTGTGTATGTGTGTGTGTATGGGTGTGTGTGTGTGTGTGTGTGGTCAAGGGTTGTTAGTCGCATAACTCAAATACGAATTACCCGAAAATTTTGATATTTGGTATTTAACATTTGTATATAAATTGGAAGAGCTCCCTAGATTTTGGTACAAATATCTTCATCGGAAGTGATTTTTTGAAGATTGAAAAGGTTAATTGTCAAAATTGTATATAAATTTGGAAAAATATAGTATTTATTTGCAATGAGAATAAGAGGAAAAGTTATTTGCAACTTACGTTATAAAAAATTGTCTTTATCTGGTAGCATTAAAGAACTGCAGTAAAATTTAAAAAATAAATTTATCAAATAAATCGTTGATATCTTGTAATCCATGATCGGTTGATTTTTGTTTCTGCGTAAAAAATATTGACAGGTGAGACGGGTGACAAGTTGGCATACTAGCGCTATAAGTCCTAAGTAAGATATTAAATGTAGTAATTGAACGGAGGATGGCTTCAGCACAGCAGAGTTTTCCTGTGAATGAATCTTTTTATTCAGGTGATGCAAATTTCTGTGTTTGAATATTTGAGATTTTTATTTGTATATTTTAAATGGGCACCGGATTGCACGTATACATTTCTGTTTAAAGTCTAGATATGGCGGAAGGTTGTGTGATGGCCACGTCAGATTTTTTAACCTATAATTTTGGAAAAAATTACTTTGAAATCAGCCATTTTTCTCTTTTTTACGATTTTTTTCCTGATGAACAGGAAGCAATTTTTAATTTCTGATAACAGAGGGACATTAATTGAACGATTGAACCTTTCATAACAAGAAGTTCTTTTTTTATTCGTCTGTGTTATAAATTAAATAAGATATGATGGGACAAAGATGTTATGTTTTCGCTGTTGAAATTGTAGATTCTCTATTTAGCCAGCACATTCTATGCTCAGTTTTCTTTACCTACATTTTTTGTTCGATTGACTGGAAAAAGAAGGTACCTGAACCCGCCACCCTTTGAAAATGACAACTTACGTAGAAGAGTTCGGTATTTTCCGAACGCGCCTGTTAAACAGTTTCATTAGACATAAATATAAAAATAGGCAGTAACTAAATTTAAAATAATCATGTATTCTTTTCTAATCAAGCATCGAAATCCCCAGAACGTTGTTATTCAAGTAATCAAAAATCAAAACCACAATCTATCAAACATTTCCTAATCTCATACATCAATATCATCTGCATCGCACATTACATTAGCATATGACCTTGTTTCTACCTATTTTCTAATCTAAATAATAGTAAAATAACTGATTCACTGTTGACCAGTTACCAGTTCATGAACCGTGTTTTGGTCACCTGTTCATCTGGTGAGAGTGGGGGTAAAATCTGCCAACCGAAACCGGTGAACCGAACGCACATCCGGGCGAATCCACCGCGAGCATTGAACGAGATGTTATTAGATTTAATAATCAGCACAACAACAGATATAGTAATAATTGTGGATTTATCTGTTCAATTTTTGGTGAAATAATTGTGCAATAACATGAAAAATTAGGACAAATGTTTGACGTTTCAGAATTCAGATAAAAGTGTTTCGTTATAACCTTTGCAACTTTTCGTTTGATGACAAGTGACAAGGGTATGGCACTACCTCAATTTAGTAAGAATAAAGGAAAAAGGAAGGAATGAAGGAATAAATTCAGAAAATGAGAAAGGTCTGCTAAAGTGCGGACATTGAGCGCCGGTTGATTAAATTAGCCAGTTATACTTATAATTGAGTAGGTCTGAATCTATCTTAAGCAGTTCCATCTACATTTTTATCGAATTCCTAGAATACTCTCGATTTTACTTTTTCTTCTATTCCACCCCCTTCCCCATTACAGCAGCTGCCAGAAACCAGCCCGAAACTCGTACTTTGCCGCCTCCTAGCTATGCAATATCATTTTGAAGTTGAAAAATACTGTTAAAGTGTTTTCGTTGCGAGTAAACTGTTAGTTTATTATTGACTTCAAGATCATGCTTTTTCAACATTTAATAGAGAAACAATGGGTCTACAGAAGTGCTTTTTTATAATTTTAAAAATAAATTTCTATCATGAGATATTACCCGTGTAAATTTTGTATAAATTGGAAGTTTTTACGAATTTTTTTTGAATTTTTATAATCTTGTACAATTTGTTAATCCATCCTTTACGTATATAATCCTTATTGGAATGAAATTTTACCACTCTTGTACACTTGTACTGGACACAAAACACTCGCTACGTTAGTACATTTTAGGAGATAGACGGCTAATCCGTCAATAAATTTTTCATGGTAATTAGTTATCGTTGAATAAGGTAATCAAACAAAAACCATAGCTAAAACCGACACTATTGTGGAATACTATGTACAATATAGTACACTTTTTACAATTACTAGGTATAAGTACAGTGAACTCATTGTTTAACAAGTTACTATTTATTTATATCAAAATAAAAAAGTAGTATTAAAAGAAACTGAGGATAAATTTCTTTACTGGTGCATTGATTAAGAGAAAGATGGAAAAATTTATTTTCTGGGATACAGTCCCAACATCCTGGCTTGTTACATGCTATATTTGTCTATTAACATCCTAATAATATCCTAGCGATTGCTAATGTCCACCCTTGGTAACATTATCTATGCAAAATCCCAATCTTAGTAATTTGGTAATAATATCACAATTATGCATCCCATGTAATTCTCTGAGATGTTTGTATTGAGTAAGTAATTTTTAATCGTACTCAGGATGTGGTTAGGATAAACTTACGTAATATTACTTAAAGTACAAGAATCAGATATTTTTAAACATCCCATGGACGATTTATGTCCAATAGGTTGATACTCGATTGCGAAAAGCTTTTGCATTCTTGAATTATTGTTTTGGTCGCTCTGCTCGCAATAAAACTGTCATCTTCGAATGCAAAAATATCATTTCGCAATCTAGAAATAAAAATAACTATTTTCTCTTCCTCACAATTGAAAGAAACATTAATGGTTTCATACGAATAATATAATTTGGATTAATAATGGTCTAAAAATATGTATCTACCTTAAGTTTTGTATTTTTAGAGAAGTTTTCCCATTTCCAATTCTTCTTTGCTCATCGTGCACTTTTAATATTTCATTTCTCATAGCGTCGGATTCATCATTTTCCTTTTTATCCTTCGTCCTTCTTTTCCGCACATAAATCTGCTTCGTATTTCTCAGTCTCTTCCTGTATAATCTTTGAAATTTCTTCAGTCTTAGAGTGAGCATTATCCTAATTCTAATATGTCGAATAACGTACTTATCTGAAGATAGTCGAGATTTGAGCGTCTTAAGAGGGCTATGTCGAACGAACTCCTTTTTGGGAGGAAGCCGATTAGTGTTGAGATCGTTGTTGAGGTATTTTTGATATTCGCACGTTGAGTTTTTGTTGAAATCATACAACGATTCCATATTTGTTTTTCCATCCAGGATATGTATGTTTTGTACTTGCGACTCGTAAATTGGGTTCGTGTAAAGGCTAAAACTATCTTCGCTACATTCGTAGATTGTGTCTTGTTGGACGTTTGTGTTATACATGGTTTTGTTTTTATCTTCATGCTCTAACACTGTGAGATCATCAAATGTTTTGTACTTTGATACTGGTTTATTGTTTAGTTTTTCTTTGGAATTTTGAAACAAATTCTGTCGAGAAGGAAAAACAATTTTGCTGTATTTAATTTCTTTAGTATCTTTTGTTTTAAAATATTTACTAAATGAATAGTTTGATTGTTTAGATACTTCTGATTCGACAACAAAAGATTTTTTGATCACAGGAAAATTTGTTCGATAGTTCACAGTTACTTCTGAGTAGACATCAGTTTTGTCTATTTCGATTTTATCAAATTCTTCTGAATTATTTTTGCTACAAATTTCTTTCATTTCGGTTTTGCTGCAACTAGCATGTTCTTCAATATTATCTATGATCGATAACAAATCACTAGCGTTATCAACACTTGATGTTTCGTTGTCTTCCACTTTTTCGTTAGCTAGGGACAGCATATGAGTTCTATCATGCATCCATCCTTTACTTATAGTCCATTGTTTTAACCATTCTGGTTTAAAAGTTTCGCTCCGTTTACGGAATTTTTCATTTTTGATGGTTTTCCGGACTACCACTTTGTGGTTCGGGCGGATTTCGTCCGGTTTAGGGCTCCATGACCCCTTTTCGATGCAGATACACACACACAAACATTTGAAAAGACGGCGGAGAATTGTCATCGTGGCGCCATTGTCATAAATATACGCACGGTTTTGTAGGTTAAAAGAGATTCCAATTTGTGTGATTGTTTTTGATTGGTAAAACACGCACGATCACCACTAATAACTGTCAAATCACATCGTATGCTTCGCGATCTCGTCACACGTAAACTAACTAAACTAAATGAGTATAAAATCAGTCCTCGTGAACCAATACCCCCAGCCGTTGTGTAACAATGGTATCACAGGATGTGAGACAGCGTCGTGCGTCATCTGGGCCCATTGTTTACACAGTGCAGTGCAAGTGGGGTCTGGTCGTTCACCCGGAAAGTTCAGCTCACGAAGTGTTGAAACAAATTAGTGTTGCGAAAATCGCAAGTAATTAAAATTTACCCACAAGAGGCTGTTAAAAGTGAAAAAGACTGGAATGTGGGTGAAGCAATTAGCGGAAGAAATAGTTTTATGTTGTTATTGTTGTTTTTTGTGGATGTCTTTCAGATTCAGATTAAACTACAAGAATGGTTATGAATGTGGTGTTATCCGAAACATCGGCATTGTAAAATAATATATCCCAAATGCGTGTAGTCGCGTTTCTTTTTGTGAATAGTACTGCTAATATTAGGCCCTGATCACACGAGGATTCTATGAAGATTCTTTCAAGTTTCTGAATTTTGGAAAGAATATTTCTAGTGAGAATTACCTGTTAAATTGTGGTGCCGCTAAATTGGACCTTCATTGAGCCTTGAAAAAGAAGAATTAGTTGATTATTTAAAAACCGTGAATTTATTTTTTTCCTAAATTCAAAACCTTGAAACAATCTTCATAGAATCTTCGTGTAAAGAGGGTCTTAGGTAATGGTAAATAATCAGAAGAGTTGAAGACTGCAGGTAAATTCAGACCTACCCAGATATAAGTATAATTTAACCAACCAACTCTCAACGTTACTTATAATTGAATTTAGAATGTTGTGGAAGCGCTGATTGGTTAATTTAGCACTTATATTTGTAAGTGGGTAGGTCTGAATCTAGCATAAGCATAATGTTCACCAAGGGATAAGGGATTATCTCGGGATTATCTGTATTCCATTAAAGGGTGGGCAGTAAAAATTAAAATGAGACACTTTTTATAGTAAAATTTTTGTTCTGAAAAAAAAAGCGTTTTTTACCTTCCGCTATACCTGTAAAGGAAGGTATTGGAATCATGCTAAAAATCGGGTAGTGAGTTTTTAGTGGATGAGCACAAATTAGGGTCCTTACAATTCATTTTTGATAGTTTCACGATGATGTCTGTATGTATGTGTGTGTGTGTGTGTGTATGTGTGTAGCTATGTGGTCAGGGCCGGATTTCTGTTAGTCGGATAACTCAAATATGAATTACCCATAAATTTTGATATTTGGTATTTAACATTTGTATATAAATTGGAAGAACCCATTAGATTTTGGTACAAATATCTTCACCGGAAGTGATATTTTTTGAAGATTGAAAAGATTAATTGTCAAAAATTTATATAAATTTGGATAAATATAGTATTTATTTGTAATAAGAATACGAGGCAAAGTTATTTGCAACTTATGTTATAAAAAAATTGTCTTTATCTGGTAGCATCAAAGAACTGCAGTAAAATTAAAAAAATAAATTTATCAAATTAAACGTTGAAATCTTGTAATCCATGTTCGATTGAATTTTGTTTCTGTGTAAAAAATATTGACAGGTGAGATGGGTATGACAAGTTGACATACTAGTGCTATATGTCATAAGTAAGATATTAAATGTAGTAATTGAACGGAGGATGGCTTCAGCACATAAGAGTTTTCCTGTGAATGAATCTTTTTATTCAGATGATGCAAATTTCTGTGTTTCAATATTTTAGATTCTTATTTGTATATTTTAAATGGGCACCGGATTGTACGTATACATTTCTGTTTAAAGTCTAGATATGGCGGAAGGTTGTGTGATGGCCACGTCAGATTTTTTTCAATGCTGAAGGAATTTGACATAGTTCCTCCTGAAATTAATTTCGTAGAAAAATAGTACCCAGTTAAGAATATTATGTCAAATATTTATACGTAGATAAAGATTGCACGAGCACTCAGACTTTTATTATGCTAGAGGTTTAAAAGCAATTTTCTAAGGTCTAAGGTTAGAATCCGTCTTATGATCTGATTTTAGTTTATTCTAAAAGTAAATCGATTTTATGATTGGTAATAAAATGATTCTAAATTGAAAAGCCATGTTTCGCAATTCCTTTGCAATTTTATGAATCCTTGTATGAGTTGTAATTTTAACGGATACACTTAGTTTGAACTTTGATGTAATATAAAGCTTCATTCACATTGAGATTAGTGTAATTGGAGTGCGGTTATTATGGTAGTGCGGAAACCTTGCCCTATGAAAATAAATGCAACAGTTCACATTCAAAATTAACGGTAGTGCCGTTGCATGGTAACTTTGCTTTTCCACCGCTACGATGCAAAGACCAATCAGAAATAGGTATCTCGGTATCTTTAAAATTGTCAGAAATGCGAAATTAATGTCAAATTAATATTTTGACATTATGTTGCAGCTGCGTTTATTGATGCAGAATTGCTAGGTAATTTTCAATGTTATGATTATTTAAAATACATAAAGAAATTCTTCAAAAATGCTCTTGTGTTTTAAGTAAAAATGTTATATTTTCCAACCTGTGTGACAAAATTTAAGGGTGTATGGTATTGGACGCACTGATCATTAATCAAAAAGAATTTTGTTGAAATTCGTAAAAGTAACAGTAGTTTGCAAAACAATATCATTTTGGGTACCACTGGTTGTCACATTTAAATGCAAAAAAGTTAAACAATAGTTATGCAGTATTTATTAGCGTAATTACTTTAATGTAATAATAATTTTACAAACAGGCAAAAATGAAATTTGTTGGTACTTACAGAATGTTTCATTTGCTTGGACCCATTTTTTAATTTGAGAATTTCAACATAATTCTTTGTGAGTCATGATCAGTGCGTCCAATACTAAACCCTTAAATTTTGTTACACAGGTTGGGTTACACCCTGTATAACACGAATATAAGAAGAAAATTCTTGATAATGCAGTTACTTTCAATTATTGAACATCAATCATATTTGAAAACAATACGACACAAATCGATCAAGCAATAAACAACTCTATTTCCTCCAGAACCATCTTAGCGTCACTAATGACAATGTTAGTGTTCTGTTAGTAGCACGTGCTATACAATGCGTGTTCATGTATTCGACATACTATTTAGCTTTGTACGTGCATTCGCATTAGCGTTTCTTATTTTCTTTCACTTCACATCTCCAGTTTCATATTACCAACACCTGACATTATTGTGACACATGAGTTATAAACTACCGAAGAAATATTAAAAGCAAGTTTTTTCCTTCCTGCTTAGTAATTTTCATGTAGTTATTGGAAATAATTCATTTGTAAAGAGAATGCCAATGTGTAATGTAGAAATAATCTTTCGAATAAAGTGACAGTTTCAGCTTATGATAAGGACTATGTTTATGACAAATAGTATATTAGTATGTTAAAGGATTAAAGGTATTTTTTACACTTCAGGGACTAAAACTCTTCTTTAGTCTTTATTTTTAGGGACTAAGGTTCTTAATTTGATCCCAAAGGATTATTTTTCATAATCAATCCCGTTGTCAAGGGATTGAATTAATTAATCCCGTTGGCAAGTAAATACGTGCTATTTGTTACAGAGTATCTATGGTAATAATATAAATATTTGTCATAAAGTTTACGTTCATTGCAAAATGTGTGTTCTTTTAAACTATTTTGTATTCGTTTCAGGATGAAGTAAAAAACTAGCGTATATTATATACCTACCACAGTATACTTCAGTACTATAGTACATTTAATCCATCAGGTGATTATTTCCCTCACCTTCGGCACATGAAATAAAATTCACCCTCAGGATTAAATCATGCACTTTTAATATTTCCATAAATAATTAATTTAAGACAATTTTTTTATTTTTTTAAATGAAAGATTATGTGATTATTACCTACAATCGGTATTTTATAATTTTCTTTGTATCTGGTATCGGTATCATTTAAGAATAATTATAGTTATAATTTAGTATTTCGGTATCTTGTATAGTCCATGATCGTTAAACATTTTTGTTACTACGTAAAATTTAAATGATTATGACATGACAGTGACAATAGTAAAATATCGTTTATATCTTCTTCTGCATTTTAAATATAGTTGTGAGTAGTAGTACCTTATTAATGTATAATAAGTAAAAAGAATAAAGTAAGTATGGCGGAATGTCTTGTGCTGGCCACATTAGATTTTTTACAAATATTGCAGTACAAATATGGGTGCCAAAATTATGTTTTCCACGCAAACATAAATTATTTGTTATTTATGTTTAACAAAACAATAAACGCTAGAATAGCGCGCGTAATCAATGTTTTGACTGTATTCTGCCATGGGTAGAGGATCACCTTAAACGTATGAACTTAATTAAATCCGATCTATTTGAAAATTGAAAGTAAACCATATTAGTAAGATCTGTAGGTATGTTACCTACTTAATATTTATCGAAGAAATAAAGAACTAAGTACTTGTCAAGAGTAGCAGTAGTCAAGTAAGTTAAACACTTACAATAAGATTAAAATAAGAATCATATCTGTCTACTGTCCTATTTATCGATAAAGTGAAACCATTCTAACTTATAAAAAATCCTGACATTAATAACTGGTCCAGTGCTCGAGGCGCCAAGCGCGCACAGTTCACCTGTTCAAGTGTTCTGCGTCGTGATTCATTTCTTCGAAACATTAGAACTATCTTCTCTTGGCCAACGCGCCTAAGGCGAGAAAAGACCTCGATCTTCGCAGGAGAAATCAGAGGAAAGTGGTGCTACGTCTTTCTTCTCTCTCACATAGAAACACATGCGTGAGTGTGTGTGTGTGTGTTACTCTCTCTTGTTTTAATCTAGATTGTTAGGGTATTTTGTAATGTTTTAATATTTCTGATTGTTTAGTTTGTTTGATTGTTTTTATATAAAGTGTTTATTGTTTAATTCTACTTTCACTTTTTAATGTGACGTGTGGTTTTAATTGTTTTACTATTTTGTTTTAATCGTGTAATTAATTTTTAAATTATTGCATAACTACACGCAAAAGTGACAATTTTTCCACTTATATTACCTATTTTGCCCTGTTCATGGACACATAGAAGACACACACACGCAACAATAAAAAACACTGTGTGTAGCTTGTGAAATAGAGGCGCCGCTATTTTGTGGCTTCTATGTAAGTAAAGAAAAAATCAATTTTGAGGCCACAAACGTTCCACATGTTCTTCATTTTGCTTTTGTTGCCTGTGTGTCGCATGTGTGTGTCTTCTGTGTGTCCATGCGTGAACAGGGCTTTAGATAAATTCGAAACTACTATCAACAAGCATATTCTACCGTTCATCATAATCATCTATCATCTCAGCATAGTTAATAGTAATTTACAAGTGCGGTAGGGTTAATTTAACAGCGCGAGATTCTATATTAAAGTACGACGCGAAGCGCAGTGCTTTAATTAAACCGAGCGTTGCACAAATACCTAACTATGTATTATATTTTTTGGCCGACGTACCAATATTTATTTAAAATACCGTATTTTCTATGAGGTTCAATTAGATGCATTTGACATTTGCAATAAAATTTACTTTTGTCAACTGTTCAGATTAAAATTAATCTGTTTTATTTATTTCAGACTCTATTGCACAATATATTGTGCAAAGTAGGCTCTCTTTTTTATTTTAAAATTGCCTTTTTATTTAATGACATATTAAAGAAAAGAAAATTCGGTGCTTATTAACGAACTATATGCGGAAACACTTATGAAATGTGTAAAATCGCAACTATCATAGACGTCAACGATGTGTGATTGTTATGTTTACAGTTCAGGAGGCCAAAATTATTTTTTTTGCCTTCCATTTATCGGATTGGTAACTTTACCAATAAGAATTGAAAAGACAGCGTACACCTATTTTGAAATTAAAATAGTAAACAAATAAAATAAATTTAACTGAGGGTGCAATATAAAACGGTGTCATGCAATCATGTAAACAAAATAATTAAATCCTGAAAAGTAGTATCACTTTCAGAATAAATCAATAAACTTTCTTTATATTAATGGCATAAAACCATCTGTCAAACCGTAAAAGAAAAAGTATTAACCACACAAAACCGCATATGTTTATTATACAAAACCAAATTAGTTTACAGCGATTAAAATTGCGAATAATCAGTGACTTTATACCATGCAGATGACGCTGTATTCAACCGTCACTTTCTCATTCACAAATAACAAATTTGTATTTATAACTGCTTGAGGTAATGTCCCATCATTTTACTTAAGAGGCCCGTCTATCTCTTTAAATCCAGCACAAAATGTATTAACGTAACGAGTGTTTTGGTGGCCAGTACAAGAATGGTAAAATTTTATTTCAACAATGACTTAAAGGAACAATTAACAATAATTATGCCTTTTTAAAATTTTAATAAACAAATTGTACATGCTTATAAAAATTGCGAAAAATTCATAAAAATTTCCAATTTTTGCAAACGGTTATAACTCATGATAGAAATTTATTTTTCTGTAAATTCATTCTTTCTCTACTAAATGTTTATAAAAACATTATCTTGAAGTTAATAATAAACTAACAGTTTACTTGCAACGAAAACACTTTTACAGTAGTATGTTTCATCTTCAAAATGACATTGCATTACTAAGATGCGCAAAGTACGAGCTTCGGGCTGGTTTCAGGCACCCGTAGTGTATGTATAGTAGTGGGAAAAAAGTGTCCGTAGCTAGGTGTCTAGGGGCCCTGGGACAAAATAATTTTTGAGCGCAAGATTCAAGCGATATTCTCAATGAGGAAAATTTTGTATAGTTTTTTGATTTTATAATAATAGTAACTCATCCTCGAACTCATCTTAAATATGTTAAAATATCAAATGCTGTATTTTAGTATTTTGTTAAAATGAAATATTCAACCAATAATTTTAACAAATCCTGACATATTTGCAACCCGAAATACAAAGCACGAATAAATCATGTTCTTTCATTCATTAATTATTTAGTTTCCAAATTTACATTAAATAAATACGAAACATAAATTTACCAGAATATCATTTAAAACAGTTAAATATTGAAATACGAATTGAATCTGGCGCCATCTCTATGAAGAATGGGGAACATGCCACAGTGTCGACAAGTCATAGTTCCGACAAGCCACAGCATCTAAAAGTCATAGCGTATAAATGTCATAGCATCGACAATAACCCCCACTCTTGAGTTCATAGCGTTTCACTGTTAAACAGTCATAGCGTATAAATGTCATAGTGCCGACACTTACCCCCACTCCTGAGTTCATAGCGTATAACAGTTTTAAAAGTCATAGCGTATAAATGTCATAGAATCGAATAAATGCCACACCACGGAGTTCTGTTGGACTCAATTAGGGTTTTGTTAGTATTGATTAGTTTATTTTAAAAAAACGGAGTTCTGTTGGACTCAATTAGGGTTCTGTTAGTATTGATTAGTTTATTTTAAAAAAAAACGGAGTTCTGTTGGACTCAATTAGGGTTTTGTTAGTATTGATTAGTTTATTTTTTTTTAAACGGAGTTCTGTTGGACTCAATTAGGGTTTTGTTAGTATTGATTAGTTTATTTTAAAAAAAACCGAGATCTGTTGGACTCAATTAGGGTTTTGTTAGTATTGATTAGTTTGGGTACAAATGTGCAAATCGAAGTGTGAAAATTGGTATATGGGTAGCTGGACATTGTGGTGGGGGAACTTTTATACGCTGTGGTTTTTCGAACGTGTGGTTATTAGGCGGTATGGTTTTTATACGCTATGACTTTTAAAACTGTTATACGCTATGAACTCAGGAGTGGGGGTAAGTGTCGGCACTATGACATTTATACGCTATGACTGTTTAACAGTTAAACGTTATGAACTCAGGAGTGGGGGTAATTGTCGATGCTATGACATTTATACGCTATGACTTTAAGATGCTGTGGCTTGTCGGAACTATGACTTGTCGACACTCTGATATGTACTCTTAAACGCTATGAACTCAGGAGTGGGGGTAATTGTCGATGCTATGACATTTATACGCTATGACTTTTAGATGCTGTGGCTTGTCGGAACTATGACTTGTCGACACTCTGATATGTACTCGAAGAATGTGCATAACATAAACCTTTAAGAACATCAGTGATATAACAAATCAACACGTGGTGATTTCCTAGTGCTTTATTTACTAAAATCTGTAGTCATTTTGCGATATACATTTACAAAACTATGTGTAGTGTGTGTCTAAGGACCTATTTTAAAAATAAGTTCGATATCACCATAAACGTTATACGAGTATTATATTATTCCGAGTATTATGCGTTCTCAATAATTATGCATTACAAGTTAAAATCTATTATTAATGATTTTTTAATTACTAGGTTAAATCAGTATTCCTGATTTATATTTGTTTATACATACATAAGTAAACATAATATATTCTTTTTAGGTTAATAGTCTGCCAATAAAAATTTCAGTCCATTTTAATATTAATTTCTTCAAACACTTCCTTTATTTAAATTTTTTGTAGAATGTTTATTAAATTTAAACAAATATAATAACAAGTCTTTCTATATTTTGTTTATGTTGAATTAGATTTGTTTAACTTGTAAGTTCCACATGAAGTTTAACAGAAAATATTGAAAAGAAATGTCACATTACCTATACTTCTTCGAATTCCTCGAGATACATTTCAGTAAATTTAAAATGTTAAATGGGCGTAAACTTGAGTTGCATTTCAAGTTTTGCGAGTAACTACATTATTGTTTTAATTAATAAATATTATCTGAGGATTAGATCTTATAAACAAAATTTTAATAGGTACCGCCTTAATTGTGTACCCATATCATTATATAGGTATCTGATAATCTGATAATTAAATAATTAAAATAAAAACAATTAAAATGTATACTATACTATGGAAAAGTTATCGTACATTTAGCGGCTCGTCTACGTTTTTTCCGAATTCCTAGAATACTCTCGATTTTACATTTTTTTCTATTCCAATCTTTTCCCTGCTACTACGGTTCAAACCATCCCGAAAATCGTACTTTGCCGCCTAGCTATGCAATGTCATTTTGAAGTTGAAATATACTGTAAAAGTGTTTTCGTTGTGACTAAACTGTTAAATTATTATTGACTTCAAGATTTAATAGAGAAAGAACGGATCTACAGATGTGCCTTTCTAAAATTTAAAAAATTAATTTCTATCATCAGATATAACCGTGTAAAGTTTGCATGCATAAATTTTTATAGTCATGTGCAATATTGCAATCAAAATTTGTAAAAGACATCTGTAGATTCATTCTTTCTCTATTAAGGCCCATCTCTTGCTATCAAATGCAGAGCAAAAAGCATCATTTTGTGACTTTGGTTTTGAAATCGATGACCTCATATTTTACAATGATGTACCTACTTATAGGTTGTGCTTACATGGCTATAGAATGAAATTTACAAAAAACCTGGCCGTATTTTGTTAAATAATTTCTAAAAAATTACTAAAAATGCGAGTTTTCCATAAATTATTACAGTCAATGGGTTAACTGTTTAAAACAATCTCTCTATACCCGTCTGCCGACTAATGTACCTGCTTATGTTATCGATTTCAAAAGAAAATTTTTATTTTTGTGCATTAATAACGTATAATATGGATTATTAAATGATAAAACTTAGCTTCAAGTTTTGCTAATTAATGTCACAGCAATTAATAATTTGCATTTATTGATTCACTAATGAGTCATGATTTTTCATGTTAAATTTCAATTTGAAATTTTTTATAATACAGCCAGAATCATTCAAATTGTTAATCTTCTGTATTTACAAGTGTTGAAATACAATTTGAACATTCTTGTACTGTACAGGCCACAAAACTCTCGCTACGTTGGTACATTTTATGCTGGATTTTAGGAGTAGACGGGCCTCTTAATAATTTTCATTTTCTAACAAAGAAACAAGTCTGGCCTAACTAATTATAACAGTTACTTTATATACCCTATAATTTCCAACCTTAAAACAATTTACTCTACATCTCGTTTCATACGAACGCTTAACTAATTATAAATTCATATCCACGGTAACTGTTCGCAGTTACTCAGACACGGTTTGCGCGCAGCAGTAACCTAAAATCCTCTAACTGTATTCGGAGAGTGAAATATATGAAGCAGTAAATAAGAATGACAGACGTAGACGCAGTAAAAGTGATCTGAAAGAACACAGTCCATGGGAAAGAATCCAGAGAAAGGAATTCCCACATTTTGCGGGTTTCTATGCGCGAAAAGTGTGAGTACATTTTGTTGTAATTAAATATTAACCGATGTGGATGTGAGATTACTGGAAGAAGTATACAAAGTCCAAAAATTTTCAAGGTGATATATGTTTTGGTCACGAATTATAATATTAATATGAGGCTTATAAAAGATACAATCAATTTTTTTTTATTCAACATAGTCTCCTTGTAATGTAGCACACTTATTAAAGCGAGCCTGCAACTTCTCTAAACTTATGCGGTTAAAGAATAATAAATTAGGTTTGAACATAATCTTTTTTAGAAATATAGTATATAAAATTGTAATATCTAATTTACCTTTGTGCACGGTCATATCATAATTTGACAGTTATACAAGAATTTATTTGACATAAATGTCACTTTATAGCCCACGGATCACATTATAGCGCAATGCGCCATAAAAAAAAACCTCAAATTAATGAAAAAGATTAAATTTTCAATTTTCCTTACATAAACTACTAATAATCCTATAAATTACCATTTTCTGTAATTAGTTGTACAATTTTTTATTTAAATAACATCATTTGTATTATCTAGTAATTATTTAATTCAATACCTAATGACAACTTTGACATTTAGATTTTTGTTTATTTTAGGAATTTTTTGGTATTTTAGCAACAGTCCAAGTGTTTAGTAATTTTTGGTAATATGAACAATTGAACAATGAACAAGTATATTATATTAATTAATTTGTTAGAAAATATTCAACCCCGCATAAAGTTGAGTATATACCACGGAGGTAACTTGTTTTTATGGCTCTTGACGTGTTTTTAGCCCTCGGCTGATGCTCGGGCTCGAAATCACGTCTCAAGCCATAAAAGCTTCCTTACATACACCCTTAATACATAAGTAACTATTAGATCGAAAATATCATGACAAAGCTTGTTTGAAAAGGCAGCATTTTCTACAAGAGAGATCGTCGTTATAAATAAATAATTTCACAATATATGAACACAGTCTTGTAGTGCATCTATTCATCTTCATTATTCAGTTTATAAAACATGTCGATTTTACTCAGTTCTCCTAATATTTAAATAACAGTTGTTCTGAAACACTTTTCATTTTTTGACAACAATATTTACCTGTTACTTTATAATGTAATAATAAGCTTACGTATTCCTTATATTTTACATATAATTCTATATCACTATACGCACAAATTATTACATTTCAAAAAACTATTCAGTGACAGAATGAATTTGTACAACTAGTCAAGCAACTAGTGACCAGCAGAGACATCTAGAAACCCTCGAAACTAATTATTATAACTTCTGACCGTGGTTGTCAATGAAAAACGAGGCCAGCGTGGTTTAGAGTATAATGTTTTAGTTATAATTTTTGCAGAACTGTCATGTTGCACAATTATTTACAATTAATATTTTCATATTTATCTCTACATCATATTTTATCCTATCGGTTCTACAACATTAATTCAACACACATTACAAATAGGAAATATCACTTAATTGTGCCAAGAATGCGTAGCAAGTATGATTTTGATTAATGAAATATGATTATGGTCCGTAATAAAAACCTCTAATGACTGTATTTGTATAGAGGAATATGATAATTCTATATTAAAACAAGTTGCAAGTTGCAACGAAGAAAGCAAGGTAACTGCAGTCATTACAATCAAGTTCAGAAAACGGTTCTGAAATTTCTGTTCCTTTTGGCGAAGCAAAAATTGAATTTTTTTTGTTTGTTTTTGAAGCTGATATGTACTTTGTGTTGTTTAACGGTAAGTAAGTAAGATCATCTTGATTGTATGACACATTTTTTGTTTTATACCGTGAGTTTTATTTAACGTGAAACATGGGATCTTTCATATCCATGGTTACGAATTTGACAGCAATGTATTAGAGCGTTTCATTTAAAATAGAACATAGGAAATGAAATATGTATATATTTCTAATCATTTTAGAAATAAAAAAAGTTGCAAGAAATATAAACATTTAATAAATATTTTTTTCAGAATACAATTTATAACAAATTCTCAAATACACGAAATAAATCAGATAGGTACTTGTCTGAGGCTAACATCTGCATTGTACCAACGTATATCATTTTTGCACCTTTTCTTCAATTATTGTATACATTATTTTCAACAACACAACCCTAATTGACAGGTAATATTTACTTGAAAATGACAGCCTATGTTCTATTTTAAATGAAACGCTCTAATACATTGCTGTCAAATTCGTAACCATGGATATGAAAGATCCCATGTTACACGTTAAATAAAACTCACGGTATAAACCTTATATTGGAATAATTTAAAATTAATTTAACAATAACATAAGATTATTACTAATTTTGTTAAATAAACAAATTCTAAACGCAATTTTATAGACCTGATAAACTTTTATTCTGTTTTGCACTATTTTTAAATGTTAAACAACACAAACTGCTACAATCATTTATTTTAATCTACCTATATTAAATACATGACGTGGATATAAATAATACACCAAAGTACCACAATGCAGTAAAAATTTATTAGTAAATAAAATAATTTAAAGTACAACAATTTATTTGAAAAGCGTGAAGTTTTTCAGGAAATTATGTGCGCTTTTCCTTTTTAAAACTAATGATAGAAAATATGAACGATATATTATTTATTGTTCCTGGTTGTTGTTTTTAATATTTGGTTTCCGGTAAAACTCAACATTAACATACATAAAAACAAAAGTGTCATGATTAGTCATAATTTGTAGATATATCAAAAAGTGTGGAATACTTTCTGAAATTCTTTCTTGGCATTATACAAAAAATGTTGATGTCTAAAATATATTTTTCTATTTGGCGTTCACAAAGTTAACTTTGTGAAACGCAAATGAATGTCGCCAAGGTTCACCTTGTGACATGCAACATATTTTTTTTGAAGCTTGTAGTCGCAGTATCAAATGACATTTACTTCAATTGTCAAACGTCAAACCTTAGAACTGACAAATTTCAGTATAAAACCTCTAAACCTGTTTTGCTTAATTCATTACTTTTTATTCAATACAATAATTAATGAATCTAGTAATAAAAAACATTATAAGTTTATTATTTTCTATAATGGCTGCACTTATCACCTAGAATAGTTCAGAAATTATTTACTTTTACAGTGACAGTGACAGTTAAATAAATGACAATATTAATGTCACCAAAAAAATCGTTATACACATAAATTTCCCTAAATCGTCTTGTGTATACTGTGGCAGTTTTTTAAATTTTAATAAAAAAGACACAAAATATAAAAAAATAATATAAAGAACTCATGACATTTTTCGCAATTGTCCTTTAGTAATTTATTAAATTTTGACGCGTGCTAAAAAATTATGTCTTATAAAACTTGTTCTTTAATATTCTATATCGAAACTAACAATGTAAACACTCACTGTTATTTTCAAGTAAATTGCCTCTTTTTTGTGTTTACAAATTGGTATTAATTAAGATGTAACCAATAATCACACAGTTTGCGGATTGCGGGCAGTAAAACACACTAACAGAATTCGTGACATTCTTAATAACGCTGATAATCATTAACGGGACTTATAAGCAAGCATTGTAATTGTTGATTTACAAAGTAATTTTATAGCATTTTATTGCGGTTTTATTGCAGAAAAACAGTTAATATCGCACTGAAACCTAAATTATATATTTACGAGTGTGTCTATGCGATTGGAAATAAAATAAATTTCAGTACTTTATTGAATGTTAGGAGAAAATTCGGATACATAATTATTAATTTGTCTATTAATTAATTGTGCGTTAAATACTATGTTTCCAGGCTCCAGGGTAATACCGCAATTACATAGCAAATAATACCCTTGGGCATTATTTTTAAAAATAATGGCCTGAGGCATTATTTACTATGTAGTTTACTAATTACCATTAGGTAGGTACCATGGAAACAGGGTTATTATGACAATAATAATAAACAATACGGACAATATATTTGTATACAGTTTTGAACGCAGATTTGTATTCTTAACATCTATTTTAAAGATTTTTAAGCGCAATTGCTCATGCTCATGATACTGGTACTACTAGTAGATGATAGCAGTTTTTAAGGAACGCTAGAGGGATAGTTCTTTGTTTAATCCTGTACTCGAATTTTTTGGGAACTTAGAGGAATCCGAATGAACTTTCTCGTTCTGTTGGTCAATTGTGTCCACGATTTTTTGGCACACCGTACGAGCTGTCAAAGTTGGACATTTTTGACATCAGAAACATTTTTTTCATTGATGAAGAAATTTGACTTAGTTAAACAGTACCCAGTTAAGGAGGTTGGGGACTCCTGCAGTGGCGTACCCAGACATTAACTTTGGGGGGCGGATATGAAAATCAAAATATTTTTGTTAATGTAAAACAAAATTCACTGCATGATATATTTTTACAATAATTATTCACTAATCAAAAAATGCTTGGTATGCTTACATTTTTGTAAATAACTTGCAAATGGTTTAGAAAAAGTACACAAAATCGTCGCGAATTTATTTTAAATATAGGTATCTCTTCCGTAAACTAATATTGTAAAATTTTTGAATGGGCTGGCCCATCCAGGCTCATCCTTAGTTACGTCCCTGCATGGTGAGAGTACACCACAGGAGAGATTTAGTGTAAATAAACAAACAAGCAAATGCCAACCTTAAATGCAGGTACCTCCAAATATCCCAGCACACAAACACCACCACAATTGACAGTTCACACTTATCAACTTCACTTCACACTAATGCAACTCTGTCACGTGCTGCGTAGCGACTGTGATCGCGTGGAAGACGTTGAAGAGCAGGCGAAGCTACTTTCCGCCGGCAGGTGAGGTGAGATTCGCTCCTCGCCGTGCCATTGACATTGAGAAGTGGCCAAGTGGGTCAGAGAAGTGGGGCGACTTATCATAATCAAGATGCTGATGGAAACGCACGATGAGAGGGGATTGTGTTGGTGTACCGAAATTTTATTGTTTTTATCAGTTGGAATTATGGTCGATATTGGTATCATTTTAGAGGATAGAAGTTTATAGATATAGTAACAAAACAATGAAGCAACTTTGGATAATACACGCAAAGATGGCGGTCAAATTAGTGTGGACATTTTATTAGTCGTGAAAACGTGAAATTGAAAGGCTTGGGCCTTGCATATCTACTGAAGTCCTAAGTCCTAAGTGGCCGGATTAAGCTTCCTCAAGTATAAACAGTTGAGCAAATTATATAAATTAAATGTTCTGGCGTATGTAGAGATGGAAATGATCATTCATTTCTTATTTATAAAACATATTGCTAGAACGATTCTATGTAGGTACTCATCCAATCTTAAATATACCAAATAAAAAATAATAAATGACATTTTACATTTTTATAAATGTCAAAAATTTGCTTGTTTTCAGTGTTTACCTGCTTAGCTATGCCACAGCCGTCTCTAGTGTACAAGCCATGCTGTTGAAATTTGGCAAGGCTGTTGAGAGTCACACTGTCAAAATATTGCGGGAGCGCGACTCATTGTATTTTCACTCAGTATTCTTGTATTTATATGATTAAATACCAAACAGGTAAGATTTTGTTAAGATTCCCAACTATATTATTAATATGAAGAAAGTAATTTTCAATTAAAATGCGTAAATTAACAGTGAACGATACAACATCCAATTGTATATTTCACAAGTACCTACATGTTTTTAAAGACTTAAATTTATTGACAAATTAGAACAAAATTGTAAATATCTTTGCTATTAGTAAAATGTTTAATAAAGATAAATATTATGAATAAATAACTTGAAATTCTGTTATTGTTTTACCAAATGTTTTGGTATTATTTTTTTAGCTAAATGCCTCGTCAGCTCGTCACTGCTGTGTGCCAGGTTGTAAATCAAACTACAATTCTCAACTTAAAAATGAAAATTATCAGACATACTACTGATGTGATGTAGATGTAGGTGTCCATTGTTTTCGTGGAATAGCTTTAATCCATTTTGTGCATAATTCAGGATTCTTTGGAAAACTAAATTCTTTAGTTGAGAATTGTAGTTTGATTTACAACCTGGCACACAGCAGTGACGAGCTGACGAGGCATTTAGCTAAAAAAATAATACCAAAACATTTGGTAAAACAATAAAAGAATTTCAAGTTATTTATTCATAATATTTATCTTTAATTTACGCATTTAAAATGAAAATTACTTTCTTCATATTAGTAATATAGTTGGGAATGTTAAAATCGAACAAAATCTTACCTGTTTGGGATTTAATCATATAAATACAAGAATACTGAGTGAAAATACAATGAGTCGCGCTCCCGCAATATTTTGACAGGGTGACTCTCAACAGCGTTGCCAAATTTCAACAGCATGGCTTGTACACTAGAGACGGCTGTGCCTATGCAAAAATAATAATAAAAATATTCAATCATAAGTGCTGATAACTCGAAAACAAGCAAATTTTTGACAGTTATGAAAATATAAAACGTCATTTATTATTATTTTACTTGAGGAAACCTAACGCAGTTAAATATTAGTTTTCGTATATGTTTTAAATATTAGTGCCGTGATAGAAATTTTATAATATTTCGCCGTGCTATATAGAATGACACCTATAAATAAATAAAAGGAAAAATAACAGTTAAGCAAGGTTATTTTGACATTGACATTTCTCAGAATTTGACAGATGAAAATTACGTCGTCAAATTTTATTTGAACGTAGCGTAATAGTATATTATACGGGGTGTTTTAGACCACCCGTACCACCCAAATATCTCGCGTAAAACGGAACGAATCAAAAAAAGAAAAAATACGTCCAAAAAGATTTCAAAAATTCTATTAATTGACACCAAATGCAAATTTTTCCCCCACCCCCTGGGGGGTGGAGGGGGGGGGTAGCTTTGTAAATTTAAATGGGGACCCCCATTTTTTATTGCAGATTCGGATTCCTAGATTTAAATAAAGAAGGTTTTGTCCGAAAATTTTTTAAGATTTTTCGAAAACAACGTAATTTATCGTCTACGCAAGGGTGGGATAGGACTGACATTACGGTAAGTACCTTACACAGTTATAATTTTTTAAATGATTTTTATTTCTTGTTTCAGTTACTGCGCTTTTTTCTTTTTGTCAAATTTGAATGAATCAATTTCTGTTTAAAACCAAAATTTAATTTGCCTTTTAACTTCATTTGAGGGTGGTGAAGAATCAAATCAAAATCAAGAATCAAAAAAAATTTTTCGGACAAAACCTTCTTTATTTAAATCTAGGAATCCGAATCTGCAATAAAAAATGGGGGTCCCCATTTAAATTTACAAAGCTACCCCCCCCTCTCCACCCCCCAGGGGGTGGGGGAAAAATTTGCATTTGGTGTCAATTAATAGAATTTTTGAAATCTTTTTGGACGTATTTTTTCTTTTTTTGATTCGTTCCGTTTTACGCGAGATATTTGGGTGGTACGGGTGGTCTAAAACACCCTGTATATACAGGTTGGTGGAGGTGAAATGCGAACATAGGGAACATACATGACAATCGAACTTTCAAGCCCGGTCCAGGGCCCACCCAAAAATTTTTATGTTAGTTTACGGAAGAGATACATATATTTAAAAAAATTTAATAATGCCTTACATAATATTATAGGGAAGAGATATAGATTTATACTTAATTGAGGCAAAATAAATGTTTATGAATATGAATAGCGGATAGATAAAGATATATTGCTGATAAATATATTTTTGAATATACCTTATTTAAAGTATTTACTTGTCAGTTTGAGTGCTTGTGCAATTATCTGTGCATATACATATATAATATCATATTCTTAACTGGGTACTGTTTATGTACGAATTTAATTTCAGGAGGAACTACCTAAGTCAAATTCCTTCAGCAGTGAAAAATTTCAGTATTGTTTATGATATACAATGAAAATAAATGAATGTAATAGCTTACTGATAATGTCCAATATGAATAAAATTATAGAAATCAATCAAAAGAAAATATATTTTGAATTTGGTGTTATTTTACGTAAGTTATCCTGGCCTTTTCAGATGTTATATTGTTCAGTTATATAAGAAATCAAATTTCGGTCATTAATTAAAAAAATTAATTATTAAAGCAACGCAATAATTTTTTGAAACTGTTATTTCTCAGTAAAATACCTAATGCATAATTTACAAAACAAACAAAACTAATCCAAATGATAATTTAAACCCACTAGAAATGATTTCTTAATAATAATTTTTATACAGTTAAGTATAGTCGTTCAGAACATAAATTAAATTCAATAATTAATTTTTAATTAAAACAGCTAATAATGTGCAATGATGTTAGGAATAAGTGCATCCTAGCAGTAAATTTACTTGACTAGGATGTGTTGCGACTTTCTTCCAGTCGACCTATATTACATAACTAACCTATCGTAAAATTGAATGTGCTCCTTCCATAATTACAACTTATTAACACTTTAATTGTTTACTCTTCTCTCTATCTTTATTTTTATATTTAACTATTGATTATGCTGTTTCTGATTCAATAATTTATTGAAATGAATTTATTTAGTACTGGTCTTTCATGGTTTCAAATATAATTTACACTCAGTAAGTTCATGAAATGAATATAAATTTGAGGGAAATAAAGCTTTTTCTAATATGTATCGTGCCGTTATTCTTATTAAAACTGTAAATTTTTCTTTATTTAATTCTTTTCGCAAACTATTCAAAATTTCAAAATACAACATACTTAATTAAATAAAATATGATTTACAAAATCTGTTATTCTTTTATAACAAATGTTGCACAAATTTATAATAAATTTATCATTTAAAAGTATGTCAGCATCTGTGGGTCCTAAAAAAATCTATAAATTTGTGTCATATTATTTTCAAATAAAACATAATACAATTTTGGTGTTATTTCATAAGGAACTAAAATAAATCACGTAGAATTCGGATGTAAATACCAACATAAGTACTGTACGAATAAGTTGTAGGTAAATAATGTATAAGAAAGTTTGTTGTTTAGTTGAATAAAACATTACTGATGTGAAAATAAATACTGCATATGCCGTCGCACATGTTGTACGAGTCTAACAATTATACTGTTGTATTGTATGCATTGCATATTTAATATTGTAATGCTGTTTACTGTTTTCTTCAATTTGATGTTTAAGAAATATTATTTGTCATTTTGAAGTCTAAATAAAATTTAAAATCAAAACATATTTAATCAACGCTTGGCAAAGTTTCATGCTGGTAGCCAAAAACCTAATAGATAAATACCTATGAGCTTACCTAATTAGACAAGAGCTTTTGATTTCGCAGGATAAATTTCTGTTTGTATTGAAATCTTGTTGCCTAGAAATTTGAAAAGTAAAATTGTTTAATAAAAAATCACGACACCGTAGCTGGAGTGATTTTATTTTAAAACAATTTTTCGAGTCAAATTGCTGTCAGGTGATAAGGTTGAGATGTCAAACAGAAATTTATTCGGAGAAAATAAAATGCTCGAGTGTAATTCAACGAGATAATTTAAGGACTCCTTTGGTTCTTCTTTACAAATATTCCGAAAATCAAATCATTTCGCTGACAAATATTAGAAATATGAAGCAAATAACATTAAAGTGATTCGTTTGGTTACTAAGTAAAAGGTAACTAAGGTTTTATCACTTGCAAAAAGTTACCTTCCTTTTTATCCACTGTCAAAGCAATAAAATTGAGTTTAATTTATGGCTTACATTATACAGGAGTGGAATTTTAAACTGGGGTGTGTTCCAAAACCCTACTCTGACTTACTCCAGAGTATAAAAATCGTTCCAATATTAAAGAGCATACTCTACGAATTTACTCCAAACTCGTTCCAAAATGCATAAGATGTACTCTAGAGTTTACCCGCCGTACTCTGCAAATTTGTAGGGTACAAATGTACTCTGACGTTTCTTTGACTCCATTTTATCTATTTTACTACTGATTTCACTACAAAAATAACAAGTGTTTACCAGAAAACGTATTATCACGTAGGTATTGTGCTTGTGATATATATATATATATATATATATATATATATATATATATATATATATATATATACACATAAATAACCGATAGTTGGGTTATTGTTTATTTTGCAGCATGCCTTGAGACGTTCCAAAATACTCCAGATATTTTAATCACGTGATTAAACTCTGATCGGAGGTTTACTCTACTCCGTACTTTGGTTTTGGAACGCATCCCTGTAATTACACAAGAGCTTTTTATTTCAGCGAATAAATTTCTGTTTGTATTCAAACCTTGTTGCCTACCAATTTGAAAAGTAAAATTGTTTAATAAAAAATCACGACACAGTAGGTGGAGTGATTTTGTTTTAAAACAATTTTTCGAGTTAAAGTGACAAGGTTGAGATAATAATATAATATAATATAATAAAATGCTCGAGAGTAATTCAAAGAGATAATTTAACGACACCTTTGGTTCTTCTTTACAAATATTCTCAAAATCAAATCATTTCGCTGACAAATATTAGTGTTTTGTTTGGTTGCTAAGAAAAAGGTAAATAAGGTTTTATGACTTGCAAGAAGTTACCTTCCTTTTTATGAATATTCCATCGAATATTATTATTCTTTATTTACCATATTAAAATACTGTAAGGTCATGTCATAATATCTAATTATTTGCCTACTATCAAGAAGTTTTTCTGCAGTATTTTTTATGTCTCCGTAAAATAAATTTGTACAAAATACCCTCACCTAACCTACATAAAAATCTTAACGACTAGGTGCAGGAGAAACTCGTGCAAAAATGTAAACAACACGTTGACATGACAAAATTGCTTATACCGGAACATATTTTACATAACGTTTCGTAATGCAATAGTTCCGAACTGCGAACCGTTACTGTAACGCTAATAGAAGCTACGAACTTTCCAATATTATATCGATTTGTAGGAAAATATGCGGTTATCCGAACCTTCCGCATGCACGAAATTTTCTATTATCTATTGATAATGTGTTGAATAAAGCACAATGACGTAGAGAAAATTTTAATCAAAGTGACATATGGCTTGCAAAGATTTGTAAATAATGATGTATTGATTATTAGGCATTGTTTAAATATTGTTGTTAATTAAATATTTTGTCACTGATAATGAGGTTTTCTTTTTTATTACTTTTTACATTATTGATTCCAGTGATGGCACAATGCACAATGTTCAATGTGTTATACGTTCGCTTACTTCGTCAGAAATTGACAATGCAGTATACAGTAAACATACAAACATAATACAGTAGAGTGACCATTCGTACTGATTTTGTTAGTACAGTACTGATTTTTAGTCCCTTGTACTGATTAAATTCTGAAAAATATTTTGTACTGATACTGAATGTACAAATTTTCGGTTTTTTACCTTCCGCTTACCTGTAAAGGAAGGTATTGGAATCATGTAAAAAATCGGGTTGTGAGTTTTAAGTGGATGAGCACGAATTAGGGTCCTTACAACTCATTTTTGATAGTTTCTCAATGATGTCTGTATGTATGTGTGTGTGTGTGTGTGTGTGTGTGTGTGTGTGTGTGTGTGTATGTGTGTGGTCCGGGCCGATGCCGGATGTTGCATAACTCAAATACGAATTACCCGAAAAATTTGATATTTGGTATTTTACAATTGTATACGAATAGGAAGAGCTCATTAGATTTTGGTACAAATATCTTCACTGGAAGTGATATTTTTTGAAGATTGAAAAAGATAATTGTCAAATATTTATATAAATTTGGACAAATATAGTATTTATTTGTAATAAGAATAAGTGACAAAGTTATTTGCAACTTACGTTATAAAAAATTGTCTTTATCTGGTAGCATTAAAGAACTGCAGTAAAATTTAAAAAATAAATTTGTCAGATAAAACGTTGAAATCTTGTAATCCATGTTCGGTTGATTTTTGTTTCTGCGTAAAAAATATTGACAGGTGAGAGGGGTGACAAGCGTGACAAGTTTACATACTAGCGCCATATAAGTCATATGTAAGATATTAAATGTAGTAATTGAACGGAGGATGACTTCAACACAGATTCAGGTGATGCAAATTTCTGTATTTGAATATTTTAGAATTTTATTTGTATATTTTAAAGGGACGCCGGATTGTATACGTGTACATTTATGTTTATAAGTCTAGATATGGCGGAAGGTTGTGTGCAGGCCACTTCAGATTTTTATATATAGATATTGTAATGGGTCAAAATTTTGAAGTATGCATTTTTGGTGAATAAGCACATTTCAGGATATCTACAATACGAATTTACTATTTTCATGAAGATGTCTGTATGTGTGTGCGTATGGATGGACGTATATGGACTGACGATTTTTCGTTCACGATAACTTTAAAATTATCAAACCTTTATTAACCAAATTTCATATTTAAGGTTTTAATCTTAATACCGGGTAAGATTTTGGTGGAAATCCGCAAACCGGAAGTAGTACTTTTTGTCCATGATCATATGAAATTTGTTACACAAAATTTGAATTAAGTATTATCACAGTGACAGTACATTTGACATCTTTTGCTTGCTTCTTGGTTTACATTATCGTTTACATATTACATGAACATGTGCTGCCCAAATCAGATTTTTTAATTTTTAAAAATATACCTGCTGTCATTTTACCCAAGTATACTCTGTTTTTGTAAATCGTGGGTAAAGTATTACGGTTTTTTAAAGGCTTGCATATGCCACACATACATTGTTTTATAAATTTCGCACAAACAAATTCTAAAGGAAACAAAAAATAAAAACATTTAACCACATACGGGTAAAATGACAATGTAATTTTGTATCTATCATTTTACCCTACAGTATTCAAATTCAAAAGAGTGAGTACCTATACCATAACTTAAGATAAACTTTAAGGTAGATATTGTATGGTTTTTTTACAACCCAAGAAACAAACAATCATGCACGTTATTGACAAAAATAAAATGTAAGTTATAATGCTTATTGAAAATAAAGTTGTACTGACTTGAGGAATATTTCCACACTAAACTGTTATTTTCACATTGCACATGGATAAGCTGACCTATGCGTTTCTGATTGTTAGTCAATACATTTTCTGGAGATAGCCGATACCGTACAATACAAATTTGAACCGCACATTTCGCCAAATTCGATAAATGGCCAGTATGTCATTTTAGGCACATCTCCATTTCTGCACTATACCTTATAAATAATATTTAAATTATATACTACTTAAGTTTGCCGCCATATTATATTTAATATTTATTCTCGTGCCGCAAAGCGAACATCCTAACATGCAATAATAATTAAAACTATTTTTTTATACAGGTAAGCAATCCTTTGTTCATATTTTAACTCCTAAATTAGAATGGATCTCTACGGATCTGCATTTTTGTAAGTAGCAAAAAAAATTATATTATTTTTATATAAGGAAATGAGTACCTACATTCCTACATACATACAAATTAAATAAGCAAACACTTGGAATATGTTTTTATAAAGTTTTATTTAATTTAGAACAAGATGTTCAAGCTTAAGGGGCTCGTCTACCTTTTTTTCGAATTCTTAAAATACTCTCGATATTACTTTTTCTCTATTTCACTCTCTTCCCCACTACAACGGCTGCCCGAAACTAGCTTGAAACTCGCAATTTGTCGCATCCTAGCTATGCAATGTCATTTTGAAGTTGAAAAATAATGTAAACATGGCTCAGTATTCCCATAATAACTTCTATTTTTTAAAGAAATTAAGTAAAACAAAAATTATTCGAAAAAGGAAGGTTAGCTGCCGGCTTCTTGCTTTTTAAATTTTTCTTTCCATTTATAATTACCGAAAAAATCATATCATATCGTATCAAATAATGATAAAAACGTCATTTTTAATTTTTTTAAATTTTTTTTAATTTCTAGACCAAAGACACAAAAAAACTAGAGGCATTAAGACATCCTTTGTTAATATACTCATATGTAAAAGCATCATATATTTCAATTATAACTAAAGTAAACGTGGGAGGTGTACACCTCTGTAACGCTGTAAAATTTTGGGGTAGACGAACATTTTAATATCAAATTCTTGGCAACAAAAGAATTTAGTATTCGGTTTTCATTTAAAAGTAAAAATTATGTAAATTTGCGACTCACCATGTACACAAATCTGTCACTAAGTACCGTTGATTATTTTCACAAAAACACTTTCTGGGTATAAAAGTGAAACTGTTAGTTTGATGAAACTTACAGCTAAGCAAGTCAAGCGGTAGGTGCCGGCTAACTGATCATCGATATTCCTCTCTTAAATTAGATAATCCTAATCAGATACACACCAATGAATATTATTACCAAGATTGTAAAAAAGTGGGAGATTCATGGAAATATTGGTATTATTTTATTTACAATTAATATTTTATATAAAACTTTTAGTTTATTGTTTAGCATTAGCATTCTAATAACATATTAAGGCGCTACACTTATACCAAAAATATAGTGAAAAAGTGACCTTGCTATATTGCAAACTGAGCTCTTGTTAGTACACCTACACTATTCATATTTTATACAGGATGTTTCTATACCTCTGCACGCAACTTTAATAGGTTATATAATTTGATATACTGATTACAGAAAATAACGATTTTTTTCAATATTTGCAAAAATAACGGTAGTGAAAATATTAGTTCCATTGGTTTGAACGTCCATTTAACTGTATATTTATTATATTATTTATAAAATAAAATAATAAATAGTATCAGACTATCTAAAAATAATCACTTTTTATATAATAATAAATAAATAAACAGTTAACTTGCAAACCAGGGTGCCTATTCTAATTCATAGCGACAGTCGCTAGCGAAGTTCAGTTGATAACTTCGTGACGTCATTCCGTTTGTAACTATATCAAGGGTTAGGGATATTTGGCCTCTAGTTGATAACGACTGATAGAGATTTTACATTTACTGTGAAATTTGTCAAGAAAAACTGCTAAACCACCATTTTACCTATCACTTATCATAAACGTATTATTTGTTTTAAAATAAGCCATTTTTTGATTTTCAAAGTAAATTATTTTTTCAAGAAAAATTTCAATTTCTTATTTCTATAATTTGTAAGTTGAATTATTTAATAAACTAATCAAAAATATTAAATACATATAATGAACCCATAATTTATTGGTATTTTATATTTATAAAATAAATATTTTAACCTCACAACGAACAAAAATCAACGCAACGCGCAAGTCTACCGTAGCGAGGGTTGATAAGTCGTAGCGACAGTCGCTTGGCTACTACGTCACACATGGTGGGGGGTTATCAAGACAACCCAACTTATCAACGTTGATAAGTGAAATAGAATAGGACCCCTGTGCCACAAACATTTTCACTACCCTCATTTTTGCGAATTTCGAAAAAAATCTTTCTTTTCTGTAATCAGTAGGTATCAAATTATATATACTATTAAAGTTGCGTGCAGCGGTATAGAAACACCCTGTATATACATGGTTAAAAGATGACTCTATAGAGTGCCAACTAATTATACCGTGAATTTATTTTAAAGTAGTTCGGTCGTCGTTGACGCTAGTCAAAATCAGTCCGTTTTTTGTTGTCAATTTATGAAGTGAAATTCGACTGTAACGGTTTTTAATATTTTATTATGAATTTTTATGCATCTGGTTCTCAAACAAATAGTCGTATTTTACAAATCTTGTAATTTCATTCGCAACTTGACTAGTCAATCACCCGGTGTCATAACTCGGGCCAGGTTATGGCGTCGACACAGTTGGCAACATTGTTCGAGGCATTCAAAAAATGTAAACACAGGAATGATAAATGATTAGGGCTGTTCGTTTAAATCGATATATCGATATATCGATATATCGAATAACGATATTTAGAAGAAAAAATATCGATATATCGATATAATTGATATATCGATATATCGATATTTGATTTACTGATATATCGATGTTTGATATATCGATATATCGGTGTTTGATGTAGGTATCGATATATTGATGTTTGATATATCGATATATCCTGCCTCTGTGTGATTCTTCGTTCCAGAATTAATTACCTATGTTGTTTTATTTGTGTATTACTTTATGGGTACGGTCGGAGCTCAAATCTTACTTCCGCACAATGACGTTTTTCAGATTTCTTTCATCTCAAATAGTATACCTGGGTAATTTGTAAAAATTATACTGTATTTTTTTAAAATAAAATTGAATCACGTCTCTAAAGGGCGAACAGAACATACTATAACATAGGTATAACATCTGTTTTCTGTTTATACACAAAGGTATTCCGCGAATAATATCAAATAATTGAAGTAAAATTAAAGAGTCGACTCCATTTGTGTTCTCTGCTGTACTATGTAGCTGTACTAACTATGCCACTTAGCTAGGAGGGACGGAAATAGGGACAGGGGCAATAAAATCTTTTGAATTTGAAAACTTATTCATTGGAAAAATACATAATTTTATGTTTCTGTTTACTTCTTAAATAATAGTTATACTCGTTTACGAGTTGTGTCCCGTCGTAAAGTAATTTGATCATTCGATATTGTAAGCGAAGAAGTAACATCGCATTGTTGTTCACACTTTTTCTTTTGAGATTTAATTTTAATTAAAAACATGAGTGGTAAACGTAGTATTGTGTGGGAAAATTTTGACAGATTCGATGAAAAGTCTGCGCAATTCATACATTGCATAAAATCGTAACTAATAAAGGCAACACATCAAAATTTGTATATTTAAAAACCAAACATCCCTTTGGAAATGATAAGAAGCAAGAAAATTGAAGAAAATGCAAGATATCGATATATGGATACATTGATTTATCGATATATCGATACATTGATATATCGATATATCGATACATTGATATATCGATATTATCGATATTAATTTTATATCGAATATCGATATTCAAATTGGAATATCGAACAGCCCTATAAATGATAAATACGATAGTGTGTTTATAAAAACGAGTTCTTGATAAATGACTTAAAAATCATGAAAATTATTGATTTTTCAATCCAATCTGTTTCAAGAAATAAAAGGTTAACATTCAAATCTGCGTTTAAATTTCCCACGCTCCGCAGTTGGCAACCCTGCAGAACGTGACGCCCGATCGGCTTCCGCTTGGTCGTGATTTTGTCACATATTTTCCCATTTTTTGGGCTATTTACATCGGAAACGTAGGGTTTTGACTATGCATAACGAAGCCTTAATATATTACCTTTACGTCTCTGGAACTATTACAACCATTACAACCTACCCAAATAACTAATGTTACTCAAGAATTTTATGATCGATTGGGTCATTGTTTAGTCGTGAATTGGCGGATTTTTGAAAATTTATTATACTTATTGTTTATTTGTTTTTTAATTTGTAACTTTCATATAATTTTAAATATAATATATTTCAGTTAAATTGATTCCCTATGTTCTATTGTAAAAAGAACGCTCTAATACATTGCTGTCAAATTCGTAACCATGGATATAAAAAATCCCATGTTTCACATTAAAATAAACTCACGGTATTTTTGCTATACTCAATGGTATTTTAGTAATAAGTTAGTAAAAATAATCAATTTGGGCGATGTTTTACTTTTTTTTTGTCAGATATGTAATTTTCTTGACAAAAAATATTTTCTTAGCACTGAACAATGCAAGGAATCGACATTTTTTTAAACAAAATTAATAAATATGCAATAATATTACAATGCATAAATTAATTGCGTGCAACAAGAGTAAAGCCTTAAGGCTCTACCCTGGTTGCACGCAATATTGCTGCAATAGAATCAGAATTCACGTTTCTGGCTATATTGCTCAAAATAAAAATCTGATATTTACCATAAGTAGGTAATTAGGAAGTATTATTTGATTGAAAAATTCATACAATACATTGTTGCGACAACAATTAGAGAACATAAGAATTAATTTATGCATTTTAATATTACAAATTATGGCCTTATTATTGCATATTTATTAATTTTGTTTAATAGTCGATTCCTTGCATTGTTCGTGAGATAGTAAAAAATCGGCCAAATAGACTATTTTTACTAATTTATTACTAAAATATCATTAAGTATTTCAAAAATATAACTTCGTCGCCCTCTAGAGTAATCTTTTAACTATCTATATATAAAATATAAACTGTGTAGGTGTACTAACAAGAGCTCCAGTTTGTAATATAGCAAGGTCCCTTTTTCACTATATTTTTGGCACCAGTGTCTACATTTTGTCTCAATTGCTAGAATACTCTCGATTTTACTTTTTTCTATTCCACTTTTTCCCCACTACTACGGCTGCCTAAAACAAAACCAACCCGAGACACGTACTTTATCGCATGTCATTTTGAAGTTGAAAAATAATGTAAAAGTGTTTTGGTTGCGAGTAAACTGTTAGTTTATTATTAACTCCAAGATAATGTTTTAATAAACATTTAAAAGACAAAGAATGGATCTACAGATGTGCCTTTTTAAAATTTAAAAATAAATTTCTATCAGGAGGGCCCCTGGGGCAAAATAATTTCGGGGATCCAAGGCCAGATTCAAGTGATATTCTTAGTGAGGAAATTTTTTTTATAGTTTTTACTTCCTTGTACGAAGTAAGGAAGTATTGTAATCGCGAAAAATTTCGGTTCTCAGATTTTGACGGAAATATCCGTTTTGACCTTTTCTGAATCCATTATGACTAGTTTCGACGTGACGTCTGTACGTACGTACGTACGTACGTACGTACGTACGGACGGACGGACGTATGTGTGTCGCATAACTCAAATACGGTTAGACGTAGAAAGTTGAAATTTTGTATTTAGGACTGTTATAGCATCTAGTTGTGCACCTCCTATTTTTGGTTTCAGTCTACAAACCGGAAGTAGTACTTTTTAAAAATATTTCGATAAATATTTAATTTTAGACAATTTTTTTTATTTTAAATGAAAGATTATGTGACTATTACCTACAATCGGTATGTTATAAATATTTTTGTATCTGCTATCATTTAAAAATAATTAAAGTATATATTTATAATTTATAGTATTTCGGTATCTTGTAGTCCATGATCGATTAACATTTGTTACTACGTAAAATTTAAATGATTATGACATGACAGTGACAATAGTAAAATATGCTTTATATCTTCTTCTGCAGTTTAAATAAAATGACTAAAATATATTTGTGAGTATACTAGTATAATAAGTTAAAAGAATTTTTAATATTATTTTACATTTTAGTTATTAAGAAAAGTATGAACACACAAGGCGTACAAGGAAGTCATGTGGTGTCCACGTCAGATTTTTTGACTTTATAATAATACTATCTTAAATATGTTAAAATTTCAGACACTGTATTTTAGTATCTTGTTAAAATGAAATATTCAACTAATAATTTTAACAAATCCTGAAATATTTGCAACCCGGAATACAAAGCAATAATAAAGCATATTATTTTTATTAATTAATTACTTAGTTTCCAAATTTACATCATCTAATTAAATATGAAACATAAATTTAGCAGAATATCATTTAGAAGATTTAAATATTCAAATATGAATCGCATCTGACGCCATCTAAATGAAGAATGTGCATAATGTCCATGTCACACCGGCATGGCACGAAGCACGGTGCTCGATGTAACAAATGAATAACGTAAAAATTTTACCGCCGCTATAGCATTTTGACATATGTAAATTTGTTGCTCATTTCACAGTGAGTCCCCAATATAATTTTTGACATTAGGTGAATAATTTTCGTAATAACAGTAGGTAAATAATTAGATAATAAGACTATAACACTTTAAGCTTTTGTCAATATGTGAACTAATTATTTATTTAATTAACACAAAGAATTGATGAATTTTAATTCTCAGCTGTCAAAAATAATTTTCAAAAACCTTCAAAGTACGAAGTGAACATAGCAATATACAAATTTTCATATAGCATTTTGCTATACCAGTTTGACACGCTTTTGACAGCTTTGAACGAAGCAAAATGCCACATCGAGCTCCGTGCTTCATGCCACGCCGGTGTGACATGGGCATAACATAAACCTGTAAGAACATCATAAGTGATAATATAATAATCAACGTGTGGTGATTTCGTAGTGTTTTATTTAGTAAAATCTTTAGTTATTTTGCGATATACATTTTCAAAACTATGTGTGCTATGTGTCTAAGGACCTCATTGAAGCCTGGAAGAAAGGACCCCGCACCAAATACATGGGACCAGTAATCTCGGTGAAATTTTCTGTAACTTTGGGAAATAACAGTTCTCGAAGTCTAGAACAAACTTTCAAATGCAACATGGGTCTGAAAATGCCTTAATTTCTCGCTATCCATCACGTCTCAAAGTCCGAAAATCACGTTTTTCCACTAGAAGATACATGGTAAAATCCACAAAACCCATTTTTTTACTGGCAATATTTTTAGTATTATTGTTGAACTTGTTGTTGTTGTTATTAATTTTCCAGTCCCCTCTTTCATCATACCCAGAATGCCAGATTTTTACTTTAATTCAGGTAAAAATAATGTATACATTATTTTTACCTGAATTAAAGTAAAATTTCTACGTATTTTTAAATCCTTTATATTAACTTCACCGTCCGTCATCTCTGTCTGTCGCAAAAAACAAAAGTAAAAATCTGACGTGGACACCACATGACTTCCTTGTACGCCTTGTGTGTTCATACTTTTCTTAATAACTAAAATGTAAAATAATATTAAAAATTCTTTTAACTTATTATACTAGTATACTCACAAATATATTTTAGTCATTTTATTTAAACTGCAGAAGAAGATATAAAGCATATTTCACTATTGTCACTGTCATGTCATAATCATTTAAATTTTACGTAGTAACAAATGTTAATCGATCATGGACTACAAGATACCGAAATACTATAAATTATAAATATATACTTTAATTATTTTTAAATGATAGCAGATACAAAAATATTTATAAAATACCGATTGTAGGTAATAATCACATAATCTTTCATTTAAAATAAAAAAAATTGTCTAAAATTAAATATTTATCGAAATATTTTAAAAAAGTACTACTTCCGGTTTGTAGACTGAAACCAAAAATAGGAGGTGCACAACTAGATGCTATAACAGTCCTAAATACAAAATTTCAACTTTCTACAGCTAACCGTATTTGAGTTATGCGACACACATACGTCCGTACGTACGTACGTACGCACGCAAGTACGTACAGACGTCACGTCGAAACTAGTCATAATGGATTCAGAAAAGGTCAAAACGGATATTTCCGTCAAAATCTGAGAACCGAAATTTTTCGCGATTACAATACTTCCTTACTTCGTACAAGGAAGTAAAAATGACCCACTAGTCCAAGCAAAGCGTGCTAAAAAAGGGGGTAACCGTGCATTTTGGGTAGGCAGCGATTTTTTTCTTTTGTATCGTAGGGGGGTCAGCCGTGATTGGAAAACCGAGTTTTCGGGACGGGGGGGTGTTGTCATTCGGCCGCCATCTTAAAATTAATGGTGTAATTTATTTTTTAATTTATCTCCGTAACCGTGAGGTTGACAAAAATTTCGTAGAGAGCATTTTTGTCTATAACTTTTGTTTATAACTTAGTAATAACACAGTACTTCCCCGACTATAAGTTTTAAAAACTTATTTTCGTAACGCCTTTAATTTTATGCTTTATTCAGTAAAATTGAAATAAATTTATCTTTTTTTCCCAAACTATTTAAGTTGATACCAACTTCGACATAATTTAAATAACATGTGAAAAAATCTGATGTGGCCAGCACAAGACCTCCCGCCATACTCTACTCACTCTTTTTACTTCCTTGTACGGAGTAATAAGGAAGTATTGTAATCGCGAAAAATTTCGGTTTTCAGATTTTGATGGAAATATCCGTTTTGACCTTTTCTGAATCCATTATGACTAGTTTCGTCGTGACGTCTGTACGTATGTACGTATGTACGTACGTACGGGCGTACGTATGTGTGTCGCATAACTCAAATTCGGTTAGACGTAGAAAGTTGAAATTTTGTATTTAGGACTGTTACAGCATCTAGTTGTGCACCTCCTATTTTTTGTTTCAATCTACAAACCGGAAGTAGTAAATTTAAAAAAAATTTCAATAAATATTTAATTTAAGACAAATTTTTTAATTTTAAATGAAAGATTATGTGATTATTACCTACAATCGGTATTTTATAAATATTTTTGTATCTGGTATCATTTAAGAATAATTAAAGTATATATTTATAATTTAGTATTTCGTTATCTTTTATCGATTAACATTTGTTACTACGTAAAATTTAAATGTTTATGACATGACAATGACAATAGTAAAATATGCTTTCTATCTTCTTCTGCAGTTTAAATAAAATGACTAAAATATATTTGTGAGTATACTAGTATAATAAGTTAAAAGAATTTTTTATATTATTCTACATTTTAGTTATTAAGAAAAGTATGAACACACAAGGCGTACAAGGAAGTCATGTGGTGCCCACGTCAGATTTTTAGTTTTTAATATACTATGAGTGCTCATAAATATATTTTTTTCATTTTATGTAAACTGTAGAAGAAGATATAAACGAAGTGTGATATAAACGGCTGTCACTATCATAATCAATTTAAATTTACGTAGGAACAAAAAAATTTCGAAAAAAATACACTTGAAAAAATTTGAATAATTTTTTGAGAAACAATCGCATAAATGTCATTTTTCAGAATTTTTACTAAACTTATTTCCCCGAGAGCTTTAAATTGATACCAAACTCGGTATAATTTGAATAATGTATAATAAAGAAATTGACGATTGGTTATATGATATTTTATTTTTCTACTAGAATTATATTTCCGAGAGCTTTAATTTGATACTACACACGATAGTATTTTAATGAAAATAAATAAGTTGATACCACTGGTTGAATAAAAAAAAATTGAACAATTTTTTGAGAAACATTTGAAAATCGCATAAATGTCATTGTTTACATTTTTACTAAACTTGTCGCCCCGACCGCTTTAAATTCACACCAAACTCTACTTTTGCTCATAATTTTTTTATTATTGATCTTATGCGAAAAAGTTATTAACAAAAGTTATACATAATTGTATAAGCTACAAAAATGGTTTGTACAAAATTTATGTCAGCCGCACGGTTACGGAGATAAGTTAAAAAATAAATTACACCCTTAATTTCAAGATGGCGGCCGAATGACAACACCCCCCGTCCCGAAATCTCGGTTTTAAGCCTGATTTATAGATTGACGCTCCGTTTACGCAACGCAAACGTTCCCGCTAACGTAAAACATGAACTAATTATATCAGATGGCATCATTTATAGTATTCCGTTCGCGTACCGCTAACGCACCCGTTAACGCAAAAGATGATCATGATTCATGTTTTGCGTTTGCGGGCCGAACGGTAGCCAATCAAATGCATAACACAAAACAAAATATTGTGATAGTCTAGTGACAGTGAGAATAATTTCAACCATGTAGTGTAGTAAATAAATTAATGAATAAATATTATAATATCCTAGATGGATAATTTATATGAGAAATATAACGAATGTAACATGTAACACAGAACAAATCGCGCCAAAAATGTCAAGTCTGTACGTCAAACAATGTAATATAACCTCTAAAACGCACGTCAAGGTGCGTATCTAACGTAAATTTATAAATTGATGTAAAAATATCTAACGTGAACAGAACGGGAACGTTTGCATTGCGTAAACGGACCGTCAATCTATAAATCAGGCTTTACAATCACGGCTGACGCCCCTACGATTCGAAAAACAAAATATCGCTGCCTACCCAAAATGCCTCGGTTCATGGAAAATTTTACCTGGAAAAGGTTCGATTGCTGCCAGCAAAGCGAAAACCCGATCGTCAGAAGGCGCACTGGAAGTGCGTGGGCGGACGATCAAACGTGTAAATTTTCCAACTAAAAAAACTGTCGAGGTTCACGGCTGAAAATTGACATAGGTATGGAGGATTATAAGGAAAACCAGGAAAAAAATTGTCCGAAGGCTAAGTGGATGCGTTATTCCGGATTTTCTCGGCGAAAAATGCTCGGATCGGAATTTTCCAATAACCATTTTGCAGGTTTTTGCATTATCTACAAACGGTCTTTTATGAGTAACGCGATTTATCCAGTACTTTTTATTATATTTGCAAAAAACTAAAAAAGGGCATTTTTTAAAATAATTATTGTTCAAACAAATTTCACAAGTAAAAAATTTGGCTGGTTATTGGATTTTAGTAATCTACAGGTTATCCCCGAAGTCATGGTGCAAGCAATTTTCTGTTAAATTTTATAACAAAAACACCCTTGATTTTTGCTATGACTGGTCTATTTGGCAGCTTCTGACAACCCTTTAGCATCCACTTAGTCTTCTGACAATTTTTTTACTGGTTTTCCTTATAATCCTCCATACCTATGTGAATTTTCAGCCGTGAACTTCGACAGTTTTTTTAGTTGGAAAATTTACACGTTTGATCGTCCGCCCACGCACTTAGCTTCCAGCCTTCCAGTGACGATCGGGTTTTCGCTTTGCTGGCAGCCATCGAACCTTTTCCAGGTAAAATTTTCCATGAACCGAGGCATGTAAAATTTTATGTAGCCAGCTCTTGGACTACAATGCACTTTGGCAAAGTTTCAGATTCTCCGCCATCTTGAAACGAAATGGCTGCTAGCTATCTCAAAATGTACTGCACCGATTGCGGTCAAATTTGGTAGTCAAGGATCTAACTTATGATATAGATATATTAAAATGTCATTCCGCCATCTTGAAACAAAATGGCGGACAGATATCTTAAAATGTACTGTAACTATTGCGTTCAAATTTGGTACAGTAATAGTTCAGAATGTGTCTTGAAATTATTGAAACATAGGTATATTAAAATTTTAGTCCGCCATATTGAAACAAAATGGCAGCTAGAGCTATCTCAAAATGTACTGCACCGATCTGGTTCAAATTTAGTACAGGAACAGCTAAAGATATAATTTAATATAAAAATTTAAATAAATATCGATCGAGTCTCATATATAAAGGATTTATAGTGATAATTCCACTCCTTTATAGAGTAAGCCATAAACAAATAGTCATGTTTAACTAGGCAAAAAATATTAGATTTGCTGCCGCGGCTAGAGTTTCATAGACGAGGCGCAGCCGAGGCTATGGATCTAGCTTAGGCAGCAAATCTGTATTTTTGCCGTGTTAAACACATTATTTTTTCGGCGATTGTTATTAATTAATATTAATTTAGTGATTATTTTAAATATATTGATAGGTACCGCAATCAAAGTATGTTGCTATGCGTATGTTGACAGTTGCTATGAAAGAACAAAATATAAGAAGATTCAAAATGGCATTCTTGGAATTCCATTCTGATGACGTCATTAAAGAGTTTGAATTGCGAACTACACATACGTTATTAGCAACGACATTGTCTAGAGTATTGTTGTAATCACAGAGTGTTCAGGTCCCTTGTCGATTCCCTTTTTCGCTCCGTTGGTCTAATATGTAAATATCGATGATGACAATACCAGCGATAATGATTAAAATATACGGTAATGTTGATGTTCGACCTGGAATTATTGAATTATCAAAGTCCGAAAAGCTGATCTTTATTTGGTACAACTTCTAAGCCATATCCTACATATGATACAGTGGTAAAGAAAAATGGGCTTTAATAATTCGCAACAAAACTAACATAGCTCAAAATAAATTCTGCAACAATTTGGTACTACGATGAATGATGAATTCCAGCTTCAGCTGTGATTGCTATTCTAGTGTTCGATAGGTTAATCGTTACTCGACGATAAACGTTGAAAATAACAATCACTCCTTAACATGTTACTAATTCGCACCGAAGGAGGAAACATTTTATTAAAATGGTATCATACTTCAGACATCTACGATGTCTACTCTATTATGTACAAGTACAACAACAACAATCATCAACAAAGCAAAACTCAATCAGAGTACAATACGCATGCGCAGCCTATAATCTCAATCTGAACTACTGCGCACTGCATGTAGACATGCGCTGATAAACTTGGCGGAATATTTGAAAAATCATGCCTTGAAGCTCGCGTCAGAATTATTATTTTATTTTTATGATTAACAAAATAACATAATATTACAAACAAAGCTTTAACCTAAGCCAAAATAGGTTAGGTATGTGATGAATTTTATAAATGTCAAATTTGTTGATTCACCATAGTAACAATTACTTTTGCTGCCTAGACTTTTTTTACTATTTTTGCTACCTAGGCAGCAAAAGTGACACTTTGTTGACTGTCTGCTGTCAAAAAACAGCACTTTTAATGTCAATCACCGAAAAACAGAATTTTATCGCTTTGACAGGGGGTAAAAAGGAAGGTTACTTTTTGCAAGTGATAAAACCTTATTTATCTTTTTCTTAGCAACCAAACAAATCACTAAAATGTCATTTGCTTCATATTTCTAATATTCGTCAGTGAAATGATTCGATTTTGGGAATATTTGTAAAGAAGAAGCAAAGGAGACGTTTAATTATCTCGTTGAATTACACTCGAGCATTTTATTTCCTCCGAATAAGTTTCTGTGTGACATCTCCACCTACGGTGTCGTGATTTTATTAAATAATTTTTCTTTTCAAATTTCAATACAAACAGAAATTTATCCGGCGAAATAAAAAGCTCTTGTGTAATTACAGTTAAAAAACTTTGTTTATACGGGTTCATTTTTTAAATAGTTTATTAAAGAATTGTCCACTACTAGGTATACTCAAGGCGGATTTATGCAGCCATTTACATTTACATTTAATTTTCATTTAATTTAATTTAAAAGATAAATGTGTGTAACTCAATGGAGCCATGCATGCACCATTCTCATTTATGTTTTCAAATGCGACATTGTTACCATAGTTACCTTTTAAATTAAATTAAATTAAAATTAAATGTAAGGGTTGAATTACATTATACTTTTTTCGGCTAGAAACTTTGACAATTTTCATACTTAATTCTAGAATGCTCACTTGGATAATGTAAATCAAGACAATTTCGATCCAAGTTTCATACTAGAACTGTCGAATTTTCATTATTACCAACCTTCTGTATATAACCTCAAAAATAATAAAGTTGAGTGACAGCAGAATCAAAAGTAAAAGTAAAGTCTTGAACCGTAATGAGGTATAAATGAACTCCTGAAATAACAAAAACTCTTGTACAATTGTATGAAATGCAACCAGTATACCAAGGTATTAAAAACTCAACAACTGACAATGACAATTACATTTTTTTAAAATTTCTGTTGGCAGCAAGAACAAATTTTAAAACTAGATTCTAGCCGAATTAAGTATCTAAATAAAAGTTCTAGCCGAAAAAAGTATAATGTAATTCAAGCTTTAATGTAAATGGCTGCATAAATCCGCCTATAGACACACAACTCGTGTACGTGTACGTTCAAGAATCTCGCGGCGGCAGGCAATAATATTTCTAATACTCAAAGCTTATAATTTAAATATATATTTTGAGAGGTATGAACATTATAAACATAGCTCAGTGCGTAACGTGATCGACTGGGTTCTGACAACTCAGGTTCAAATTTTCAACTGCGCATAGTAAAATATGAATTTATGTTTACTCACAGTATGTAAAGCTATGTTCATATAGCTTTTAAGCTTGGTTCACATAGCTTATGTCATGTCTGTGTCATGTCAATATGTTGAGCACACGGTAAACTAATGAAGTGGTTCACATAGGGTATGTCTCGTATGTTATTTTTTTTGACATAACATAACAGTTGATTTGAACTCAACTTTATGTATATGTCTATGTCTATATCTGTCAAAATTACACATTTATTATTAATATACCGGGAGTTTTTTTTATTAGTAAACATAGGACATGCCAATACCATAGTTACAGTGTTACAGAATGACAGCAATGTATTGGAGCGTCTTTTTTATCAGTAAACATAGGGAGCATTACATACTAAAATAAATATGAAATATAAATTAAAGAAATGATAAATTATTTATTTATATTTTCTACACTTAAGAACTAGGTAGATACGTACATTAAACTAATGAGAATTTTTTTAAACGAATTAAATGCTCAAAATTGGAACCATTAACTTCTAAACAATATCCTAAACGATTATAAAAATAATTTATAGCATTTGCTGGAGAGTAATATTTTGGGAAGCAGCACTAATTCGATTTTTTAATTGTTCAACATTCATTCTGTCACCATTGTACACATTATTCTTAAGTGCAGAAAACATAAATAAATAATTTATCATTTCTTTAATTTATATTTCATATTTATTTTCGTATGTTAATTATCCCTATGTTTACTGATAAAAAAACGCTCTAATGCATTGCTGTCATTCTGTAACACTGTAACTATGGTAATGACATGCCCTATGTTTACTTATAAAAAAAACTCTCTGTAGATAAAAACTTACCAATAAGTTCAGAATAAAGCTTGTATGATAAAAAAAGCTGATTATGAAGATAATAAAAGCAATAAAAAGTAAGTACAATTTAAAATATACCATTCCCAATTTTATTAAAATGTTTCTTGTAAATTTACTAATACAAATTTATCTTATTTTCCATTAGTAAATGCCTGCGAATCCAAATTAATTTTTTCCTTTGTGATACTTTACACAAAATGTGTATATAATGACATAACATGGCATAAGCTATCTGAAAATGTCTATGTCAATAGAAATAACATACACTCAACTATATTTGTGAGGTTTAGCTTGGTACGGCTCTAAATTTCAGTTATATTAAATTTAAATTAAATTTAAATTTAAGCCAGTTATACCTTAATAAATAGTGTTTTTGCTTATTTTATTTATGAGTAGGTATCGGAATTTTCAGCAACTGTCGTCTTGTTTGTCAACTCTCTTCTCATTCTCAAAAAACAAAATTTGCTACCTACTTAGATATTAGTTTCACTTATAACGAAAAGTGAATCGAGGAGTGTTTATTATTTTGAATCACGTTTGCATATGCAGTCACACAGTCTGTCCGCCAGGTTAGCAGCATAAGAAAATTTACTTTATGTTGGAAAGTCTGCAAAAACTGGGTGTAACTTTCCAATGCTGGAGAAATATCGACAAAAGTAAATAGGTAGAAGAATCTTGAGTTGTCAGAACACAGCCTGTAAAATATTTACTTTTATCGACGCCAATGTAAGAACAGTTGCAGTCATTCTCAATAATAACATGAACTTGAAAGTTGAAAGTAATCTACTTTATGTTATTTTCTTATTGATTTAAAGATTCTACTCTTCTTATAACAATCTACATGTATAAGTAATTAGAGAAATTATTATTTATTGCTATAATATTCCGATTGATGATATCTAAGTAATTGGCAAATATGTGATTTTAGGTAATTATTTTCTTTTTCCAACTAGGCGTGGAAGATCATCTGCTGAAGCAGCTTTTAAATGACTTTTTCAAAGTCGCATATCAACTAGCATTTACGCCATTCACTTAGAAACTTAAATACTTGGATAGAATATTAATATATTAATAACATTCTCCCTAGATAAACTATATTTGATAAAAGTTTTATATATTTTGAAAACTTATAAGTAACCTAAAGTGAGACAATTGGAGTAAATTTTATTTGAGTGATAAGTAAAAAAACATTTTAAAAATACATAGGCATATATCTTACAAAATTCCAATGTATAAACAGCGTATATGAACTAATCAGAGAACAAGTGACTTACCTATTTTACTATTTCTGGAACTCGTACATAATAAGGGGCATTCAAAGAAATTATTAAGCTCCACGCCAGAAAAAATTACCGGTCTTGTGCTGGCCACATCAGATTTTTAAAATATAACTTATTAATTTCTAGTAGGTATTTATAATTAAGAAAACATATACAATATAATAAATACGTTATTTAATAGTAGTAGCTAGCTACATTAAATAATAATTATTATTTTCTTGACCTATTTATATAATTAGATAATTTAGTAATTTCTACTTTTTTGGTTTAAATCATAAGAGTAACTCGTACGTTAGTAAATTACACATAATGTTATAAATTTAAAAACACTAAATTTGATAGTTGCTCTTAAATTGTTTGTTTATACAGCGTGAAGCTATACTTACTAGAACTGTGTAAGACGGAAGGACATTTTATATTTTATCATATTTATGACTTAATTTACTCATGTCACATTACTTCTCAATTATTAATATAATTTCGTTTATTATTATATTAAAAGGACACAGATGACCAAGGTAATAAATTTTTAATTTTGTCTTTCATATAAAATAATTTACCTACGTACAATTAGGTACTTACGTATTTTTTTCTATTATAGAGGGACCCTAAAACGTACTTATTCACCAAAAACTCACACACGAAAATTTTGACCCGTAACAATACCTCTCTTATAGAATAATGAAGCGAGAGGCAAAAATTGTTATTCTATATATTTTTAAATTTAATGTTTATTTATTTTGCTAATATTTTATATGAATCGTATAGGTTTATCTTAAAATAAATAAATGAAAAATCTTAACCCATTATCAGTAGGAGGCTAGCATCAAAAGTTTTTGAGTTTTTCGTTGTATTTTGATATTTAAACTGTTAATATTTATGTGAATTAATGTAGCGTCCAGTTGGTTTAGTTACTGAGGTAGTCGGAATTTGGACCAAGGAGTTATAAACAAAACAATTTTCAATAACTCTAACGTTTTGTTTAAATTTTAAACATCTTCAGAGAGCTGCACTGTAGTAAAAATATCTTCCTGTTTCTTTCTTTCGCTAAGGTCTTCAACTAAGTGCCTTAAAACATGAGACAAGACTTCGAAGACAGCGAAAGAAAGAAATAGGAAGATATTTTTACTACAGTGCAGCTTTGAAGATGTTTAATATTTAAGCGAAATGTTAGAGTAATTGGAAATTGTTTTATTTATAACTCTTTGGTTCAAATTCCGTCTACCTCAGTAACTAATTAACCAACTGAACGCTACATCAATTCAAATCAATTGTTCGGCAACTTCAACACCATGGGATACTTCGAAGACATCACAGAACAATTTGGCCAAGAAACAACTAAGTGCCTTAAAACATGGGACAAGACTTCGAAGACCTTAGCGAAAGAAAGAAATAGGAATATATTTTTACTACAGTGCAGCTCTCTGAAGATGTTTAAAATTTAAACGAATTGTTAGAGTTATTGGAAATTGTTTTATTTATAACTCCTTGGTCCAAATTCCGACTACCTCAGTAACTAGTTAATATTTATACTATTTAGCCGGTATTAAACATTTAAATATTGTAAAAAAAAACTTTTATGGGCATTGTCTGCTCGTTGGTCCCACGGTGACAAAAAAGTGAAATTTTTAATTGTTTTTGTTTATTAGTGTAGGTAGTTATGATTGCGCCATACAACAACGTATTTTTTAACTGCAAATATAGCGCGTCCCTATAATTAAAATAGCGAAGATTTCAACAGGAACACGAACACTTGTAATTTCCTTTGAGAATTAATTTGTGTCCGGTATATATTTTATTATTTTTGATGTTCTACATTCCCAGTATCTTTGACATTTCTATTTAATTATTTATTAAGTTCCTTATTGTTGTGTTAAAATGTATGTTGATATCTTAGGCCGGTATTACATTATAAAAGTTTTTTCGCAAATATCTTTTATAAAAGATGTTTGATGTTTGACGGGAAATGTGATGGTATAAGCTCTAACTTTTGTAAAAGAAGTCATACGTTCTCGTCAAACAGCTTTTATAAAAGATTTTTTGTCAAAGAACTCTAGGTCTAATATAAGATAAAATTGATAAATGAAAAACATATTATAAATTGAAAGAAATTTATAAAACTCATTATTATAATAAATTATTACAAATTAGGCACATTACAGTTTTGTTTATATTTATAATTACCTACTTCTTTTGTAAGAATATCCTTAAATTGTGACTAAACCCATGCGTCAAAAAATGCGTCATAGAAAAGTATTTAGGACATTAGATAAAAAATTACAGCCGTTTTCGAATGATGAGACATAAACTACTACTTGATCAAAATTTGTTGTTTGTTTCAAAATAAATTTTCACGATTTTCTCGAAAACTGTACCAGTTTCATAAAAAATATTTATACCATTTTATAGCAAATTTTGTGCTCTACAATGTCGTTATTAACTGCTTTTTCGTAATATTAATCATTTACGAGATAAAAATTAAAAACAATAGACGGCTGTCATTTTTCAAAATGTCGGACGAAGCTCCAATTCAATCGATTGAGACTTTTAGTATGTTGTTGATAATGGTACTGGGAAGGTGTATATCAAAATTCTACTAATTTTTTCCACTACACGACAAAATATGATCTAATTTGACTGGACTATCCGTACAAGGAAGTAAAAAGATAATTTAATTTAAAGTTTAAACTGAAATACAGTAGTATAATTTTTATCTAAATTCTACGACTTGCTGATGCATGCTGTACATTAATTTGCGTAATATTTTGGGTTGTGAGCATTCAACTTGACCTAATATTATACAAACGAGTAGATCTTATGACTTACTTATCTTCGCCACCATCCCCGCAGTGCCTCTTGCTGCAGACCCCTCCGTTGATGATGTACTCGCTGCAGCAGATGCTGTCCTCAGCAGGCAGACTCAGCGGCTCGTTCTCCAGGTCGGAGACGTGCACCAGGAGTAGGCGCTCTCTGTCCGACGTGGGGCGTCGTTGCCGCCGGCTCCAGTTCACCATCGACATGTCGGTCACTGAGGACAGCGTCACAGACCTGGAGAAGCCGCCGCGACGGCGCGATCCCACGTGCAGGCGCAGAAGGTCGAGGATGCACATCGTCACGGTCAATCAAACTACTCGGCGAATATCTTCAGATTCATAACATTACTGACTGCTAATCATTTTATTTTATTGTTTTTCAAAAAGATTTTCGGAATGGCGACCGTCACTGTCACTGTATTTTTAAATTTTTTTACCTCCCGCTTACCTGTAAGGGAGGTATTAATTGGAATCATGCTAAAAATCGGGTTGTGAGTTTTAAGTGGATGAGCACGAATTAGGATCCTTACAACTCATTTTTGATAGATGATGTCTGTATGAATGTGTGTGTATATGTGTAGGTATATGGCCAGGGCCGGATTTCTGTCTGTCGAATAACTCAAATACGAATTACCCAAAATTTTTGATATTTGGTATTTAACCTATAAATTGGAAGAGCTCATTAGATTTTGGTACAAATATCTTCTCACCGGAAGTGATATTTTTTGAAGATTGAAAAGATTAATTGTCAATAATTTCTATAAATTTGAACAAATACCTATAGTAGGTATTTATTTGTAAATAAGAATAAGGGGAAAGTTATTTGCCACTTACGTTATAAAAAAATTGTATTTATCTGGTAGCATTAAAGAACTGAAGTAAAATTTAAAAAATAAATTTATCAAATAAAACGTTGAAATTTTGTATTCCATGATCGGTTGACACGTTGGCATACTAACGCCATATGAAGTCATAATAATAAGATATTAAATGCATTAACTGAACGGAGGATGGCTTCAACACAGAAGAGTTTTCATGTGAATGAATCTTTTGATTCAGGTGATACTAATTTCTGTGTTTGAATATTTTAGATTTTTATTTGTATAATTTTAAATGGGCACCGGATTTGTACGTATACTCATTTATGTTTATAAGTCTAGATATGGCGGGAGGTTGTGTGCTGGCCACATCAGATTTTTTTATTCAGAGAAGGTAGATAAATAAAAATATTGTCAAATGTTGATGATAACAAAAAGTGTTCTTCATAAACATTTTTAGAAACACGCCTGCCAATTATAGATACTACTACACGAATACCTATATTCGTATTTTTTAAGATGATTAAAAAATACGTCAATAATTGCAAAAGTATTTTGCAAAACAAAATATGTCTTTATAATAATGATTATCATTATTACTAATTATAACTTCTTGGTTTTGTAGATTGGTAAAAATATTCATAAAATATTAATACAGCCTTAATTTTTTGTTTGAAGTTAAGGGAAGCTGAAGAATTGTCAAATGATTAAAAAGTTGTTTTTTTTACACACGTCTCATTAAGAAAGCATAATTCAACGATTGCACTGACCGATATAATATTTCAACTGATTGATTGCTAACAATAAACTTCCGAATCAATGGATTCCAGTTTTTACTTCCCCGGTCTATATAATAGAGGAAGTATTGTATTACTTAATCGTGATTTTTTGACAGTTCGAGATTTTGATGAATCTTTACATTTTAGATCCTACTGAAAACAAAAATCATTATTTAAAAAATCTGACGTGGCCATCACACAACCTTCCGCCATATCTACACTTTAAACAGAAATGTATACGTACAATCCGGTGCCCATTTAAAATATACAAATAAAAATCTAAAATATTCAAACACAGAAATTAGTATCACCTGAATCAAAAGATTCATTCACACGAAAACTCTTCTGTGTTGAAGCCTTCCTCCGTTCAATTACTACATTTAATATCTGACTTATGACTTATAAGGCGCTAGTATGTCAACTTGTCACCCGTCTCACCTGTCAATATTTTTTACGCAGAAACAAAAATCAACCGAACATGGATTACAAGATTTCAACGTTTTATCTGATAAATTTTTTTTAAATTTTACTGCAGTTCTTTAATGCTACCAGATAAAGACAATTTTTTTATAACGTGAGTTGCAAATAACTTTGCTTCTTATTCTTATTACAAATAAATACTATATTTATCCAAAATTATATAAATTTTTGACAATTATCTTTTTCAATCTTCAAAAAATATCACTTCCGGTGAAGATATTTGTACCAAAATCTAATGAGCTCTTCCTATTCGTATACAATTGTAAAATACCAAATATCAAATTTTTTGGGTAATTCGTATTTGAGTTATGCGACATCCGGCATCGGCCCGGACCACACACATACACACACACGCACACACACACACACACATACATACATACAGACATCATCGAGAAACTATCAAAAATGAGTTGTAAGGACCCTAATTCGTGCTCATCCACTTAAAACTCACAACCCGATTTTTTGCATGATTCCAATACCTTCCTTTACAGGTAAGCGGAAGGTAAAAAGTCGGTCTATCTGTCGATCTGTCTGTCGGTCTGTCTATCTGTTGTCTGTTTGTCCGTAAGCACGATAACTTTTATATTTAAGTTTTTTACAAAAAAGTTAGTTTTAAGTTCGTTAATGAGCTCTATTCAATCAGTGGTACCAACTTTTTTTTAATTAGTACTTGAATCGTTAAAAATATTGTAAACATTTGCGCTTTCACTAGTATTATTTAATTTAATTTACATTTGCTCGTATCATTCCTTTAGCTACTGTCATTCTAACATTGCCGACATTATTTCAAAATTTATTAAAATGTTGCTGAATGAAGCATAATATTGAATCCTTTATGAAAGCATGCGTTATTAAAACTTATAGCCGAGGAAATATTGTGGTCACAGCAGATTTTTTTAATGTCTAGCAACAACCAAACTACTGGATCACACACTCTAGTCACTAGTCATTTAAGAAATGAACATTGTTACTGGAAGGTTGAAAAATTACTCTAAATATCAGTCATACAACATAATATTATATTCTTCTTCCTACATTTGGATGTGTATGTTTTATGCTTTATGCTTATGTACTCGTATGTACGAAGTTTGCCAAATGAATGTTTGTTAACGAATGTATCTGATACATGAATTTTAGTAAGATCTTACTAACCCTGAAGAAGGTTTAGGTGTAAACTGAAACGTCGGTTATGTAAGAAGAATAATATTATGTTGTTATGACTGATATTTCGAGTAATTTTTCAACCTTACGTATATCACCACAATCGATTACACAGTCACTTTATTGTTACTAAATTTGGTAAGAACACCCATCGTACTTTTACTAGTAGATTGATATGATTAATGATTTGCTGTGAATATAAAAACACATCACATTTTATCATAGATAACACAACCCGGTCCAAATTATCTGTGTCTGTTTAATTCCCATTTATATACACTACTTCACACATCACTTTTCGTTTTAATATTGTATTTAATTTTTATTGAACCGCTATGTTATCAACATTCAAAATTGCATCTGCACAGTAGACTACAAGTGCATAAATCTCACTAACATTTCACAAAACAAAATCCATGCCTCCAAAACTAATCTTGTTAGGAACAACGCCCGCGACAAACTGTTACCATAGCAGCAACGACTGCCATGTTCCAAACGCTATTATTTACGCACGAAAAATTATGCAGAGTACAAAAAGCATCTTAATTGCGGCTCTCCCGCGGCAAGTCACTGTCGACGATGACAGTAGCAAGTGTAAGAGACTCAGGATTCTGCAAGATGATCTTGGTACTGTAGATGGTGGAACAGGAAGGAAATGCTAGCGCCATGTTGCGTTTATGTTTCATATTCTCAGTGGATTAGATTTCTGCTCTAATTTGAAGAAAGTAAATTTGATTGTGCATTAAAACCTCTGTTCGCACGAGGATTCTACCAAGATTCTGAATCCTAGAAAAGAAGAAGTTTTCTTCTTTCTAGTGAGAATCACTTCTTAAATTGCGGTGCCGCTAAATTGAATCTTCAATGAGTCTTGGAAAAGAAGAATTTATAATTTATAAATTGCTTCAAAACCATGCATTTATTTTTTCAAGATACAGATTCTTAAAACTTCTTCTTTTCCAGGATTCAGAATTTTCAAAGAATCCTTGTGTGAACGTCATACAATTGGTAGGATTGTTGTAGTTGCTCATTTTGAACTAATTTTGTAAGATACCTACAGTTTTTCTACTTTGTTTATTACTTAACAATGATTCAATAAGGATTTTATGTTTTAAATGTTTGTAGTACCTACCTTTTAAGCGGCTCGTCTACTTTTTTTTCGAATTCGTAGAATACTCTCGATTTTACTTTTTTTCTATTCCACTCTTTTCCCCACTACTACGACTGCCTAAAACCAGCCTGACACTTCTGGTACTTTACTTTGCAAGTTATTGACTTCAAGGTAATATATTTATAAACATTTAATAGAGAAAGAATGGATCTACAAATGTGCCTTTTTAAAATTTTAATATAAATTTATATCAGGAGATACACCGGTCACCGGTGTAAAGTTTGCTTAAATATGAAATTTTTTATGAATTTTTCGGTAGGTACCTATTTTTTTTTTAATTAAAATTTTGAAAAGGCACAACTGTTAATTGATCCTTTACGTATATAATCCTTGTTGAAATTAAATTTTACCATTCTTCTACTGGGCACAAAACACTCTTTACATTAGTACGTTTGTGCTGGATTTTAGGAGGTAGACGGGCCTCTTAATCTTAAGGTAGATAATCTGTCCGCGTGCGTGATTTTGGTGTGAGGTGATGCCAAAGCAGCCAAATAATAAGAAATAAATAATAAAAAATCTGCTGTGGCCAGCACAGAGCACACGAACTTTCGCCTAATTCTGCTTATTCTACTAATAAATAGTTTTACTTACATTTTAATAGTTTCATGTTCATGTAATATGTAAACGATAATGTAAACCAAGACGCAAGCAAAAGATGTCAACTGTACTGTCACTGTCATAATAATTCAAATTTTATGTAGAAACAAATTTCATATCATGGACAACAAAATACTGATACTTAAAAAAGTAGAATATTAGTTGCACTTTATTTTATTGCTAAATACTACCAGATTCAGCGAATTGTATTCAAAATTAACTGTACCCATAGATAATTATATTATTTTTTATTTTTATTGCAAAAATTGTCAGGGGTAATACCATAAGAGATGATAATTTTTTGAGAATTGTTTTGTCGTTTCCACGGCAACTTATTTCTAACAATTTCACGACACAAAACATCATCTATCAATTTCCCGAAACGAAGTTGAGGGGAATTGTCAGATGATGTTTTGTGGAGTGAAATTGCAATAAGTTGCCGTGGAATAAACAAAAATTCTTTCAAAAAATTATTATCTCGAATGGTATTTAGGAAGAATAATTTTCTTGTTAAAAAACATTACCAAAACGACTCATTTCGTTAAACATTTTTGACGTTTCATGTGACAAATTAATTAATTTATTGTAACTAACGTAACAAAATAAAACCTAATATACATCATTTTACATTTTCAATTCTATTGGTTGCATTACGTCATTTGACGTCAGCATTACGCAATATGATTGGTTAAACCATCTGTCAAAAAATATTCATACTTATATAAATAATATTAAACCAAATATATTTACGGAAGCTTCAAAAAGTACTACTTCCGGTTTGCGAATTTCTACCAAAATCTTATCCGGTCTTAAGATCCTTATTAAAACCTTAAATATGAAATTTGGTTATTAAAGGTTTGATACTTTTTAAGTTATCGTGGACGAAAAATCGTCAGTCCATACGACCATACACACACACACATACACACACAGAGACATAATTGAGAAAATATTAAATTCGTATTCAAGAGACTCTGAAACGTGCTTATCCACCAAAAATTCATACTCCAAAATTTTGACCCATTACAATATGAGGCGAGAGGTAAAAATCGTAGATTTGGATGTAAATTACAAATCATAGGTATCCATTATAAAAGATAATTGAAATTAAGGTTTACACTGAAATGCAGTATGTCGTCAAAACTATAATTTTTCTTGAGACTGGAAACTTTTACGTGCAATTTCTCAACAATTATAGCGGTAACTCATAATTTTTATTTTTTAAATAAATACCTCAAATATCAAAGAATAACGTATACATTTCCAAACATGTGTTGGGTTATAATATTTTCTAATCGTTTAGTAAATCTACTGCTAACATCCATATACGCAATGCATTTTAGCCCTTTTTAGTATCAACTTTAAATTCAATTATCTTCATTATTTCAACGGTTACCTATAAATTTTAATTTTTATCCAAATTCTAATGAATGCTGTATATTAATTGAGCCATATTTTGTATGTAAATAATCATCCTTTTCAAAAATCAATTCAATAAAACATAAAACTGTTTGATTTTCATAATTACCTACTATATAATTATATTATGGAATCATATTTGGAAGTTTTCCCAGAAATTGGCAAAACTGTTCTACATATTAAAATAATTTTAATAGGTATTATAAAACTTATTACATAAACATCTTTTCCGCATTAGATATTAGATACCCAAAAAAATTAAAATCACGTCACGTCTGAAATAGTTTTACATTAATCTTATTTCGTTCCCCTGCTTACGCGTTATAATTCACAAATTGTCTCTAAATCGTTGATTCAACAAAAAACAGTAACGGCATGTATATTATTCATATTTATAAGACATAATTAAAGTAAAGAAACAGAGAAATAATAAATAATTATTGTCTCCTACATCTAAGTACTGTTAATAGCAAAACAGCGGTACAGTCGCAATGTCAACAGGCATGCTCTCAACCATGAACGAAAATGATTTTATGAAGATTACTTAAATAAATTTCTACGGCTGCTAGCTACATTCGCATAATATAAAATTTGCTATTCACAATTAATTTTTTCGTCGCGAAATTTCAAAATTATGTAATAACATTTATTATATTTATTGAAAAACAAGTTGACGCATAAATTATAGACAAATACTATAACCATCATCTCTAAATCATATATTTAATTATAAACTCCGCGTCAAAAAAAAGGGCCCACTTGAAATTGTGAAAAAATCGACAAATTTCAAACCGCTATAACTCAGCGAGTTTTCGATGGATTTCGATGAACTTTCGATTTCAAGAAAGTTTAAAGTGTCTACTTTAAGGGCATGCATTCAATTTATGTTATAACCCCCTCTGCACCCCTGCAACCCCCCTATGAAAAAAAGTGTTTTCAGGGGAAAAATTTTCAACTTTGATGATGTGCACGGACTATAAATTTTTTGACCCGATCTGCCTACATGACAATACAATTCAATCAATTCTCTGTAAATTTTTCAAAAAACGAAGTTCCTACGATAATTGGATAAAATGTTATGCGAGTTTGAAAATTAAGTTGCATTTTGAGGTTTTTGAGTCATTACTCGGCAACTTGTTGATCAATTCAGTCAAACACTTGACAAAAAGAAAGTTCTAAGTGTCTACTTCAAAATGATGCATGCAATTTTTGACATAACCCTCTCTGCCCCCCTGCAACCCCCCTATGAAAAAAAGTGTTTTCAGGGGAAAATTTTTCAACTTTGACGATGTACGCGGACTAGAAAAAATTTTTTTGACCCGATCTGCCTACATGACAATAAAATTCAATCAATTCTCTGTAAATTGTGCAAAAAAGTTTAAGGTGAGAAAGAAGAATTAATTGAATTTTAATGTCATGTAGGCAGATCGGGTAAAAAAAAATTTCTAGTCCGCGTACATCGTCAAAGTTGAAAATTTTTTCCCTGAAAACACTTTTTTCATAGGGAGGTTGCAGGAGGCAGATAGGGTTATGTCAAAAATTGCATGCATCATTTTGAAGTAGACACTTAAGCTGGATTCACATGAGCCGTTACCACCGTACCGTTCCAACCGTTCCGTAGCCTGATTGGTTGACATTGAACGTTCTCAGCGGTCAGAGCGTTGACGGCGAGAATGAAATATTTCAACTTTTAACGGCTTTGACGTTCCGTTGCGCCCGTCATTTCCATTTGCGCATGCTCCGCGGCGGAGCATGCGGAGATTTGTAGTAATACCAACCTAGTAATATTCTTATAATCCGAGATTATAGAGACAGGGATGCTTCTGAACTTCGGTAATTAAAATTACAGGTAAATTATCTATTTTTCTTACTTATCGTTACTTACACACTGATCACAACAAACAACACAAGTGACATTAGAATATAACATAACCAAATAATTTTGGTTATATTTAATTTCTTTTCTCATTTCTAGTAGTGTGCAGCTCTGAAAACGTTGACGTCTTATGTGAAATACCAACGTGTTTTGCGACAGCTACGTCCGCAAAACGAAGGGAGTGCTTTATTTGCCCAAACTGTTTTATAGTCAAACGGTCATTTGACCAAACTTTTATTCTTATAACCTGTTATTTCACCAAACGAAGTGTATCTTACACAGGTATTTGGTAGGGATGTCGAATTTTAAAAAAAAATCGATTATTATTTTTTTCAAAATCGCTTGACCGATTAAATCGACAATTCAAAATCGATTTTTTTAAACGATTTTTTTTAAATAGTTTACAAAAATAAATTAGTTTACAAAAATAAATTATACAATAATTCTCCAGTGTTTCAATTTATTCTCACTCTCTTTACTGATAATTTTTCTCGTTTAATATAAAGGATAGGTACATAATTATTTTATTTTTATTTTATTTTATTTTATTTTATTTAAATTAGGCCACTCAACAGGACAAAGTCCCAATTATAGAGTAGCACTTACAAAATTTTACAAATAATATATTTACTGTATAGACAACCAAAAATAACGAAGTAAACAAGATACAAAGGCACATAATATGATTATACTATATAATATACAAAATATATAATATATACAGAATGTTAGGCTTATTCTAACTTTTTAATTAAAGCTACTTTAAAACAGTTTTGTGTAACAGTGAAAATGTCCGGTAACGAAACATCGCTTAATAATGAATTATACAAAGGCTATAGCCGGGTAAGATGGTCAAATCGGCCCCCAAAGGAAATCGATCGGAAATATGATTTCTATCATTTGTACCCAAAATTGGATTTTTTGGTAAAAATGTTAACCCCCAGACCCCCCACCCCCCGTAGAAATAGCCAAAAACGTGTTTTTACAATTAATTCTATATCTTTTTTTCTATTGAGACTACGCGTTTGAAAAAAAAATTTTCCTTAAATTTATCAACCATTCTTTTCGATAAAAATTGTTTTGACATTTTTGGCGCCATATTTGAATTTATAAAAATTTATACAAATTAAAAAAGTGGAAAAACACTTATTTCACTACGTTAATATAGAGGTGACGGCATGAAAAAAATCTCAAAAATTCCTCTACGAGAGAGGAATAATTGGTATTTTTTCAGATTTTTCCGATTGGTGCAACCTTTCGAAAAAAATTAAAAACCGTATTTTGTGTTCCAAATATAGGTTTTTCTTCCCAAATGACAATAGAAATCCATTGAAAAGATGCCAATTATTCCTATCTCGATGGGTTAACATTTTTACCAAAAAATCCAATTTTGGGTACAAATGATAGAAATCATATTCCCGATCGATTTCCTTTGGGGGCCGATTTGACCATCTTACCCGGCTACAGCCTTTGAAATTCTAGATACAGGAGAATTGGCTACATAATTTGTATTAGCGTTAGGTATAACAAACATAGTACGAGATCTAGTGGAGTAAGATGGAATTCTAAATGAAAATCTATAGAGAATGGAGGGTGTATCAATTACATTATTAACTAACTTATACAAAAACATAAAATCAGATCATGTTCTCCTTTTTTTTAACGATAACAAATTTAGATCAAAGTTGGGAAATTTTACTGTAAAAAATTTCAAAAATTTATCTTGAATTCTTTCAATTCTGTTTATATATATGTCATATGAGGGCGACCATGAAACAGTAGAAAATTCAAGTTGACTTCGAACCAAGGAATAATACAATGCGATAATTGTACGCGGATTTTTGAAATTTTTGGCAGTACGGATTAAAAATCCCAACATTCTATATGCCTTCTTAGTTATGTAATCACGTGTAGGTCAAATATAAGTTTAGTATCTAAGATAATGCCCAAATCTTTTACATTGTTAGCAACTGTAAGCGGTTCATTATTAATGCAGTAAGAATAACAAATTTTATTTCTGTTCCGCGTGAAAGTAATGGTACAACATTTTGGAGCGTTTATTAGCAATTTATTTTCCACGCAGTAATTATTATATATCAGTTTGAAGTTTCTTACAGTCACTAACAGATTCTACAGCATGATAAATTTTCAAGTCATCGGCATACAACATGTAGTTGGCATAAGAAAAACATTTGGAAATTAATTAATATTAAGTAAAATATTAAATACATTGAAAATTTGAAGTAAGGTCCTGGACCTGTTTACATTTAAACTTCGAGCCAGGTAGCTAAGCCTAGCAGCGGTACTCAAACAGACAACTCATGCGTTACATCTTCATCGCTTTCAGTATCACTGTCGTCACTTGCGTCATTTAAGATTAATAATAAAAGGTTCGATATCATCTTGCAATTGATCAGCTTCCCAAAATCTTTTTTCTTCATTTACAATGTGCCTATCATAAATTGTCCATTTTTCCTCGGAAATTTTTGAATATGCTTCACATATTATGGCACTATGTTAGTTGGGATTACATTAGATGGTAGTTACAAAAACATTACAAGAAATGTAATTAGTATATGTCTTGAAATAAGATTACAGGAGTAGGTATAGTTATTATATAATTTCTTAAGTAATGTGAAATCAAGCTTATAATATTTTCAACCTGTTTCATAACTGCTGGCTTCTTTTCCCACTCCACCGCTATAAGATTTACAACCCTATACTAACATTTCATTATGAAATTTAACACTGCAAACTAAATGTGTTAAAGCATGAAAACTGAATGGTGTACCATGAAACAATGTAAGTGTAAAACTGGCAACAAGGCCGAGTTTATCTCCATAAGAATAACATTGCCTATCTCTGCCATACTGCCAAAACTTGTGATTTTCACTATAGAAAATTTTTTTTTGACCCGATCTGCCTACATGACAATAAAATTCAATCAATTCTCTGTAAATTTTCCAAAAAAGAAGTTCCTACGATAATTGGATAAAATGTTATGCGAGTTTGAAAATTAAGTTGCATTTTGAGGTTTTTGAGTCATTATTTGGCAACTTGGTGATCAATTCAGTGAAACACTTCTTGACAAAAAGAAAGTTCTAAAGCTGGATTCACATGAACCGTTTACACCGTTCGTTTTGCGGACGTAGCGGCCGCAAAACACGTTGGTATTTCACATGAGACGTCAAAGTTTTCAGAGCTGCACACTACCATAAATGAAAAATGAAATATAACTAAAATTGTTTGGTTATGTTATATTCTAATGTCACCTGTGTCGTTTGTTGTGATCAGTGTGTAAGTAACGATAAGTAAGAAAAATGGATAATTTTCCTGAAATTTTAATTACCAAAGTTCAGAAGCATACTTGGCTCCATAATCCCGGAGATAAGAATTATAAGAATATTATACTATACTTCGTCCCAGAATTCGGAGGAGCTTATTAAATTTACCGCGTTTTTCCAACCAATCAGATTGCTTATTTCTGAGCCATATTTACACCCAGTAATTTAGCTCCAGTGTTTACAAAATGTGACAGTTCTTTTATAGGTTAGAATATTTGCGTGTAAATTGTATTAAGTAACAAAGTGTTAAGGTTAACAATGGATAAACCAGGAACAAGTCATAAAAATGAAAGGTAATCGTTTTTATTTGATTTGTAGTTCAAATATTACATTGATTTGTAATTTGCCGCCAAACTATACTTGAATTTATTTTCCCTGTATAAATGGGACTTTTCTAGGTGCTCCTCCGAATTCTGGGACAAAGTATAGGTATAGGACAAAGTATATAATGGTTGAAGGTATTACTACAAATCTTCGCATGCTCCGTCGCGGAGCATGCGCAAATGAAAATGACGGTCACAACGGACCGTCAAAAGTTGTAATATTTCATTCTCGCCGTCAACGCTCAGACCGTTGAGAACGTTCAGTGTCAATATATAATATATCCCCTGGTTAAAATGCCAGATAAAATGGTAGTTAATACAGATAAAGTTTTAATGAGAATTTATCGTAACTTATGTGCACACGCCGAATTTTATCCGCCATGCACAAAGTTGTAATAAAAACTTTATGAGAATTTATGGGATTCTATGAGCCGTAATATTTCTATTGTCATTTTATACGCAATGTGGTAATATATTCTATTGGGTTTTAATCTGGATCAATTCGGAACATATTTTATCTGCAATAATTGTAAATTTACGATAAAATTCTTAACGGATTTTATATGCTTCTATGAGAAATGTAATCTATTCGGTTCTATACGCAGAATGGCAATTAATTTTCTATAAGAATTAATACGCAAATACACAATTCGTTATTTTTATACGGTTTTATAGTAATTTCGCTATTAACTTTTAATTGGATTTTATCCGTTTCTATGTGACACACATTCTATATGATCCTATGAGCAAAGTGGCATGCTATTTTCTATGATAATTTATACGCATTACACACTTTGTGATTTCTATACGGTTTTATAGTAATTTCGCTATTAACTTTTAATTGGATTTTATCCGTTTCTATGTGACACACATTCTATTTGGTCCTATGAGCAAAGTGGGATACTAATTTTTATGAGAATTTATACGCATTACACACATTGTGATTTCTATACGGTTTTATAGTAATTTCGCTATTAACTTTTAATTGGATTTTATCCGTTTCTATGCAAACATTCTATTTGATTCTATGAGCAAAGTGGCATACTATTTTCTATAAGAATTTATAAGCATTACACACTTTGTGATTTCTATACGGTTTTATAGTAATTTCGCTATTAACTTTTAATTGGATTTTATCCGTTTCTATGTGATCAAATAGAATGTGTATCACATAGAAACGGATAAAATAAAATTAAAAGTTAATAGTGAAATTACTATAAATCCGTATAGAAATAACAAAGTGTGTAATGCGTATAAATTTTCATAGAAAATAGTATCCCACTTTGCTCATAGGATCAAATAGAATGTGTGTCACATAGAAACAGATAAAATCCAATTAAAAGTTAATAGCGAAATTACTATAAAACCGTATAGAAATAACAAAGTGTGTAATGCATATAAATTCTCATAGAAAATTGCATGCCACTTTGCTCATAGGATCAAATAGAATGTGTGTCACATAGAAACAGATAAAATCTAATTAAAAGTTAATAGCGAAATTACTATAAAATCGTATAGAAATCACAAGGTGTGTAATGCGTATAAATTCTCATAGAAAATAGTATCCCACTTTGCTCATAGGATCAAATAGAATGTGTATCACATAGAAACGGATAAAATCCAATTAAAAGTTAATAGCGAAGTTACTATAAAACCGTATAGGAATCACTAAGTGTCTAATTTTCGAAGTGCTTACTTCTCCGCTATTTTTACCTGTGGCTTCTAACTTATACCTTCTACCGATATTCGTATAGAAACAGATAGACTGTAACCAGTAATGAATGGTAAAATACATATTAAGTACCATAGATTCCAATAAAATCCGTTCTACTTGTGTACCATTATATCCTATACAAACGGATAGACTTTCATTCTTATATGCGGATAAAACATGGATAAAAACCAATAAAATAAATTACTGTATTTCCAGCAGTTTATGGTAAAATGCGCGTTCCAATACACATATTAAATACCATAGATTCCTATAAAATCCGTTCGACCTGTGTACCATTATATCTCATACGAACGGATAGACTTACATTCGTAAATGCGGATAAAAACCAATAAAATATATATCTGGATTTCCAGCAGTTTATGATAAAAGAGGTGTTTCAATACACATATTGATTACCATAGAATCGTATAAAATCCGTTCGACCTGTGTACCATTATACCTCATACGAACGGATAGACTTACATTCGTAAATGCGGATAAAAACCAATAAAATATATATCTGGATTTCCAGCAGTTTATGGTAAAAGAGGTGTTTCAATACACATATTGATTACCATAGAATCGTATAAAATCCGTTCTACCTGTGTACCATTAAAACTCATAAGATCGAAAGACTTACATTCGTATATGCGAATAAAAACCAATAAAATATATACCTATCTGGATTTTCAGCAGTTTATGGTAAAAGAGGTGTTTCAATATACATATTGACTACCATAGAATCGTATAAAATTTTTTTATGTGTTTCTATGTGGCATTCTAACCAGGGTCGTAAGTTGATTAAAATGTTTGGTATATTGTTTGGACGATTAACTTCTGGTTTCTTGGACCGCCATCTTGAATATTATGTCAAAACTGTGTGATTCAATGAAATCAGAGACACCGAAAACCTAGAAAAAGACTCATCATTCTCAAAAATACAACAATATTTACTTGTTTCTCGTAAATATTAAAAAACGGGCGCCATCTTAGATTCCGGATGTTGCAAGTAAAATTCGGCTTGGTAACGGGCAGATTCGAATTCAGCGGGGTCAAATTAATCTAGAAACTCATGTTACCAAAATGTTACATAAAATGCACCTAGACGTTAGAAATAGAGCGAATTTCGGATTTCCCGACTAGTCTAATAACTGAGCATGTAATTTATGTTTTTATCGTTAATATTCCTTATTTCGATTATGGTGGAGATGTCTAAGTCAATAATTTAATAATAAGAAAAATAAATACTTACCTATACTTTTCAATAATTAAAATTAACATCTTTAATTCGATCACATAATTTAATAACCATACAAAAAAGCTACAGAATAATATTTATTAGAAACATTTACACACTTTAATTATAAGTCATATACCTCGGAGTGGCCGAGAACTTAGCGTAACTCTTAATAACCTTATTAACCGCCTCCAGGAAGTCTTTCTCAGTGGCCACCTTCCTCCTAGCCCTAATAGCAAACATGCCAGCTTCTGTACAAACAGACCTGATCTCAGCTCCAGTGGAGTTCGGGCAAAGTCGAGCTAACAATTCGAAACGAATATCGCGTTCAACAGACATAGACCGAGCGTGAATCTTGAAGATGTGACTGCGACCTTCCAAATCGGGAAGACCAAATTCGACCTTTCGATCGAGACGACCTGGACGCATGAGAGCGGGGTCGAGGGTGTCTGGACGGTTGGTAGCCATGAGGACTTTGATGTTGCCTCGCGGGTCGAACCCGTCGAGTTGGTTGATCAGTTCGAGCATAGTACGTTGAACCTGTAAGACAAAATAATCATTAATTTCCTGTTCTATGAAATAAATAAACCAAAAAATGTAACTATCAAAATCTATAAAGCGTAAGATTCGATGAAACGTCACAATATACAATTTAGATATAAATAAATATAAAGAAAAAGAATCCCAGCTATTTTACCTCGTTGTCGCCACCAGCTCCGTCGTCGAATCTTGCTCCACCAATAGCATCAATTTCATCGAAGAATATCAAACAAGCCTTCTTTGATCTGGCCATCTCGAAGAGCTCGCGAACCATACGGGCGCCTTCGCCGACGTATTTCTGTACCAGCTCAGAACCAATCACACGGATAAAACAAGCGTCTGTTCTGTTAGCTACAGCACGGGCGCAAAGTGTCTTGCCAGTTCCTGGTGGCCCGAATAAAAGAACACCTTTTGGTGGCTCAATACCTAGTTTGACGAATTTTTCAGGCTAAAATAAAATTGAAAATGTAAAAATAAAATTATCAATACACGGTTTTCCAAAAGTTCCGGAAGCTATAAGATTTGAACGAGGGATTACTAAAGCGTTTGGGTCAATTTGAAAATTTGTTATAAAACTCGTAATAAACGTGCAAGAAACATTAAAATTAATTTGTAGAAAGTATTAAGATATCGGTGTTTTGGTTTATGAGGATGTTTCTTTTTTCATTATCTTTAAAATAAGGTGAAACTCGACTGGTTTTGCTATTTAAAAATGTTAGAGTGGCCATCCCCTAAAAAACTCCACGTTGCATGGAAGTTCTAAACTATCTAAGAATGTAGTTTTTATGACTCTTTAGTGATCCCAAATTTTCAATTTTTTCTTCACTCATTCAAAACTTATAGCTCCGTCCCGGGACTTTTGTATAAACTTACGTGCAAAAGTGGAGTTTCAACAACTTCGCGTAACTTTTCGATTTGTTCCTTACATCCACCGACATCACTGTACGTGACATCAGGTTTTTCCTCTACCTGCATCATTGTTACTGTTGGATCAATTTTAGGAGGGAGAGGTATATGTATTTGATATTTATTACGATCAACGCTAAAAAACACAATTCAATATTTAGTTTAAAAATTTTAAAATGTAGGTAACCAAAACTTACCCCACTCTCATGCCTTCTTCGATATCAGTAGGTGCAACTGAATCAGCTAAATCCACAACAAATTTAGCGAATTGCTTTACGTTAATAATATATTTAGGGTCATCTGAATCTGCGTTGATGATTTTTGTGCACCGGGCAACTTGTAGTGGCTGTTCATTTTGCAATGTTTGTTTGTCAGCTGCCAAATCCCAAAGAGCTGGCGGAGCAAGACCAGTATCGGATTCTTTAATTCCAGTTAACTCATTTACACGTTTAATAATTGTTTGAATGTCGTCTTCAACAACTTTAATGCTTTTTGTGTACTGTCCCTGGCCCTGTGCACATAACCTCATTTGTTAGAACAAAGAAAATATTTATAAAATACAGTACATTAAGTTAAAAACTTACATAGGTTTTCAATAGCGCAATATCACCTTCATCGAGAGCTATAATAAGTAAATAAATAATTAAAATTTAGCACTAATGTGACAGTTCATAATAATGTATTTATTAAATAATACTTACATCTTATTTCTTTCTCCGGTTCCTTCTCTTCATTTTTCAGCTTTCTCATATCATCTCCTAAATGGTCAGGCATATTGAAATTTTATATAAAATAATTCACAAAATGAAATTTACTTGTCACCGCAATGATTACAAGCAAGTTTTTGACTGCGCGGAATACAGTACTGCCACACTATAAAATGAAATGTAACCAGTGCGCAGAGCCAGAACAAAAGATTACTAAAAATAACTTATAGTTGTGTAGTTTTCAGTGGCTATTAGAACATAATCAAAAAATGTAAATAACAATGCTTAGTTGCATACGCAGTTTCATAAAATATAAATAAGAATTTATATTATAAATTTAAATGTTATTGACATTAACTATTTCGCCTTTACTTGCAATACGTGCATGTATTTTAATATGCCTACTTTTTGCTCAATTTAATCATAAAATTTTGACCCGTCACAATACCTCCCTTATACAATATGAGGCGGGAGGTGAAAATAGTTGTGTAGTTTTCAGTGGCTATTAGAAAATAATCAAAAAATTTAAATAACAATGCGTAGTTTCATACGCGGTTTCATAAAATATAAATCAGAATTTATATTATAAATTTAAATGTTATTGATATTAACTATTTCGCCTTTACTTGCAATACGTGCATGTATTTTAATGTGCCTATTTTTTGTTCAATTTAATCATAAAATTTTGACCCGTCACAATACCTCCCTTATACAATATGAGGCGGGAGGTGAAAATATAAGATTTACGATTAATAAATTATCATCTCAAAACCTAATAGTCGAGGAACTTTAGACGAAAAAACGCCAAAAGCTCGGACACCGGGAAAGTTACACCGATATTCATGATTTTTTTTTTAATCGCTTCGAAATCGAATTTGAAACAAAGTTTACCACCTGAGAACACTTGCTTTTGTTTAAAAAAAAAAAATTCGAAATTTTTTTTTTCGAAATTTTTTTATTGTATTATTATTTTATTTTTTAAAGTAAATTCACGTAATTTCTATTACTAAATTCTCTGAACAATTCTCTATAAGATAGATTAATTTATTTTTATCGTAAATGCCTTCGTGAAGCCAAAATTTTCAGATTTTTGTCGCGGGAAATTTGAGAAATTTTAGTTTGTAATTTTTTTTGTGTTTAATGACCTGTAGTTTCTGAACGAAAAAAAATTTTGATATCCGGTTTCTTTTATTAAATTCTCTGAACAATTCTCTATAAGATAGATTAATTTATTTTTATCTTAAAGGCCTTAGTTCAGAAATTACAGATCATTAAACACAAAATAAATTTTAAAAACTAAAATTTCTCAATTTTCCCGCGACAAAAATCTTAAAATTTTGGCTTCACTAAGGCCTTAACGATAAAAATAAATTAATCTATCTTATAGAGAATTGTTCAGAGAATTTAATAAAAGAAACCGGATATCAAAATTTTTATTCGTTCAGAAACTACAGGTCATTAAACACAAAAAAAAATTTACAAACTAAAATTTCTCAATTTTCCCGCGACAAAAATCTTAAAATTTTGACTTACCTAAGGCCTTCAAAAAATTTTAAATTAATCTATCTTATAGAGAATTGTTCAGAGAATTTAATAAAAGAAAGCGGATATCAAAATTTTTATTCGTTCAGAAACTACAGATCATTAAACACACACAAAAATTACAAACTAAAATTTCTCAATTTTCCCGCGACAAAAATCTTAAAATGTTGGCTTCACTAAGGCCTTTATGATAAAAATAAATTAATCTATCTTATAGAGAATTGTTCAGAGAATTTAATAAAAGAAACCAGATATCAAAATTGTTATTCGTTCAGAAACTACAGGTCATTAAACACAAAATAAATTTTATAAACTAAAATTTCTCAATTTTCCCGCGACAAAAATCTTAAAATTTTGACTTACCTAAGGCCTTCAAAAAATTTTAAATTAATCTATCTTATAGAGAATTGTTCAGAGAATTTAATAAAAGAAACCGGATGACAAAATTTTTATTCGTTCAGAAACTACAGGTCATTAAACACAAAAAAAAATTTACAAACTAAAATTTCTAAATTTTCCCGCGGCGAAAATCTTAAAATTTTGGCTTCACTCAGGCCTTTAAGATAAAAATAAATTAATCCATCTTATAGAGAATTGTTCAGAGAATTTAATAAAAGAAACCGGATATCAAAATTTTTATTCGTTCAGAAACTACAGGTCATTAAACACAAAAAAAATTACGAACTAAAATTTCTCAATTTTCCCGCGACAAAAATCTGAAAATTTTGGCTTCACTAAGGCATTTACGATAAAAATAAATTAATCTATCTTATAGCGAATTGTTCAGAGAATTTAGTAATAGAAATTACGTGAATTTACTTTAAAAAATAAAATAATAATACAATAAAAAAAATTCGAAAAAAAAATTTCGAAATTTTTTTTTTAAAAACAAAAGCAAGTGTTCTCAGGTGGTAAACTTTGTTTCAAATTCGATTTCGAAGCGATTAAAAAAAAATCATGAAAATCGGTGTAACTTTCCCGGAGTCCGAGCTAAATGTCTAAAGTTCCTGGACTATAAGCTGAATTTTGTAAATTTGATTTCAGCATTGGATTTTTCATGTTTAAATTAATAAACAACCATATTTCCGTTATTTAATTCGGTTTAGAATAAAAAATCTATAAATTTATTTTTCTTTTCAAATTGCTAGGCAACAAGGTTTCAATACAAACATAAATTTATCAACTGTAATTACACAAGAGCTTTTTATTTCGCCGGATAAATTTATATTTGTATCGAAACCTTGTTGCCTAGCAACTTGAAAAGAAAAATTGTTTAATAAAATCACGACACCGTAGGTGGAGTGATCTTATTGTAAAACAATTTTTCGAGTCAAATTGCTATCAGGTGACAAGGTTGAAATGTCAAACAAAAATTTATTCTGAGGAAATAAAATGCTCGAGATAATTTAACGACTCCTTTGGTTCTTCTTCACAAATATTCCCAAAATCTAATCATTTCACTGACAAATATTAGAAATATGAACCGAATGACATTTTGTGTTTTGTTTATTGTTTGGTTGCTAAGAAAAAGGTAAATATGGTTTTATCACTTGCAAAATGTTACCTTCCTTTTTATCCGCTGTCAAAGCGATAAAATTGTGTTTTGTTTATGGCTTACTTTATACAGGAGTGGAATTATCCGGCGTAATAAAAAACTCTTGTGTAATTACAATTGATAATTCAGAGCAATTTCTAGTCATTTTAAGAAAAACCGTAATTTTGTTTTTACCTCCCGCCTTATATTCTACAAGAGAGGTATTGTGACGGGTCAAAATCAGTATTTATGCCTTCCATCAAAAATAGTTCACCGCTCCCAAAATACCACTATAATCGCTGTAATACAAACAAAATCAAATTACCATAAGCCAAACAATGAAGAGAACAAAACAAATATTGTCTGCGTCAGCGTCACTCCTTCAGTTTTCAACTATCAAATCAGAATATCACGTATCAGACTTCTAAGTCCCTGGAGACCCAAAATTTAAATCCACCAGAATGCAGTATCAACGTAGTTGTTGAAGAATAACCAATAGTATCAGATAACATACAGACAGACATGATGAATGAGATGAATAACAGTGGCTATGGAGGGATCGTTAAAACTTCAAATTGAACATCAGTTTGAGTAAGATGGGTTCATCTTATTTGGTGACTACGATTTTGTTTTCTCTTTCGAAATGTTAAAGAAGCCCTTAGAAAATTTTTAATTTCCTCCTAAAAAATCTGATTGTGGCCAGCACACGACCTCTCGCCTACTTCTGCTTAATCTACTAATCTAATAAATAGTTTTTTCTACGACCACTACGGAAAATTGCACTTTTCCCATGCTTTACATAGCCCGAAAGTTATTCATTTCTCACAGTCGTGGGATAAAGTGTGAGAAATTATTTCTCACACAAGTTGCTAACTGTAATATAATGTTAATTTTTATACGGGTGTCTGTTTTTAAATGAACCAGCATATATCTCGCTTATTTGTTGATTTAGCGTTTTTTGTCAAATACATGATTTATACAGTATCATGTGTAGTAAATGATAGCGGATGTGAATCCTTGGTATCACTTCCGGTTTTTGAGGAAGTCATAGCAACTTTCAAATTTCAAATGGAACATTGTATTTTTTATTACGAATTTGAAAAGTACATTAAATTTGCTTTACGGTGGTATAAAAAAGTCATATGTTGTATTATTAAAATATTAAATTACGGGCACTTAAATTATGCACCTATGAACGCTGAAATAAGTAAGCCTTGCCGCGAAACAAAAACAATAGTTGAAAGCAGTTACCTGTCAACATTTTGAACATCTTTTATTAAATTAAAGTTAGGTACTCTCGAGGTACTCTAATAAATGAATTGTTTCTTAATTATTCATAATATGCGTTTTCTTTATTATAATTAGATTTAAGAGATATTTTATTGTAATTTACATTCATTGTTGACAGGTAAAACTGCTTTCAACTATTGTTTTTGTTTCGCGGCAAGGCTTACTTATTTCAGCGTTCATAGGTGCATAATTTAAGTGTCCGTAATTTAATATTTTAATAATACAACATATGACTTTTTTATACCACCGTAGAGCAAATTTAATGTACTTTTCAAATTCGTAATAAAAAATACAATGTTCCATTTGAAATTTGAAAGTTGCTATGACTTCCTCAAAAACCGGAAGTGATACCAAGGATTCACATCCGCTATCATTTACTACACATGATACTGTATAAATCATGTATTTGACAAAAAACGCTAAATCAACAAATAAGCGAGATAAATTCTGGTTCATTTAAAAACAGACACCCTGTATATGTACTTTTAGATTTATACATTACAAAATATTATTTGCTAATGACTTAAATGTTTATATAATGTAATATCTCAATATTTCATACGAATATTATAAATAAACTATAATAATATTTCAAAATATTGAAATCTAATTTTCGCTTTTACATTTTAGAATTTAACTGTTGTTCTTTTTTAAAAAATGAATTATTTATCTTACCAAAGAGTGTGGTCGTAGAAAAAGTATAGTGTGCCACTCGTGCAGAAACACCTATTGCCCCCTTGTGTGATTTCAGCCCTCGACTTCGTCTCGTGCTAAAACTCTCACAACTCGTGGGCAATAGGTACTTTTCTGCACTAGTTGCACAATATACTATTACTTACATTTTAATAGTTTCGTGTTCATGTAATATGTTAACGATAATGTAAACCAAGATGCAAGCAAAAGATGTCGACTGTACTGTCACTGTCATAATCTTTCAAATTTTGTGTAGAAAGTAGAAACAAATTTCATATGATCATGCACAGCAGGACAGCAAGATACTGGAATTTCAAAAAAGTAGAATATTAGTTGCACTTTATTTTATTGTTAAATACTACCAGATTCAGCAAATTGTATTTAAAATTTACTGTGCCTAGATAATTATATTTTCTTTTATTTTTAATTCCATAAATTGTCATAAATGAACAATGTACCAATATATTTAAGGAAAACTATATCAAGATTCAAAAAGTAGGTACTTCCGGTTTGCGGGTTTCTACCGGTCTTAAAATCCTTATTTTTAATAATAATAATAATAATAATAAACCTGAAATATGAAATTTGGTAAAGCATTAATCATTTAGTTTTAAGGTTTATGTTTCGTTTAAGAAAGTTTGAATACATTAATTTAACAAAATACGAGCATTCACAAGTGGTTACAAGTGGAACATGTAAATGCTCGTATTTAATTATATGTAGTTAAACTTTCTTAAATGTAAACAGAAATGTAAACTTTAGAACTATACTTATGTGAATGAGGATGAGGCTTATGGAAGCATGATTTTATTTTAAATCTACCGAGATCTACAAGATTACAATATTATTTTATGATATATTTTTATAAGAAAGGTATGTTAATTTTTTTGCAACCAAAATTTGAAGTTATCTAATAAAAACTTATTATTATTTGTTAACTTTATTGATAGATAGCTAAAAATGTATTTTTTATATTGCAGATTTTGCAGCCACTTTTGTAGGTACATCATTTGGGGAACCATATGAAAGAGATCAGGAATAAATAAGAATGTAAGTGAGACCTATTTTATGTTGTTTACAATTATTTTATTATGTAGAACAATACTAACAACCATGAGTACCCGTGAGTTGACGGCTGGTAAACGGCTGAGCGCGCCTATTACCATAGATACGCCGCTGCTCCTTCCCCCACCACACGAAGTGAGCGCGCGCGCGGCGTTTTTCGCGAACTTTACGAGTGTTTTTAGCATGCTTCCAAGCATCTGATCGAAAAACTGAAATATACGTTTTGTAGTGCACGATGTCAACTTTTCAAAACTTTTTTGAAAATTATTGTCGGACTTACGGTAACGCATACAGACCTGCCGGAAAAAAGCGCACTGCAAACTTTGAATAGCGATTTCGCGAAAACTAATAATCCGACAGAACCTACCTTTGGCACATATAAAGAACATTATAATCCCTACTTTCTCTCAAAATTTTAGCGCTCCAGCTCAAAAAATGACGGAGCTATGAATTTTCGAAAAAACGCCTAATTTTCCGGTTTTTCCTAAAATTTTCAGGACCTAATTATCCGATTGAGACGTTCGACCTCTCATTTTGTAGATAGATTTTAATTCTCTACAAATCATTTCATTGGGGCATTCCGATTGCTCCATTAGTTTCAAAGTTACAAGCAAAAAAAGACAAAATCGCGTTTTTTTGCAATAAATTGTTAATAACTAACAAATGGACCGGAAACTCGAGTGAAAAACACATACCTATTCATCTGCTTATTATCTTTTATATCATCGCACAATCGGTTTGCTACTAGTCTTTATGTCAAGCAAAAATGTTATACAGCTTGGCCTAAAAACCAAAACACTGAAAAATACAAACACGCCGAACGACAAAAATACAAAATAAAAACGGCTGTCGACGACCCAACGTGACGTTTCGTTACAGAAGTCACTAACTTTAGGCAACATAAAAAATAAAAGACACTAATTGTGGGGTTAGCAGTGCTGCCAATACATCCAAAATGGAGGGCTCCATGGTGGAAGCACTTTTAATATACATGTCTTATTCTTATGGAAATCGTCCTTCCCGTTATTTTATATAGTTCAGTGATTAAAATACACAAAATATTAAACTGGCAAATAATTGTATAAAACAAGTTTTATCAATAATTAACAATTTATTTTGGCAATTAAAATATACAAAATAATGAACTGACAAATATTTTCATCAAAATATTATAACAAGCACTCAAACAAAATCATACTCAATATACCCTAAAAAAGGTGTTAAACAACCATTTAACCGGTAAAAACATTTTAAAACCCAATTTCATAATAATTTATAACATATTTTGGGAATAAAAATATATCACAATATTCTACAATTAATTCCTACGTCTTTTAAAAACTATTACACTTACCAAAAACGGGTATACCTGCCCGAAATAATTTAAAACACTGTATATTTGAACTGAATTTACACCACTTCCCAGAAATACATTATGCTAATTGCAAGATTCGGCAACTAAATGAATTTGAACAAGTTAAGTTTCGCTCACGAGCTATGTGTGTGTGTGTGTGTTGTGTGTATGTATTAGTGTACCTACAGTTTAAAAAAATTGTTTTTATCTTACACAAACAGAAAATATGATTTTACTGCATCTAAGGACGCAAGAAAATAAATATTTGTCGATCAGACCTACAAAAAACAAGAAAATGTCTAGGCTGGAAAATAATTTCGTGCGCGAACCAACAGATGGCGCCAAGTGTATACACGTTCTGCTGTCAAAATAAATATTTGAAAGGTGTGAAATAAATATTATAAGCAGTTTTCAAGTTTATCAGTGTATTTATCATTACTGCGAATTAAAATGAACAATATTGTTGGTAATTAAATTAAAAATGCCGCCTGGAAAATAATTTCGTTGCAAACCAACAGATGGCGCCAAGTGTATTATAAATACACGATCTGCCCTGCTGTGAAAATAAGTATTTGAAAGGTGTGAATTATAAGCAGTTTTCAAGTTTATAAAAAGTGTATTTATTATTACTAAATTATTAAATGAACAATATTGTTGGTATGGTAATGATGATGACTCTTCTAATTATTCTAATGAAGTTTTACTTTGCACACCAGAAGAAATTAAAAATGCCGTCAAGGAAATAACCTTTGGTTTTATTGTGTTGGTTTTTTGTGTAAGATAAAAAATATTATGTGCTACATGCCAGTAAAGTGCTTTTCTGGTCCTCAAGAAAAATCCAACCTCGGCTGCGCCTCGGCTGTCTATTTCATCTTTCGGACCAGAAATAAGCTACTTTACTGCCTAGCAGCACAAATAACTATTAATAAAATCACGACACCGTAGGTGGAGTAATTTTATTTTAAAATAATTTTTCGAGTCAAATTGCTGTCAGGTGACAAGGTTGAGATGTCAAACAGAAATTTATTTGGAGGAAATAAAATGCTCGAGTGTAATTCAACGAGATAATAATTTAACGACTCCTTTGGTTCTTCTTCACAAATATTCACAAAATCTAATCATTTCACTGACAAAAATATTAGAAAAAAATTATTCTGAGGAAATAAAATGCTCGAGTGTAATTCAATTATTCAACGAGATAATTTAACGACTCCTTTGGTTTTTCTTCACAAAAATATTCCCAAGCAAAATCTAATAATTTCACTGACAAATATTATAAATATGAACCGAATGACATTTTAGTGTTTTGTTTATTGTTTGGTTTCTAAGAAACAGATAAATAAGGTTTTATCACTTGCAAATAGTTACCTTCCTTTTTATCCGCTGTCAAAGCGATAAAATTGTGTTTTGTTTATGGCTTACTTTATACAGGAGTGGAAATATTCCACTACGGTCCTGTTTTGAAAGGCGCGGCTGCTCATGCTCATGTTTGAATGATGGAGGGTGACAGAGCATGGCGACAACTCAGACAACATATCCATCCACATCCACCATCTTAGCTCTTCTGTCTTCTCTTCACTTGTTCTTGTTAGCTATTCATTTGTCTCAATGAACTGACAACCATGGAAATCTTGATTCATGGCGTTGTGATTGAACAGCGCTGGGCGCTTGTGTTTGTTTTATCTTTCAATTGTTTTGATTATTTGATTGTTTATATGCTCATTTGTTTTGGAATTAATGTTGTGGGGAGATTGATTGTTGAGTATGGGTCAATGGACTAATAGTAAAGTATTTTGATGATGTTTATTGCCTTTCTATACCCTGTTTGAAATAACGAAAAAAAATTGACAGTTTGTTAGGGCGTGGTTTAGGAGTTTGGTTTACACCAAATCATTTTCGATGTTTAGAAAGAAGCGCTAATAGTTTACAGAGCTGTTAGATAAAAATAAGTACCTACATAAAAATATCCAGGTTGAATTAAAAAATGACAAAACAACAACAAATAACGAGCAGCACTTACAAAAAATTAAACCAGTATAATTAATAATTATTAACATAACATTTGAATGCTGTGCAGGGGGAAGCATTCGAGAGGTTGCTCCTCATCAATTAGATACATCTACATTTACAGTGTGGAATTTATTGAAAAGGAAAAATCTTCATCCTTATTAGACGGAGAGCTAGCGGTCAATTTAGTGTTGACATTTTATTAGTCGTGAAATTGAAGGGCTTGGGCCTTGCATATCTACAGAAGATGGAATGTCCAGTCTGCCAGTCCTAACTGTCCGGATTAGGCTTCCTCAAGTATAAAAACTTGTTACAAAAATGTAAATTATATAAATTAAGAGTTTTGGCGTATGTAGAGATGGAAATAAACAATATTTCTTATTTATAAAACATATTGCCAGAATGTTTCTACTCCTCCAATCTTAAATACTTACCAAATAAAAAATAATAAATGACATTTGAAATTTTCATAAATGTCAAAAATTTGCTTTGTTATCAGTGTTTATCTGCTTACCTAGGCAAAAAAAATAATTATAGTATATTATATATTGAGGGACTAAAGTGCATGATTTAATCCTGAGGGTGAAGTTTATTTCACGAGCCGAAGGTGAGGGAAATAATCACCTGAGGGATTAAAGATACTTTAGTCCTGTGGTATATACGTTATTTTTTGCACTTCATCCTCAAATGAATGCAAAATAGTTTAAAAGAATACACATTTTGCAATTTTGACAGTAAATTTTATGACAAATATTTATATTGTTACCATAGATACTCTGTAACAAATAGCACGTATTTACTTGACAACGGGAATAATTAATTCAATTTCTTGACAACGGGATTAAATATGAAAAATAATCCCTTGGGATCAAATTAAGAACCTTAGTCCCTAAAAATAAAGACTAAAGAAGAGTTTTAGTCCCGGAAGTGCAAAAAAATAATTTAATCATAACCCGAAAACAAGCAAATTTTTGATAGTTATGAAAATATAAAATGTCATTTATTATTTTACTTGAGGAAACCTAATCCGGTCACTTAAGACTGGCTGACTGGGCATTCCATCTTCAATAGATATGCAAGGCCCCAAACCCTTCAATTTTACAACTAATAAAATGTAAACACTAATTTGACCGCTAGATCTTGGACTATGATCAAAACTTTAAATTTGACAAGTAATACAATTGACAGTAAACATGTGACTTGATTCCTAATTTTTTTCTTAAATAAATGTAGCGATTTAATTGGATGACTTAAAAGACCTCTTGCACCCATACGAAAGACTGCAGAAATGAAATAACAATAAATTACGGTTTCTTTTGCTCTCTTGACTCAGCAGTTGGTGCTATACTTACATAACACACTGTATATTAAATTCTTTATCTTGCATTTTGAAATAAACCGAAATACACAAAATCAAATAAATCTACGTCATCTTATATCTCTTCAAATTCATGATAAATAACTTCTACGAAGTATCCAGTGACCTCTGGTTGACCCTCACAGCAATATGGAGATAGCATTCAGTTGATACAAAAAATACAATTTTTTATCTGTAACGGATACTGTGCATAATCGTTAATTATTAGTTAGTGTAATAGCTATTATAAATAAAGAATTTTAAGATTACATTTGCTCTAAATGGCTATTAGTGGTTTGTTTATTAGAAACGCATAGCGATTGTTTTAATACAGATATTAATTAAGTCATCTGCTATGTCTGGAGTGGTAGACGGAGAGCTAGCGGTCAAATTAGTTTGGACATTTTATTAGTCGTGAAATTGAAGGGCTTGGGCCTTGCATATCTACTGAAGATGGAATGTCCAGTCTACCAGTCCAAGTGGCCGGATTAGGCTTCCTCAAGTGTAAAAAGTTGAGTTACTAACATGTAAATTATATAAATTACAAGTTCTGACGTATGTAGAGGAAGGTGGAAATAAACGATATTTCTTATTTATAAAACATATTACCAGAACGTTTATATTCCTCCAATCTTAAATATACCAAATAAAAAATAATAAATGTCATTTTAAATTTTCATAAATGTCAAAAATTTCCTAGTCATCAGTGTTTATCTGCTTACCTATGCAAAAATAATAATAATAATAATATTCAATCATAAGTGCTGACAACCCGAAAACAGCAAATTTTTGACAGTTATGAAAATATAAAACGTCATTTATTATTATTTTACTTGAGAAAACCTAATCCGGCCACTTAGGACTGGCAGACTGGACATTCCATCTTCAGTAGATATGCAAGGCCCAAAGTCCAAAGTCCTTCAATTTTACGACTAATAAAATGTCCACACTAATTTTACCGCTAGCTCTTGGACTATGGAAGATGCAATGATGCAATGATGTGATGATAAGTGTATTTCAATTTTGTCTTTCTTTATGTTGATGTAATTATGTTTCTGAATGGCAGCTAATATTTAAAATTTAATTGACTAGTGAACACAGTTTTGCATTAATTATAGTATTTTAATACACTTTAATATTTAATTATTTACTTCTCAGGACTCCAGGTCGGAATGAGTTATGATACTTGACTGCGCGATTCGTGTAAATTTTAATTTGCACATGAATATGACCAATCGTTAAAATCTCGTAAGACACTCATAATCGGCATAAATAAACAAAATAAAGAACTGTGAATGTTTTTTATTTTCGAACAAAAATAGGTGACTACCTAGCAATTTTGCCAATTTTGTTTTTCACCTATAACATTTCGAGAAATTCAAACAAATTAAAATTTTCATTATGGATCTCGATCTAAAACACAAGTACCTACATTGAAATTAAAATAAAGGCAGAAATTATATAATAATTATTTTATTAATTGTTTTAATTTTTAAAGAATTGTTATCTTATTCTTCCATTGGCTGTTATTTGTAACATGCGATTTTCAACTGCAATTACACAAGAGCTTTTTATTTCGCCGGATAAATTTCTCTTTTGTATTGAAACCTTGTTGCCTAGCAATTTGAAAAGAAAAATTGTTTAATAAAATTTTATTTTAAAACAATTTTTCGAGACAAATTGTTGTCAGGTGACAAGGTTGAGAAGTCAAACAGAAAATTCAGAGGAAATAAAATGCTCGAGTGTAATTCAACGAGATAATTTAACGACTCATTTGGTTCTTCTTCACAAATATTCCCAAAATCTAATCATTTTTACTGACAAATATTAGAAATATGAAGCAAATGACATTTTAGTGTTTTGTTTATTGTTTGATTACTAAGAAAAAGGTAAATAAGGTTTTATCAGTTGCAAAAAGTTACCTTCCTTTTTATCCGCTTTCAAAGCGATAAAATTGTGTTTTGTTTATGGCTTACTTTATCCAGGAGTAGAATTATCAATAGTAACATATCAAATATTTTGCTGGAAAAAAATATTTATTGTTGCTTGGTAACAGAGACAAATGACATGATCAAAATCAAATCAAAAAGGCGAGGGATTTTATCATTCAATTTGTCGAGAAATGTTACCTATAAGCAACAATATTAGGAAATAATTTTACCTGCAAAATAATGAGATCCGAGATATATTTTATTAGACTATTTCCCAAATAAACACACAAAATATGTACTAATCAAATTTACGCTGGATTGTCCTAATATTTGTATTATTAAATGATTTCTAATGCTGGAGAAAGCAAAATTTTACACTGCTGCAGACCGATTAGAATAATTATTCGTGGTTTTTCGTGTTTTTAAATCAAGACTAATTTTTTGTGCCGAAACGGTTGTTTATTTTGACATTTAATTTTTTTACTAAGCACTGAGTGTCAAAATTTTAAATTTTAGTTTCTTTCGTTTCACAAGTTGATTAGTAATCAGTTCCAAATTAAAGTTTTTGACTTAACTGTATTTTTGGCGTTGGCGTTATATTTGATATTTTTTATTTCATCGTAAGAAGTTGTCACAAAAAGATTTGACACCTTTAATTTCAATTAAAAACAATACAAAATCAATACATGGTAGTCATAGCAATGTAACAGGAAAATTGTCACTTATAATATCACATGTGCATTCATTCTTTCCGGAAATTTTATTGAGTGCTTTCCAACAACGTCTTAATTAGCTCGAGTGGTTTACGAGAGCTAATTACGTTGTTGGAATGCACGATAAAAAATTTCCTGGACATAAATGAATGCACGAGTGCATATTCGGTAAGAAAATCGCAATGAAACGGCCGCTCTATTTTTGAATTCTTTTTACAATAGAAACTTGAAATATTTACTAAATTTGTATTTACTAAATTTATATAAATATGTATTATTTACCTTTTTATTTGCTTATTTACACTTAAAATGACAATTTAACCAATTTTTAATTTAATGTCAAAGTGACAGTTTACGAAAAATTTCCGCTTATTAATTTCAGTTAAGTTACTCGGCCGCTCTATTTTTGAATTCTTTTTACAATAGAAACTTGAAATATTTACTAAATTTGTATTTAACATTAATAAATATGTATTATTTACCTTTTTATTTGCTTATTTACACTCAAAATGACAATTTAACCAATTTTTAATTTAATGTCAAAGTGACAGTTTACGAAAAATTTCCGCTTATTAATTTCAGTTAAGTTACTCGGCCGCTCTATTTTTGAATTCTTTTTACAATAGAAACTTGAAATATTTACTAAATTTGTATTTAACATTAATAAATATGTATTATTTACCTTATTATTTGCTTATTTACAGTCAAAATGACAATTTAACCTATTTTTAATTTAATGTCAAAGTGACAGTTTACGAAAAATTTCCGCTTATTAATTTCAGTTAAGTTACTCAAGCTACTAGTAAAAAATTTCCGAGAAAATTTTTATATAACTATGGTTACTATTATTGTAATCCATTCATCCATTGGCTGTTATTTGTGTCATGCGATTTTCACTTGAACAATCCCTCGGACATTTTGACAATTTTTGCCGATATATTATGTAGCTACGTCATCAGTCAGAATTTAAAAAATTGAAGAAAATTATTGGTTTCCTTAAAACCCAATAAGGCCCGGGTAATTTTATTCCGAATTTTTTTGAAAACTTATTATAGTTTTGCTAATTGACACTTAAATAGATCCCTTGTGCATTTTTTTTTTTAATATGGTTTTTTGGCGTATGATATATCATACGTTGGGCAAAAATAATTATATTGTGCTTAGTATTCTTATACTTTATTTTTCACAAACAAATAGCAATACAATAGATTTGAATAAAATATCTGTCAATAGAGTGTGTAGAAATATTATAAGAAAATATAACAACTGATAAATAACAAATAATAACAAATATTCTATAGGTTGTAAATTCTCCTCTCGTATTTTCTGAACATATTGTGGTTCTAGTGTTGCAGTAGGTTTTAATTTTTCAGCTCTCCGAAAATGTTTAGTTTCCTATTGCATCTTCTTCATATTTGCTTTGATTTCGTTCTCCAAAAGTTCATTTCTGTATAATGTAGCTGATGGTATATCATCTTCACTACTAAATTTATCAGTGTCGCCAGTAATTTCTTTTGATTGCAAATTTAATTGTACTTTTTCATTATTATCACGTACGCAAATAACTTCCATTTCCTGTCTAAGAACTCCTTTCCCTATGTCTCGAAATGTTCCTGATTCTTCTCCATCACTTTGCACATCGTCGATATCACTCTCAGCTCCATCTTGAGGAGAGAATAGTTATTTGTATCACAAGGCTAGAAACTGACCTTTTGCAAGAGCGAGTATTTCTGACACGCCGAGCCACAGGCGAGGCTTGCAAATTACGAGCACTAAACTGAAAATCACAAGTTTTGGCAGTATGGCAGAGATAGGCAATGTTATTCTTATGGAGATAAACTCGGCCTTGTTGCCAGTTTTACACTTACATTGTTTCATGGTACACCATTCAGTTTTCATGCTTTAACACATTTTAGTTTGCAGTGTTAAATTTCATAATGAAATGTTAGTATAGGGTTGTAAATCTTATAGCGGTGGAGTGGTGCCGATGGGAAAAGAAGCCAGCAGTTCCGAAACAGTTTGAAAATATTATAAGCTGATTTCACATTACTTAAGAAATGATATAATAACTATACCTACTCCTGTAATCTCATTTCAAGACATATACTAATTACATTTCTTGTAATTTATTTGTAACTACCATCTAATGTAATCCCAATTAACAGTGCCATAATAGGATTATACGATTTAAATTGTTGTAACGAAGAATTTACGCAGAAAATCTGCACTGAGTTAGCTAATAACAATATTTTCAAGATACCTGTGTATTTTTGATAATTACCGTTAACTCGTAGGGTAGGTATAAATAGTGGTATTGTTGATAATATAAAGTTAGTAATCAATTTTATTTTGGCAAGAAGAGTTTCTTATCTTGTGAACTAAAATGTATTCTGTGGGTGAAGAACGTATTATAAATAATATAATAATGTATCATATTAATTTAAAAACAATGTCTTTAAATGACATAATGTGTCTTGTATCAGAAATGACAAGTGTCAGTGTACGTCAGTTGTATAGAATTAAAAAGGAATTTGAAAACACATCAGACTCTGTGAATAACAATAACTCTGTTAAGGAGCCTGATGTAAAACGCAAAAGAACGACAGTGATACTGAAAGCGATGAAGATGTAACGCATGAGTTGCATGTTTGAGTACCGCTGCTACCCCTAGCTACCTGCCTCGAAGTTTAAATGTAAACAGGTCCAGGACCTTACTTCAAATTTTCAATGTACTTAGTATGTGATATTTTTCTATAAGTTTGTAATTATATTTTATGCTATGTATATATTGACAACATTTGTTCATTAATTGTTATGTCTTTTAAACAACATGTATATATTTGTATTACTCGCCATTTGTGATTTTGACTTGGCCGTCTTTGGCTGTGTTTATTTTATTGTTACATTGTTATCAATTTGTTATCGAAAAAATAAAATAAAATTGTATATTTATATTAATTTAATATTTTACTTAATTACGTATCCTTCATATTAAACGAGAAAAATTATCAGTAAAGATGCTGAGAATAAATTGAAACACTGGAGAATTATTATTAGAAACCAGAGTTTTTTCTCTAAGTAAAAGATTTTAAATTGGAGGCATATCAATTGATTACTTATTAATGTATTCAATGAATTGAACATTATATTGGTTTTGAGAAACGTCAAAAAATAATCAGCATAATTTATTAAAATTACAAGTAAGTACTGCCAGAACTTGTGATTTTGAGTATAGCATACCAGTTGCTGGACGTGTAATACACAATATTTTATGTGCCGATTTCATTACAAAAATATAAAATAATTATACATAACCTAAAAAATTGTGCACTGAATACTTGCATTTGAGCTTAAAATATATTTATTTCAGTTTCTATTAACGATTTACGTCTAAAATTTGTCAAAATCTTGTTAATTCTTGTATAAAAAATATTCAACACATAAAATTAACATCTGCTTGACAACTGTAGTAATGTCAAGATGCCAACCTATAACTTCCGGTTGTTTGCCGGCCTAGGCTGGCAACAAAGAGTTTCTGGCGGATTTTGAGATGGAAAACTAGCGATGCCGCCCGGAGGCATATAAAAGAACTAATTGCAATTCATTGCAATTTTTTATCTCATCGTTATATCGTTAAGATAATTTAAAAGTGCATCACAAGGGTCATCTGAATTATAAAAATTTTTACTGGAAAAGAAAAGAAAAATAGGTCGTCAATTCCCAGCGTATGATATTTCCTATTAGTGCGTTCTGTTAGTCTAAAAATTTTCAAGGATAGTTCATATTTGGATACCAGCTTGAAATTTTGCACAGACTATCTACACAATGACCTTTGTCAAAAACCGTCGAGACACAACTCATATCCTACCAGGGGGGAAAGTAGGGTTAAAATAGTGACCAGAAAACGGTTTTTACCTTCCGCTTACCTGTAAAGGAAGGTATTGGAATCATGCAAAAAATCGGGTTGTGAGTTTTAAGTGGATGAGCACGAATTAGGGTCCTTAGAACTCATTTTTGATAGTTTCTCGATGATGTCTGTATGTATGTGTGTGTGTGTGTGTGCGTGTGTGTGTATGTGTGTGGTTCGGGCCGATGCCGGATGTCGCATAACTCAAATACGAATTACCCAAAAATTTTGATATTTGGTATTTTACAATTGTATACGAATAGGAAGAGCTCATTAGATTTTGGTACAAATATCTTCACCGGAAGTGATATTTGTTGAAGATTGAAAAAGATAATTGTCAAAAATTTATATAATTTTGGATAAATATAGTATTTATTTGTAATAAGAATACGAAGCAAAGTTATTTGCAACTCACGTTATAAAAAAAATTGTCTTTATCTGGTAGAATTAATGAACTACAGTAATTTTTTTAAAAAAAAATTATCAGATAAAACGTTGAAATCTTGTAATCCATGTTCGGTTGATTTTTGTTTCTGCATAAAAAATATTGACAGATGAGACGGGTGACAAGTTGACATACTAGCGCCATATAAGTCATAAGTAAGATATTAAATGTAGTAATTGAACGGGGGATGGCTTCAACACAGAAGAGTTTTCGTATGAATGAATCTTTTGATTCAGGTGATACTAATTGTAATTTATGTTTTTGAATAATTTAGATTTTTATTTGAAAATTTATATGGGCACCGGATTGTACGTATACATTTCTGTTTAAAGTGTAGATATGGCGGAAGATTGTGTGATGGCCACGTCAGATTTTTTGCTTTATATTGAAAACTGTGCATTATATTAAAAAATATTTTTTTGACAAAAAATGTTCCTCGTAAAATTATCTACGAGTATAACAAAGTATTGTTACAGTTTTTTTGATAGGACGAGCCGGTAGACTAATAATAATATTTTGATATTGAAAAAATATTAGTACGGGAGCATAGGGCATTCTGTGGCAGGTTTCGTGCCAAAATTGCGGAAATGATTTTGTTCGGTCACAAACTACCTACAGATTAATAATTTCCATGGTTTCATTCCACGTTCTACTGCAGACAGATTTGGTGACGTCATAAAGATGGCGGACGTGAAGAATGGTAAAATCTTTATTTTTCATCCGATTTCAGCGTTACACGGCTCATTCGATAGAGAATTTTTTTCTGTACAAGGAGGTTGTTAGAAATTTCTTCGTAAAGTTGATTTTTCCCAAAATAATTGGAAAAATGTCGAAATTTTATCGATTTTTGCAAATTTTTCATGTCTGTATTATACCCATTTTGGATTTGTTGGTGAAAGGTTTAATCTAATTTATTTTTATCATTTTTTGTCAATTTTTTAAAAAATATAATGCACAGTTTTCAATATGAATCAAAAAACCGTTTTCTGGCGACTGTTTCCCCCCCTACTTTCCCCCCTGGGGGGATATGAGTTGTGTCTCGACGGTTTTTGACAAAGGTCATTGTGTAGATAGTCTGTGCAAAATTTCATGCTGGTATCCAAATATGAACTATCAAATGACTAACAGAACGCACTATATGTAGCATTCAAAATGAATGCATGACGTTTTTTTTTGAAAATTGTTATATGTCAAGATTGCGTCTAGTAACAGAAGTATTGAGTTATATAATTCACAAGAATAAATCATATTCTACGCATAATTTTATTACAGAAACTTACCTTAGCGGCATTTTCACAAAATTAAAAGACACACACTGAAACAACTATAAATAACAATCAGACAAGTTTAGAAACTATACCTATGCAGTTTACAGAGACTAAATTAAAATGTTAACAACCCGTGTATGCAAAAACATTGCGATAATCGGACATCACGTGTCAATTATTACTTAATCTCAAAGTTTATACTGCCTGATGTATGATATATCATACGCTGGGTCTTATTGGGTTTATGTGGGAAATAGTCAGTAAAATATTATTCTGCTAGCCGTTTTGACCAAAGAAAATAAAACATTCTTCCATCAATATAAACTAATCTTCGCCTCTTCGCCACCTTCTCGACAACATCATAAATAAAAATTCAATTAATTCAAATAAATATGAACATTTCAATTAATCGACAGCTCATTAATTCCACATTCCTGCGCATCAGTAGTCAATTGTTTAATCAACCTTAAACCCGTTAATTAATCAGTTAACCGTCTACTGGCTAAGTCAACTACGACACGCTTACTAAAGGCATGCAGCAGTACCTACTACTGCAAGAATTAATTTGACACCTCCTGTTTCGACCGTATAATATTAAAGTACATTATTTGTTTCACAACCTCCTGCCTGCATAATAAAAAATATATGATGTGGCCAGTACACAACATCTCGCCATATCTAAACTTATAACATACGTTCCGTTCCTCCCGCTTACCTGTAAGGGAAGTATTGGAATCATGAAAAAAATCGGATAGTGAGTTTTAAGTGAATGAGCACGAGTCCTTACCTTTTTGATAGTTTCACGATGTCTGTCTGTATGTATGTGTGTATGAATGTGGTCAAGGCCGGGGTGTAGGTCGGATAACTCAAATACGAATTACCCAAAAATTTTGATATTTGGTATTTTACATTTGTATATAAATTGAAAGAGCTGATTAGATTTTGGTACAAATATTTTCACTGGAAGTGATATTTTTTCAAGATTGAAAAGGTTAATTGTCAAAAATTTCTATAAATTTAGATAAATATAGTATTTATTTATAATAAGAATAAGAGGAAAAGTTATTTGCAATTTTAAAAAATTGTCTTTAACTGTTAGCTTTAAAGAACTGTAGTAAAACTTCAAAAATAAATTTATCAAATAAAACGTTAAAATCTTTTAATCCATGATCGGTTGATTTTTGTTTCTGCGTACTAAAGCCATATAAGTCATAAGTAAAATATTAAATAGTAATTGAACGGAGGATGGCTTCAACACAGAAGAGATTTCCTGTGAATGAATCTTTTGATTCAGGTGATGCAAATTACTGTTTGAAAATTTTATATTTTTATTTGTATATTTTAAAAGGGTACCGGATTGTACGTATACATTTATGTTTATAAATCTAGATATGGCGGAAGGTTGTGAGCTGGTCACATCAGATTTTTCATTTTTTGTGTTACAAACATCTTAAATTTTTAATTAATTTGATAGTTTTCTAAATGTTAAATGTAGTTTAACATGTTTACCTACTTATATGATATTTAGGGTTCCTACAGATGAGTTTCTTATAAATTTACATTCTGGATTAATAATTTATCAACAAAGTCTTGAAGAATTAGTCATTAGCAACTAATTACTTGACAATATTTGAACTATGTTGGGCTCTAAGATGGCGGATAGGTCTGCTGTTCATTTTATATGTATAGTAGGTACTATATCTTTATCCAAAATTGTTTCATTGTTTTGTTCCTATGCGCCCTCTATAAACTTCTATCATCTAGACCAGAAACACCCTGTATATATGTTTTAAGGCGGGCCACCACCAATCAACAACCATCTCAGGGATATTGTAGGTGTACAGGGGGAAGTAGCAAGAAAAACATCCTACAAGTGTTCCTCCACTTCCACTTTTAAAAGTCTTCCAATGTCCAGTCTGCTTTGCATAGTCTAAGACAAAAATATTACAACCGACAACCGGCGTATTGTGTCATTCAATTTAGACACGTTAAATTTTCTTTTACATAGGAGTGTACTAGTACTACGTCTCATATATTAGTTCAGGAGTCTCTGTCGTAGTTCCGGGCGTTCCGGGTGATAATTTCGTGAAATATGACTTTCGTAATCCTATCAAAATTATGGTAAATATTGAGATAATTGTACAAACTTATAATAATAATTTGGTAGAAAATTCATCACGCTTCTCTAATGACAGTTTTCCAAAAATTTGTGTCAAATGTAGGTATGTTATATCCGTAACAAAAATAACATTTTTTAATGGATTCAATAAAAAAAATACTGAAAAAAATCTGCAAGCAAGTATAGAGAAAACTTTTATTTATCGATTGATATATTAGATTTCATAAAAATCTTTCATTCAGACATTCAGAGCTGATTTTATAATAGGAATAGTAACAAACAATTTTCGGTGTTTCGAGTACTAGCAGTGAACTGCCTTCCCAATCCCTCTCCCTCTCGCAGCATCAAAATACAAACACAACAATCCACCCACGCCGCGGTCTCTTCGCTGCAGCAGACGTCCCTTGGTCGCGAGTGTGTTGTTGTCTGTTGTATGTCACGTCAGTTCGTAGCTGCGCGCCGTGCGCGATGGTCGTGTCGCGTGGTCCCGAGTGACGAGATACATGTGACACGTGACAGTGGCAAGTGACAATGAATGTGACGGAGCTCTGGCGGATTGTGCTTGTGGCGGGGGTGTTAATGGTTGCCGGGACTGCTGGCCAAGGTGGGTGGAATGTTAAATCATTTAATTTAGGGTGATTTACCGAATTCCTAGAATACCTGATTTTACTTTTTCTTCATTCCACTCTTTTCCCCACTACTTACCAGGGCTGCCTGAAACCAGCCCGAAACTCGGACTTTGCCGCATCCTAACTATGCAATGTCATTTTAAAGTTGTAAAATACTGTAAAAGTGTTTTCGTTATGAGTAAACTGTCAGATTATTATTGACTTCAGGATAATGTTTATATAAACATTTAATAGAGAAAGAATGGATCTACAGATGTGCCTTTTTAAATTTTAAAAATTAATTTGTATCATGACATGAGATATAACCCGTGTAAAGTTTGCATAAAATAGAATTTTTTTTAATTTTTCGGGATTTTTATATTCATGTACAATTTTTTAATCAAAATTTTAAAAGGGCACATTTGTAGATCCATTCTTTCTCTATAAAATCCTTGTTGAAATAAAATTTTAACATTCTTGTACTGACCACAAAATACTCGCTACGTTAGTACATTTTATGCTGGATTTTAGATAGTAGATGGGCCTCTTAAGCTGCCAGAAAACAGCCAAAAACATGGATTTCGCGCACCAATCCACAGCGTTTATTGTTTTGTTAAATATAATAATCTAAAAATATTATTGAAGATAGATAAAAAATGGTCAATGCAGAATTTTAAAATTTTGCTTTCAAATCTAAATATGTTAATTTGAATTTTGACAATTTTTGTCATTTTCTGAACACAAATATCTTTAATTTTAAAACGAATTTAAAAAATTTGATCAGTTATTATGGGTATAGAAGATCACCATTAAATGTATGGAAAAAATTAAAATTCTTGCAAGTACCTAGTTAAAGTAGTAAATCAAACCCAAAATATGACTCATATTAATACGATATTAATACCTATACCTACAGAATTCATTACAAGTCGTAGAATTTGGATAAAAATTAACATTTATAGGTAGGTAACCGTAGAAATAACGAAGATAATTGAATTTAAAGTTGACACTAAAACGCGCTAAAATGCATTACGGGCATTACGCATAAATGGCGGTTAGCAGTAGTTTTACTAAACGATTAGAAAATATTATAAACAACCCAACACATGTTTGGAAAACGAATATGTTATTCTTTGATATTTGTGATATTTATAAAAAAAATCTGATGTGGCCAACACATACCTAACTATAATAGCTGTCACTTTTTAGAAAAAAAATCTTAGGGGGCAATTATCCCCTTTACTACTCCCATAAAGCCGCCACTGAACAAATTTTCCAGTTTATCTCTTAATCTTTTGTCAGTTTTGTAAAACAATGCCGTAATACTCTTTCTCAGCACGGAAACTATCTACTTCTGTACCTACGTAGGAAACGGAAGTGGTTAACACTTATTATTACGCTGCTATGATGTCAAACTTGACGTTGACAATTGACTGGACTGATGTTATGGTGATACTGATAATACATGTTACGGTGATAATACTCTATTTTTATTATGAACATATCGTTATTTTAAGCATCACATGTCATGTCCCATGTCACATTCATACGCGAGTTTTTACGGTGCAACGCGTTGAACAACTGTACCTTATAAAATTTTAACAAGAAGGAGAATATTAATTTATTATTAATGATTTATTGCTGCATATTTATTATTTATGTTTCACAGTTTGCATAATTAATTTGTTGTATAATTAGTTGCTTATGTCAATATTAATTTTCTTTTTCTTATGTACAGTTAAGATTAAATATGTAGATATTTTGCTGTTCATTTAAACAACGGTTTTATGTTATAAAAATCGTAGAAACCTATAAGAAATAGTATTAATCTATGTTCATGTAGGTATATTTTCTTTACCATTTGCACACTGTCGTACTGTCACTCGTAGGTAATAATTTAAATCAATTTAAATTTTCTTAGTATTTTCAAAGTCCCGGAACGGAGCTATAAGTTTTGAACGAGTTAAAAAAAATATTAAAATTTGGGGATCACTCGTTTGAGTCATTGCGAGACAGAAAAATGTGGACAATTTGAACATTTGTTATAAAATAAACGTTCAAAAAACATTAAAATTAATTAAAATTAAATTCTTGAAAGAATTAAGATACTTATAGGGTTTTGGATTATGGGGATGTGTTTAAAATAAGGTGAAACTCGACTTAAAAATGTTAAGGTGGTCATCCCCTAAAAACTCCACGTTGCATGGAAGTTCTAAACTATCTAAGAGATGGTTTATAATGGATGTAATTGGTTACTTCTTTTGTATTCTGTAAGATGTATGATGTGAATGAGAAGTGTGTGGTTCATAATCATCATCCGTTTGTTGAAAGTTACATAGTTGGATCTGCAATGTTTATATTGTAGAGAAATATAAGATAAGTACTCATTAAAATGTAAACAAAGGACAACAAAGAACAAATAGGACTTGCTTGCTATTTGTTGGGAAAAAGTGAAGTATGTAACAGAGTGGCTTTATATTGAGTATTTGAGTATGAAACCATGGCTATACTTGTTTGCGATATAACGCCTATGGCCACACTCTTTATATATATGAAGTTTTCTTAAAAGTTGGAACCTTACTGTTACAGTATACTCGTAGGTCGTAGGTAAACATTAAATCCAGTGTCATTATATGAACCGTAACATAGTATATAGCTCATGTTGACAGAACACAGAAAAATCACCAGATACATCTATTATAAACCAGCCTCTTTAGTGATCAAATTTTTTCTTTCTTCAAAACTTATAGCTCCATCCCGGAATTTTTGGGAAACCTGTATAATAATAATAAATGTGCAAATGTATTATTAAAGTTTAAATTGAAAGAATTCCAAACTTGCGATTATATTTGCTAAGTGAGCATAAAAATCTTGAAAAATTATTGCGGTCAACAGAATATAAATAACGCTAAAAATTCTTGTTACTGACATTCTTGTCTTCATCTTCATACGACGCGATAACAATGTACAAATAAAATGATTTGCTTAACACTGGCTGTTGTGTGGGCAACTTGAACGAGACAAACAAGCTACAAGCTTCGCAGTTGGGCGACAGAAGATGCGTTCATGTTCATTGTTCCAGGAACTCAACCAAATGAATTAAATTTTATTAGAACGTATTTGTTTTTACGATGGAACCCATCATCGTAAATAACGAAATATGTTTACCAACAACCATTTCACTTGCAGTTTTGCAAATAAACTAAAATTATTTTTTAAATACCAACTTATTTAAGTGTCCCGTCTCCGTAACAAAATATTGCTTGGTTAGAGGAGTAGCAGTTTCTGCTTTACTCATTGCATATTAAAAATTTGAAAGAAAAACAGGTACTAGATCTTTGTGAAAGAATTAATCTAGATTTATGCCCAGCTAAAATTCTGAAAAAATCTTTGGAATCCATACAAAAGTGTATTTTAAACAATTTTTTACATGTTTTAAGAGATTTATTAGAAAATGTAACTCGGCATAAACCTAGTTCCATTCTTCGTCTGTAAATAATTTTATGAAATTTAGCTTTATCTATAAAACTCCGTGAGCATTTCAGAAATTGCTAGACTGCTTTTACGTATTTTTAGCGAGAGTTTCTATGCATTAACATAGGACAAACGGACAAACGCAGTGCTGGGCTACATGGAGTCTATATCCTTATATAAGGCAAAAGCAAAAGTTTTAACTGATCTAGCAAATTATTGTTATTACTGGTGTCTAAAGTGAAATTTTCGGGCTATTTATGTTCCTAATTTAAACAACAAGATCATGAACTATTTAGGTATACCTAGGGTATTAAGGTAGATTCAGATTCCGACTTACCCCATTATAAGTATAAGTGCTAAATTAACCAACCAGCGCTTCAACAAAATTCCAATTTCAATTATAAAGTGCGAACGTTGAGCGCTTATACTTATAGACCGGGAGCTCATGACAGGTGATGGTCTCCGATTTCATACAGCATGCCTTTTAGAGGATAGCATATTGACCCTGTGACAACATAGAAAAACGGGTATTAAACCCTTGCACGCTTTCCGGTCATATGGAAAATTGCATTTCCACTTGCACAAGACTTTTCTGAAATTTTCCACCCTTGGGCCAATGAGGACTGCATGCCAATTGATTTATAGGTGTTTTATGATACAAATATTAATTCTTTTCATCGGCATGCTGTATGAAAACGCGGCAAATCATTTTTTTAAATTACAAGATCACGTGACCGCTTGAATCCTTTGGGATCCTGCGTATCGCATGCCTATAATTAAATGAAGACATTAAATGTGTTTAAGTTTCTTTTGATAAAAGGGCATGTATTATTAAATCAGAGAATAACACAAAATTTTTGTGGAAGTGTAAAAATGCAATTTTCCATATGATCGGAAAGCGTGCAAGGGTTTAATACCCGCTTTTCTATGTTGTCATAGGGTCAATATGCTATCCTCCAAAAGGCATGCTGTATGAAACCGGAGACCATCACCTGGCATGAGCGCCCGGTCTATTATAATTGGGTAGCTCTGAATCTAGCTTTTACACAGAGTCGCACCGAAGTGCAATCCACCATAGAGATAAAATTTAATTTCTTAGCACTCTAGAGTAATCTTTTATCTATCTATGAACAGTGTAGAGATTGAAATATTTATTGATCAGTTAAAATTGATTTTACATGAAATTTAATGATTTTGTTTAGAATTTTTTTGATGATCATGATTTATTGAATTTTCCAAGTGAAATATTTTTTGTATTCGCCATATCCTAGGTGTTTACGAAAGCGCGAAATGCGCGACTGTATAATGAAACAAATGAACACTTATTTCTATTCAATTCAAGCCCAAGGTATACTCGTATGCGTGATATAAATTTCATTTCAAAATGCGTATGATACCTTCTCTCACATGTCTCAATATTCAAATGTGCCGAGTTCGTTGACCAGTAGCAATATGTCACATTTTAGACTCGAGGCGAGCTGGCGGTCTATCTTTGAAGTTCGCATTTGTTATGCAACAAATGACGAAGCGCTAGTAAAAATAACAGTTGACAGTCGTATGCAACATATGAAAATAATTCACCTGCACAGAACATAGCAACAGATGTACAGATTCTCATGGAATTTTAAACTCTTTTATTATCTGAATTACAAATTAGGAGATGACTCAGAATATTTAAAACCAATAAAAATACAAATTCATTTTATAAAACAGGTTACTGAATAATGATTGAATATGGAAATGCTGAAATTTGTTTACATTAGAAATAAATATTGTGTTTTGTACGTATTTGAAAATTTTAATTAATCTGACTGCTAGTCCAGTTAAAGTTCTTAGAATTCAGTTTACAAATATATGACGTTTTATATTAGAACCTCAGGCGAAATTTTTTTAGTCTCAGGTCAAATACCTTCAAAATGAATTTTCAATTCGATTATCAACTATGTACACTGGGTTCCTTTTTCTTCGTCAATTTATTTACGGGTAAGTGACATGTGTAAATTACGAAACAGAATTTTTTGTTTAAATTCGAAAAAAGAAAATTTTTCTTTTCTTAAGGAAATTTTTTTACCGCTGTTTTAATTAATATTTCATTAAAATATGGTTATCAGAAATACATTCAAAATTAGTTGTATAAGATATTAACGAAAATAATTTATTGTGTAATAGATAAAATATTGCCAATGGTACCAGTTTCATGAAAACACCATTAAATATACGAATTTAAAAAAAATTCTTTCTGTTTCGAAATCTACACATGTCATACTACTTGTACTTACCCTTAGATTTATGACATTAACTTCAAATCCACCCTGTATATTTTATTGATAAAGATAGAAAAATGCGACAAATGTACATCGCCATTGTAGTACCTTTGATAAAAAAAACAATTCAAAATTACTATAGATCTTGGAAAACTTATTTCTCTTGTATTTTATTTGTTGTTTTATTAACTTCCGTTGATTACCTACAATGAACATTAGATTTCCTGATTTTTATTTTATTCTTGTTTTTCAAAAAACTAAAAATAAATCAAATAGGTACTACTTTATTGTGTTTTAAACTACGAATATTTACTGTCTATGTCTAATTCGTTTAAAATTATATTTACATTTGTAGATATTATCTTATAAAATATGCATAAGTTTATGCATAGGTAAGCTAGTTTTGTATTAATTTACTGATTTAATCTCTATTCTTTATTGAATTTTAAATATGTAACAACAACAATATGGAACAAAGAGTATCAATACCTACAAAAATCATTGAAACAAATTAATATAGAGGTTAAAACAGGATTGACATAAATTTGAAAGTAATATTGTAGTAGTATAACGTCTTATCCAACATCTCCTCTTAATAACAGCTTAAATATTTAAAAAATATTAAATTCCAACCCAAAACATCGTTCTCCAACAAGTGGGTATAATTTTGATCAAAGCCACTAGTGGGCAATCTTTTACTTTTAGACCGGGAGCTCATGAGATGACAGGTGATGGTCTCCGATTTCATACAGCATGCCTTTTGGAGGATAGAATATTTACCCTATGACAACAAAGAAAAGCGGATATTAAACCCTTGCACGCTTTCCGGTCATATGGAAAATTAAATTTTTCCACTTGCACAATTTTTTTTTGTTTTTCTCTGATTTAATAATGCGATTCCATGAAAGAACAGAACAATGAAAAAACAGAACACGAAAAAACAGAACATGAAAAAACAGAACATGAAAAAACAGAACATGAAAAAACAGAACAATGAAAAAACAGAACAATGACAAAACAGAACACTGAAGAAACAGAACAATGAAAAAACAGAACAGTGAAAAAACAGAACACTGAAAAAACAGAACACTGAAAAAACAGAACATTGATAAAACAGAACATGAAAAAACAGAACACAAACTAATCTATGCTAACAAAACCCTTCTTGAGTCCAACGGAACTCCGTTTTTTTGACATAAACTAATCTATGCTAACAAAACCCTAATTGAGTCCAACAGAATTCCGTTTTTTAAAATAAACTAATCAATACTAACAAAACCCTAATTGAGTCCAACAGAACTCCGTTTTTTTAAAAATAAACTAATCAATACTAACAAAACCCTAATTGAGTCCAACAGAACTCCGTTTTTTGACATAAACTAATCAAAGCTAACAAATCCCTTTTAGTTCTGTTTTGTCATTGTTATGTTTTTTCATATTCTGTTTTTTCATGTTCTGTTTTATCAATGTTCTGTTTTTTCAGTGTTCTGTTTTTTCACTGTTCTCTTTTTTCATTGTTCTGTTTCTTCAGTGTTCTGTTTTTTCATTGTTCTCTTTTTTCATTGTTCTGTTTTTTCACTGTTCTGTTTTTTCATGTTCTTTTTTTTCATGTTCTGTTTTTTCATGTTCTGTTTTTTCATGTTCTGTTTTTTCATTGTTCTGTTTTGTCCGGTCACCAATAATGCATGCCCTTTTATCAAAAGAAACTTAAACACATTTAAAGTCTCAAAAATTATAGGCATGCGATTTCGCAGGATCTAAATCTTGTAATAAAAAATCCGAGAAAAAATCTGACGTGGACACCACATGACTTCCTTGTACGCCTATTAAACTGTTCATACTTTTCTTAATAACTAAAATGTAGAATAATATAAAAAAATCTGCCTTTATTCTTTTAACTTATTATACAAATATATTAATATATAAGTACTACTACTACTGCTACTATACTCACAAATTAGTCCAGTCAACGAAGGATCATTTTGGGCAAATGACGGTTCAAAATCCGAAAGTTTTGAAACTTTGTAGCATTGTTCGGGAAGGTCTAGTAATGAACATATCAAAAGTCCTGGCCCGTAGGTGGTGAGCGGCGTGGGGACCACAAAATGGCTGCCAAAATCTGGTTTTTCTATAATATCTCGTTATCGCTGCATTGTAGAGTACAAATACTTATGACAAAGTTGTAGAGAATAAAATTTGCTACAACTTTGATATAAAACAATTTATTCCCCGATCAATGGTTCGCAAGTTATGATAAAGACAAGCGGAGCGTTTTGTTTGCTCTTTGCAAAAATGTTGAATTTTTCCTATTGCAACTGTAACTTTCAAACAGATGAACATATCGACTTCCAGTTTTAAATATTCAATTTAGCAGACATTTTTCTATCCAAATTATAAATTTCAGATCATAACCAAGGCCTATAAATTTTTTTAATATAATATATATTATAGAAAATTGTCTAAGAAATTCAATTCCGGACACCGGAAGTAGTTATCTCAATTAGTTCAGAAATTATAGTAAGAAAATCACAAAAAATTTAAACAAAAATTAAAAATTATTTACATTCTTTTTTAAAAATGTTGCTATACAAGGGTCCCCAAAATTTATAATTTGGATAGAAAAATGTCTGCTAAATTGAATATTTAAAACCGGAAGTCGATATGTTCATCTGTTTGAAAGTTACAGTTGCAATAGGAAAAATTCAACATTTTTGCAAAGAGCAAACAAAACGCTCCGCTTGTCTTTATCATAACTTGCGAACCATTGATCGGGGAAAAAATTGTTTTACATCGAAGTTGTAGCAAATTTTATTCTCTACAACTTTGTTATAAGTACTTGTACTCTACAATGCAGCGATAACGAGATATTATAGAAAAACCAGATTTTGGCAGCCATTTTGTGGTCCCCACGCCCCCGCTCACCACCTACGGGTCAGGACTTTTGATATGTTCATTACTAGACCTTCCCGAACAATGCTACAAAGTTTCAAAACTTTCGGATTTTGAACCGTCATTTTTCCTATTTTGACTGGACTAAATATATTTTAATCATTTTATTGAAACTGCAGAAGAAGATATAAAGCATATTTTACTATTGTCACTGTCATGTCATAATCATTTAAATTTTACGAAGTAACAAATGTTAATCGATCATGGACTACAAGATACCGAAATACTAAATTATAAAAATATACTTTAATTATTCTTAAATGATACCAGATACAAAAATATTTATAAAATACCGATTGTAGGTAAAAATCACATAATCTTTCATTTAAAATAAAAAAATTTGTCTTAAATTAAATATTTATCGAAATATTTGAAAAAAGTACTACTTCCGGTTTATAGATTGAAACAAAAAATAGGAGGTGCACAAGTAGATGCTAACAGTCCTAAATACAAACTTTCTACGTCTAACCGTATTTGAGTTACGTCCGTCCGTACGTACGTACAGACGTCACGACGAAACTAGTCATAATGGATTCAGAAAAGGTCAAAACGTATATTTCCGTAAAAATCTGAGAACCGAAAATTTTCGGGATTACCTACAATACTTCCTTTTTACTCCGTACAAGGAAGTAAAAATACGATTTTCCGGGTTTTCATACAACATGTCGATGAAAATAATTAATATTTGTGTCATAAAACACCTATATAATCAAATTGGCATACAGTCCTCATGGCCCAAGGGTGGAAAATTTCGGAAAAGTTTTGTGCAAGTGGAAATTAAATTTTCCATATGACCGGAATGCGTGCAAGGGTTTAATACCCGTTTTTCTATGTTTTCATAGGGTCAATATGATATCCTCCAAAAGGCATGCTGTATGAAATCGGAGACCATCACTTGTCATGTAGCCCAGTCAACGAAGACCAAAATTTGCTGTTCAGCCGCAATAAATCGTGTAGTCTGGTTTTTTCTTTTAATTGGTAGGGGAGACCCCCCCGACCAACATACTAAAAGTCCTGACCCGAGGGGTGTGTGCGTTGGATGGGAGGGGGGTGTAAAGGTCCCCTTTTTCAGTATTTCGTGAATATCTCGAAAACTATGCGTTCTAGCGAAAAAGTTTTTATGTACAAAATGAAAGTAAATTTAATTTCCTACAAAAATATCCTATTAGTTTTTTTGCTAGGAGCAATAGTTCACGAGATACGGGGGTGGAAAAGTAAAAAAGTCTTAAAAAACATGTTTTTCCTTATAAAATGAATGTTTACTGAACACTTTACTTGGAAATAATGGAAAAATGAAATTTATAATGATTAATGATCATGTATATGATGTTAGTGGGTGGGTTGGGGTGTGGGGGTGGTGTTGATGTTCCCATATTTTGGTTTTTCGTGAATATCTCGAAAGCCTATACAAAATGAAAGCAAATTTCCTACCCCTTAGGCGGTTCCCTACCTACTTAAAGGGTGATGGGGATGGAAAAGTCGAAAATTCTATTTTAAGTAACATGCTTTTTATCAGTAAGAGTTCAGGCAAACTAGACTTTGAACGGGATCAAATTCAGACAAATATAATTTTTGGCATAAATGTTCTACTGGGGTTCTAGTAGAACATTTATAGTTAATACCTAAAGACCGAGGTGATTGCGGAGTTATGCTACGGCTGCCAACTTAAAAAAATGGTTACCAAACCCTGCTTCGTTGTTAAAATTTTAAAATTTTCTCCAAGAAATACTTGAGAAATTTTATATATTTTTTGTATTTAATGAACTGTAACGCCTGAACAGCTAAAAATATCGACTTCCGTTTTCTTGCATTAAATTCAACGAACATTTCTCTGTCAGATGCATTATATTTAAAAAAGTTGACATTAACGTATTTCTTATAGGCCGCGAAGTAAAACATTTGTATATAATAGATTTAAAAATATCACAATTTTCCCTCGGCGAAAATCGTAAAATTTTGGCTCAACAAGGGCGCTAGAAAGTTTTTAATATAATGTATCTAATAGAGAAATATTCGTAGAATTTAATTCAAAAAACCGGAAATCGATATTATTATCCGTTCAGAAGTTACAGTTCATTAAACACAAATAATACGGGAAAAAGCTTAAATTTCTAAACTTTCTCTTGGAAAAAATCTTAAATTGTTGCTTAACTAAAGCCCTTAAAAGTTTTTAAAATAATGTAGCTTTTAGAAAAATCTTCGGAGAATTCAGTGCAAGAAACCGGAAATCGATATTTTTATCCGTTTAGAAGTTACAGTTCATTGAATAAAATGAATACGGAAAATTTCTCAATTTTTCTTTGACGAAAATCTTATAATTTTGGCCTAACAAAGGTCTTCCTAAGTTTTTCAAATAATGAATCTAATAGAGAATTTATTGCAAGCAATCGGAAGCTGATATTTTAAGCCGTTCAGAAGTTACAGTTCATTAAACACAAAAAATAAAAAATAGTTTCTGTTAAAAGTCTAGTTTGCCTGGACTCTTTCTGATAAAGCATGTTACTTACAAACTAAATTTCGACTTTGCCACCCCCATCACCCTTTAAGTAGGTAGGGAACCCCCTGGGGGTAGGAAATTTAATTTAATTTTGTATAGGATGACATTTTCGCTTGTTTAATTGCTTGTTTAAAATCACCATAGTTATGAAGCTTTTATTAAGAGGCGTTGGATAAATAATCATTACTATCAGATAAAGTTATTAAAAATAAATTTAGAACACCTTGTTATTCGCCTCTCATTATAGGAACGCAAATATTTAACTCAAAACGCTTCATATTACCTATTAGTTATATGTACGTACTTATTAATATAATAAAGTTTCTTGACAAGATAATTTTAAAATTAATGACTGCATTAAAAAAATAATGTTGATATTTACGTCACATGAATAAAAATTCACATTATGCAAATGTAGTTAATAATTATATGCATAACAAGTGGATGTGAGCAAGTCATTTAATATGATATTGATGATAATTTAAACAGATAAAACAAAAAGTTTTATATTTGCATGTGCAATGCACAGCACATTACAATTAAATTAAATGCCGTGTTCATGTACAGCCAATAATTAATATATAAAACATTCATCTTTCTGAAAAAACTGCATTTGCTGCATTCCTGTATAAATCAGTAATAGAGACACTCGAAGTTTTTGCTATTAATTAATTGCATAAATCATAGTTGTAGCAGATACACGGGATAATAATTGAAATTAAAATGATAAAATTACGACAATAATACTACCTATAAACTGAATAAAGAAGAAAATTTATTTTATACGATTAGTCATTAAAATTTATTGTCTCTATTATCATGGCAGTAGATTTTATTTAAATATTACAAATCAGTCAGTGATTAGTACTTATCCATTAGAAGACAGACCAAGCAAATGACCGAGGAAAATATTAATAATAATAATTTATAACTCACTCAATACTTTTAACTTTAAGACGTTGATATTAGCAACGTGTTTAAAATAAATACGTTGCTAATGGCACCGTGTTAAAAGTATTGAACGATGGACGTGTTATAAATTGGTATTTTTACTTTGCTAATCAACCGTTAAAGGGCCTAGTTTTAACAACGGACGTAAATAAAATATTGTATGATATACCGTAAAACGGGATTACTTTCGCAGATTTTGACCTATTTTCGTGGGATTAAGTTAGGGAAAATTTGCCTAAAATGATATAAGTACCACATTTTAAAAACATGATTGCGGTTTTATCGAGGTTTTATTTATCAAAAAAAAAGAGTTGTTTTTAAACCATTTGTACAAGAATAGATAAATCTAATATAAAACAACAAAACAGTTTCATATTTTATAATTCAGTGCTAATTTTAAAGTATACAAAATGACATCTGTTTTTGCAATTTTAATTTTTTAAAGTTAAGCCTCATTCCCAGCTATCGTTTTAACGCGTAATGGATAGCGCGTAGTAGCTAGTAGATAATGCATAAAAGTTTGTACGATGGACTCTCGCTGAAGCATTCCCACGTCTGTTCAAGAGTTGTGCGTAGTGCACTAGCGCAAATGCTTGCAAGGTTCAAGCTTTTAGTCACTATGCGTAAGCGTTATTGTGAGATAGAGATATAAATGATATATAGTTGCCCTTGTCTTTCTACGTCGAACTGTCAGAATAGCAGAATTCTAACATCTAACCTGCATTTGTTTGAGTGATAGTGAAAGAGCTAATAGAAAAATGAATATTGAAAATACAGTGAATGCTGTATATAGTGTAGATATATTCCATTTAACTCCTCAGCAATTTTATAATATTATCTTAAACCTATAGTTTCTGTAATTTCTCTTTCTTTCCGTCTCTCTTATGTTTTGTTTAGTATTCTTAACTTTAATTTATTTTGTAATTTTTCTTGAACATTTTATATTGTGCTCATACTATTTGTTTTTTTGCTCCTGCTTTATAATTGGGCTCGTTGCCTGTTGAGCAATGTATAATTAAATAAATAAATAAATATGAGGTCATAAGACGTAGAAGAATAGCAGTTGCTACGACAGCTTCGTTTTTATTATGCAGTTTCTGCAATAAATAAAAAGCGTCGCAAGCGTAGATGGTGGGTTCACCCTATCAATAAAAACGTTTATTGCAAGGTGATTGGGATAATTTAATCAGAGAAATGAGGCTTTGTGACGAAGTTTTATTTTTTAATTATACTAGACTAAATGTCAATCTGTTTTTATCAATCAAACAAAACACGAAACAAATATCTACCTATGCTTTTCAAACCAAGTTCAAATACAAAATGACGTAGTGTCGATAAGTCGATATTCTACAAAACTATTCATGTATCATTGTGTCCGATAGATGTCATCACTATCGATTTATGCATTAAAACATTCGCTGGGAATGGTCCTAAAACTTCTTTCTAAACACTACGCATAACGCTTGTGTTTAATGTATTATGCACTATCCACTACGCATTAATGAAATAGCTGGGAACGAGGCTTTAGCCGATACCGTACAATAGACATTAGAAACGCACATTTCGCCAAATTCAGAAATAGCCAGTACGTTATTTTACCTTGGTATGTCATATTAGGCACTTAGGCACATGTCCCCTACTCTTTAACCTTTAGTTATATATCTACACCACAAAGATAGAAGCTAAGACTTTCATACAAAATTTATTTTTTTCACAATTAAAGATAAGTTTCTTTTTACCTTCCGCTTAACTGTAAAGGAAGGTATTGGAATCATGCAAAAAATCGGGTGGTGAATTTTTAGTGGATGAGCACGAATTAGGGTCCTTACAACTCATTTTTGATAGTTTCACGATGATGTCTGTGTGTGGTCAAGGGGTGTTAGTCGCATAACTCAAATACGAATTACCCGAAAATTTTGATATTTGGTATTTAACATTTGTATATAAATTGGAAGAGCTCCTTAGATTTTGGTACAAATATCTTCATCGGAAGTGATATTTTTTGAAGATTGAATAGGTAAATTGTCAAAATTGTATATAAATTTGGAAAAATATAGTATTTATTTGTAATAAGAATAAGAGGAAAAGTTATTTGCAACTTACATTATAAAAAAATTGTCTTTATCTGGTAGTATTAAAGAACTGCAGTAAAATTTAAAAAATAAATTTATCAAATAAAACGTTGATATCGTGTAATCCATGATCGGTTGATTTTTGTTTCTGCGTAAAAAATATTGACAGGTGAGACGGGTGACAAGTTGGCATACTAGCGCTATATAAGTCATAAGTAAGCTATTAAATGTAGTAACTGAACGGAGGATTGCTTCAACACAGAAGAGTTTTCCTGTGAATGAATCTTTTTATTCAGGTGATGCAAATTTTTGTGTTTGAATATTTTAGATTTTTATTTGTATATTTTAAATGGGCACCGGATTGTACGTATACATTTCTGTTTAAAGTCTAGATATGGCGGAAGGTTGTGTGATGGCCACGTCAGATTTTTTAGCTCGTAACACTCGTAAAAAAATGTAATAATAGATTCTTATATCGTTAATAGTAAAAGTGTTTGTATGTTTACTTAAGTTTATGACTTCTTCAATATATCGAATTTAAATTGTATTTAATTCTTAAGTAGGTAATAATCTACTAATTGAGTAATTACAGGTGTTGAAAACAGCATAGCACTTAACTCATTGCATTTTAATTTAAACAAAAGCAATTAACCACCTTAGGATGTTGCAAAGTGCTATTCATTACTTATCAAGCAAGGATAATTACTTACTTGTTAATAAAAACATTGACATTGACTATAGGTAGGTACCTAATATTTTTATTAAGGCGCTACACTTGTTGACTGCAATATTTTAATATTCTGCATCTTGCATTTTGTAGATTGTACTTTTCATCTTCAACAATATCTTTAGATTATTATATTAACAAAACAATACACACTGTGGAGTGGCGAGAGAAATCCACGTTTTGGCTGTTTTCTGGCGCGGTAGAGGATCGTCTTAATCAAACATTTTTATTCCATCTTCGCTTAAATTCTTCCATTGTATTTATGTACGATGAAAAAATCCTTTTCACTTGAATCAAGAAACGCTCACTTGAATATATTTACCATTTCAGAGTCACTTGAATACAAATTGGTGTTTATAGTTTATAAAGCATTATTTGCATTTGCTTCACGTTGTAAATAACGCCTGCTAGGCTGCGGGCATGCTGGCATCTTCACCACGTCTCACGCCTTAAGAACATTTATGCCACTGTTAACTGTCTTGTTTATTAGATACTGGTTATTTTAATAGATTTGCTTCGCTTTTTACAACACTTTATACGAAATTTATAAATATTTTCCCTGGTTCCAAGATATAAACGTCAAATTAAAAGTGATAAAGAATCAAAAATGTGCGATTGATAAAATTGATGAACTTTTTTAATAATAATAATTATTTATCATACGAAGGACAAACGTGTTAAAAGTAACATTTCACCCAACGAAATAAATTACTTTTATCTACGCCAGTGATATAATAATCATATTATTAGTATCATTTCAGTGAGGTAATAAGTTATAATATCTCACTAGTGAAGTAATATGATGTGCTTTTGTCTATTACCTCTCGCATTTACTCTAATTCGCTAGCCATGGATACTACTAATAAAAAATAAGATTTTTGTCAATATTTGACTGCAGTGTTGAGGTTATAATACTTGTCTACCTCGTTGTCTACCTATATGTATTCCTTAAATATTCTTGGAATAAATCAATTTTTAATTACAGTCCCATAATAAATAATTTATAAACTAATAATAAATCAATATCACGTATAAACTTAGGTACAAATTAAAAATTTGTTTGAAAATAAAACTGACAGGATGTCCAGCTTTCAAACAAATTGTATGTAGGTACTTAAATTTTAAATCAAAATTATAGAAACTGACATCTATCAATTGACAAAATATATAATTTTAATCATTTCAAATCTGACGTTTAAACAAAAATATCAATTTTGAATCATTTTGAGCAGTCGTGGATAAAATTTTGTACTTATATCACATATCACATGTGGGCTAAAGCATATTACAGCACTCATGTGATTACACGACTCGTACTACGACCTCGTCGTGCAATTCTTCACATTCGACTGCTGTAATAATGCTCTTATCCCACTTGTAATATAAATAAATATTAACGCGTACCGTAAAACGGGGTAACTGATTTTTTATTGTTATTTGTTTTCCTTAATTTGCATTCTGTGTTCGTTTTTGAAGTTTAAGTTTACTTCGTACAGCTCTAGCTAAAAATGCCATGACAGTACTAAAGCTGTGACCTGTCCTGTGAGGGCGCACATATCAAAATTATACGGAAAATGCTTGAAGAAAGCATTCACCGCCGTTCGGAGGGTCATGTTTCAAGCAAAAGGTGAAAAATATGGCATGGGGCCCTTCAGAACAGATTGAATGGTATCCATAACCATTTGTCAACCTGGTGAAGAACAATTGTTGATAAACCACTATGGCGAAAATCTATGAGGCGCCGTTTGTGTCAAAATTAAAACATAATAAAATAAGCATAATTCATTGCAAACACTTAAGATTTCATGTATTATAGCATAAACTAGTTAAATATATAACATAAACTATGTTTTTACGTGTTAATATATGTTTTTTCTGCTTAATATAAACTTTATTATTATATGGTGTAAAATCTGCTGTTTCATTTTACATCTCTTTCTTATTCATTTGGCTCCACCCTTTTCTGCTACACTGTTGTCACATTATCGTATTCTTTTAGCATTGCCAACATGAGACTACGATAATTTGACAACAGTGTAGCCGAAAAGGGTGGAGCCAAATGAACAAGAAAGAGATGTAAAATGAAACAGAAGATTATCAATAAAAAAACGTTCTAAAAGTTTAACATTTATGAATCTCTTAGATTAAAGATATCTTTAATCGCAAAAATGCTGCAGAACGAACTTCACAGAATGTTTTTCATTCCAAAGACGATTATACATAAACAGCTTCTAATTTCGAGCAAATTCAATTTATGTGCTCTGTCAAAGTATCCCCAAAATTCTACCTACTTTGACACCCTACAAACATTTTTTTCCTCGAATATCGTTCAATTTTTTATGCGTAATACGAAATGGAAATGAAAATGGAACTGCATAACTTATAAATGCTTGAATGATTTATTAATTTCCTTGATCTGTTCTACAAAATACAAGTTTATTAATAATATCTAATAGTTTGTATTTATTTTTCAGATGTGGAGTGCTGCTCGCAAGTGACAGGATCCTGCCGCAGCTTTTGCGAGAAGGTAGAATAATCTTCAACTACAAAATAAGCTCGTAAACACGTTAGAAATTAAATCCGCTGTCAAATTCTCAAAGAAGTACAGCAGGAAATGCATCATCTGTCACATGCATTTATTTCAAACGGCTCTGAAACTCTACCTCGTTGTGAAACTAAACTTCAAGCGCGACTTTCGGACGCTTCGGTTGGTTAGGTGTTGTGAACGCAGCAAGACATCAAAGAATATTTATAATTCTTATATACGGTTGTCGAGAAATGACACGTGCAGGAATTCCAAAATTTGAGAGGCTAGGTTACGTTAGCAATGTTTTAACGTTTTTGCAATGGATACAATCATTTTAAAGAAGTTGAAATTAAATTGTGATAATTCGTAGGTATTATTTAGGTATACAGAATGTTCCACAACTTATAGGACAAAAAATTAAAGATAATCTAGACTAATTATAAAATTGACAAATATGGAATATATGATTCAAGTTTATCTCTTGGTATAAGTTGTACAAAGATCATATTTTTGGAAATTACCATATAAGTTCAATTTTTTTTATTTTGTTGTGTTCCATATAATCCGTAGTTTGGTATAGGTATATGAAACGATGCCAATTTTTATTTATATAAACTGCCTTTTTATATAATTTTTTTCATATTTTTCCTCGAATTTATCTTTATGGGACACTTAAAACATTTGTATGACTATGAAGAGAGGAAAGTGGCAAGCTAAATGTAATTTTTAATTACATATGTTTCTTCATTCAAAAAGTGTAATTCATCATTAAAAATTTAATATAAAGGTATTTAATAGAGTTGAAACGAATATTAGGCAACTATTCGGTATTCAGCCTATGCGGCACGTTTTTCATACCGAATATTGCTTTACTATTCCTATTCAGCCGAATATCGAATAGTTTGACGTCACATGAAAAATACAACACTAGAACAGCGATTGTCTATAACAGTGCTATATTTAGATATTTCATTTTTCATTGACAGACAAAAAAATTGATATTTATTATTGAGTTTTTATTAATCATTATATTACTAAAATAAAAAAAATAATGTCAAAACCTTTATTTTGTAATTTTGATAAAAATAAAAATGAACTATTAGTTATTAAAATTTAAAAAGCGGAAATTATGGAGCAAAAAAATCAATTTCTCTGCAATCAAAGCAGCTTCGTTTTAGTTTTTTATTTGGCGCGAAAAGGGTGCAGAATATTCGGTTATTCGGCAGGCAGTCCTCCATAATATTCGTTATTCGGTACATTTACTATACATTGCATTCCTAGTATTTAACAATGAAATATAAAAAAATTCGCCTATGGCACATTTTTCATACTTTTATAGAAAAATTATCCGCTTTGAGAGTATCACCTGAATCTGGCATTGGGCCCCGAAATTATTTTGCTCCAGGGTCCAGGGCCCGTAGACATCTAGTACGTCACTGTTTGAATTCAGAGATGTGTAAATAATTCCAAAAAAATAAAATAAATAATTTTAAATCGTTTTGAATGAACAAAACTATAAAGTTAGTATTCAATAATTTGGTATAGATTTAATAATTGAATTGAACTACTTCTCCACATGTGTAGGCACAAACCAACATCTTATACGCATCATCTTGTGACTGATTATTCATGATTCCGTATTGTTCGCGTTTAAGGAAGCCATTAGGGCCTAAACAAACACTCAGCACAGTCGACCATTCAGCCCAGAGTGCGTTGGTTGAAGAGTGAGCGGTTGAGACGATTTGAGGCGCCAGACAAACACGACGCGCGACGCTATGAGAACTTAAGTCGAGGACTCTCGAGAGTCAAGAGCAACAAACCGAGATTTGAATAATGACACTGCAGACTACCAAGCCCAGCTGGTGGCTGCTTATATCGCGACCGAGAACCGGTGGGTGTGGAGCTTTTGTCTTTACAAGATGTTGCATACTACACTCGAGGAAGAAAAAACGCACCACTTGAAAATGCATCAAAATGCCAATGTCATAACTCGGTTGCATTTTGTCGAAATTGGATAAATACTTGAGTACTAAAAACTTTAAAGTTTTCTCTTTAAAGAAAAAAATATTCCTGATGTCAAAAAATGTCCAACTTTATCAGCTTGTACGAAGAGCCAAAAAATCGTGGACACAATTGACCAACAGAGCGAGAGAGTTCATTTATTTTTCTTTAATGTCCAAAAAATTCGAGTACCTACAATGATTTGACACAAAGTTATGATTTTTTTTACCCTACAGTAGTCACGCACGGTCTGTGAGACCGGCCGTGAATATTAATCAGATTAATTTCTAAATGCGCCGCTTAAATAACCGTTCCTTTTAAGTACCTTCCTAATTACTGTACCCGATAGTTCAGTGCTAGTTGTTGTCTGTTTATGTATCTTAGCTATAACGCATTCCGGGCTGACAGACCGGCACGAGCACTGGTTTAACATTTGAGGCTTTTGTTTTGTTTCAAAATGTATATTATGGTGTTTTTGTATTTCTAATCATTTTATTTTATTTATAATATAACATAACAATAAACAAGGTCGAAGTGTTAACTGTACTTGGAAATACAACTGAAAAACAAGATTTTTCTGTTATCGGTACAACACTTCCATGTGCCTACAGCACATTTCAGGCATATGTCGTAAATGCATTGAAAATTCACTGGAAAATGAAAAATTAAATTAATATAAATGTTCTACATATCCCGTCGCATATAAATATATAGTTTTATGTAAATTTTTTTATATTGATAAACTTTATTTTCTTGTTAAAACTTAACTTTAATTCGCTTTAATTGTACTAAAATTTCATTATACATAGTTGTATTCTGTGTAATAAAGTAATATAAATGACGTATATAATATTTAAATTAACTTTTAAGGTGTCCTAGATACTAGATATTATCCTATCCTAAAAAATCATAATTATTGTTAACAATCGTAATTAGAAACAACCGGTCTGTTAGACCGGCGCGACTACTGGTGTTAAAAATGTTCGCGTGACTGTAGGGTTAAAAAACGAGTAATATACAAATTATATTAAGGCGCTACACTTGTGCCAAAAATATAGTGAAAAAGGGACCTGACTATATTACAAACTGAGCTCTTGTTTGTATATCTACACCTCGATCTACACTGTTCATATTTTATATATAGATAGTTAAAAGATAACTCTAGAGTGCTAAGAAATTATATTTTAGTAATAAACTAGTGAAAATTGTCACTTTGGCAGATTTTTTACAATTTTTTTCGTCAGATGTGTAATTTTCTTGACAAAAAATATTTCCTTAGCACTCTCACGAATAATGCAAGGAATCGACTACCTATTTAAAACAAAATTAATAAATATGCAATAATAAGGCTATAATTTGTAATATTAAAATGCATAAATTAATTCTTACTTTCTCTAATTGTTGTCGCAACAATGTATTGTATGAATTTTTCGATCAATAAAAAATGCTTCGTAACTACTTATGGTAAATTTCAGATTTTTATTTTGAGCAATATAGCCAGAATCGTGAATTCAGATTCTATTGCAGCAATATTGCGTTCAACCATCCTACAGGATTAACTCCCAATTACAGGGTGGTAGATTAATTGCCATTAAAAACGTAAAATATTTTGCAAAAATTTAAGTAAGTAGTCTCATTCTTCTTACGCGAATCTGTTTTGTACGTTGGTATTCTCCTCGTTCTTGATTCTGTCGATGGAGCAGAACGAAAGCAAACTGGGCTTGTTGCCAACATCAGCGGCGAAGCTGTTGCATCCACAAGTCCCAAGTAAATCATGCCATTGTTTTACTCCTTTTCCACGAGCTCCATGCCATTCCAGTTACTCTGGCTATGAAGCTATGGCTATTTCACGTGCACTAACTTAAGGTATTAATTATAATTTATATGTGTCGTGTGTGAGTTAAATTTGGATCGAGAGTAATACGAAGCATTAAGAAGGCCGCCAACCTTCTAAAATCCACCGTAAAACGTACTAACGTATAGCGAGTGTTTTGTGGCCAGTACAAGAATGCTAAAATTCCATTCCAACAAGGATTATATACTTCAAGGATCAATTAACAGTTGTACCTTTTTAAAATTCTTATAAAATAATTATAAAAATTCATAAAAATTTCCAATTTGTGCAAACTTAACACGGTTACCTATATCTCATGATAGAAATTTATTTTTAAAATTTTAAAAGGCACATCTACGAGTATAGATCTATTCTTTCTCTTTTAAATGTCAATAATAAACTGACAGTATTCTCGCAACGAAAACACTTTTACATCATTTTTCAACTTCAAAATGACATTGCATAGCTAGGATGTGGCAAAGTACGAGTTTCGGGCTGGTTTCGGGCAGCTGCAGTAGTGGGGAAGGCAATGGAATAGAAGGACAATTAAAATCGAGAGCATTTTAGGAATTCGAACATAACGTAGACGGGCTGCTTAACACAAGAGGAAGAGTGCAAGAATGTTTTGAAAAAACTGAAAAGCAGTATTTCGAGTATTTCAAGTTATTATGAAAATTGCGCTATTTGTCTAAGTTTAGGAGTATTAATATTAAGAATCTTTCCATTCAGACATTCAGATAATGTCATATGAATGGTACTAGTACAGTCAGTAAATAAAATGCCTCAAATACATTAAAATTAAAAACATTTTTAGAAAGAAATAATTTCTCGTTATATCCACTTTCATTTTTAAGCAGAAATAACCTTTTTTCTAGTTAAAATAGTAAGTATAAAATAAACTATAAGATTATAACTATTATAACAAAGAATGAGTTTGATTCTTCAAAACATTTCTATTAGAAGTGAAGTATATAGTATAATGTAAGGGAAAGAAACAAGTTTTAGAATTTAGAAGAGTTATTTTAAATTGGTGCACAATTTCGGTTGTGGTTCAAAGTATTATACTATTATATAAATCAGAATATGAGAAAGTAATAACAAATCGATTATGTAACAAACATTTGAATTTTGGTGTCATGGTAGTAGGTAAAGTACACTTATCTCCCGATTATTTTGTTTTTGAGTTCTGTACAAAACAAATTTAACTCTACCGGAAACAGATATTTATTTTAAGTTAATAAACAACATTATATTTTTAGCATACTAAATTTCATTAATTATTAAAATTTATTACCAACTTAAAATATAAATTCATTTACTGCACCATTAAGCTGTAGAACAATAATTTGTCAATGTGTCTTTCCTGCTGAGAAGGAACAAATACGTTCTACGTTTCAATATACTCAGAACATCACATATGCGGCACGCGTATTATTGCGATCAATGAAGTATGTTTGTTTTTTAAATAAACTTGTCTGTTGTATAACCGCATGTGTTTTTACAGATTACGTGCAATAAACATAAAGTAGCTCAACTTGATCACCGACGGGATGTTTATTATTTAATAAAGCTATTAACTTTAAGAATAGTTTGTGTGATTTACAGGTGCAGTACTCGTTTATCAAGTTAAGAATTAATTATGATTAAATTAGTAGATTCACTCGATGATATTTCACTCTGATATATTGACTTACGATGAATTGCTCGACTTATGTCAATAGATAGGTTAACAATTGGACGTTTCGACCATGTTCAGATCATTAGGTTAAACGTTCATTTATGCAATTTTCATACGTGACAATATTCGTATTCGTACAATATTTTACATGCTTGGTCTTTTCTATGTAAACAAATCGATTTTTGGGTGAAGACGAGGAAAAGAAGTGTTGTGTTAAATTTTTGTAATACAAAAATATTCATACTATAACTATATCACTTTAGGTTGTGAAGTATTTGCCATTTCATATCAGATTGTTTATTTAAATACAGCGGAATGTTAAAAATAGTATGAAAGCTATTTAGATCATCCTGTTTGCAATATTGACCTCACTACACAGAGTACAAGTACAACACTCAACGCTAAGTTATCAGTGAGTTTCTTATCGGTCAAGAGCTCAAGAGGTTCGCTAGAAGGAAATGCACTTATAGCAAAATTGTTTTCAAACGTAGCAAAAAACAGACGAAGGATTTAGAATTATTCTGTGATTTTGGCTTGCCCATGTGATTTTTGCTGACGTGTTTGAATTGTTACTTTTGACGACCGTTCTGTTTCTACAGAATCACAGCCTTATTTTGGTGCGTAGATAATACTAACTAATTTTATTTACTAGTCTTGAAGAAGAAACGAAGACATGTCCCTTAAGTCAGCGGTGTCGATTGGGCCGATCACGATGGGGCCTACTGGAAAATTTAAGGCTAATTATATGCTTTATTCCCAAATTTAAGGCTATTCAATTTTTTTAAAATATGAATTACACCGCTGGCTTTATATAAAGCCAGCGCTGACTAGCTATACAGAAATTAAATAATAACAAAACGAATAAAACAAAAATTAAATATATATATATATATATATATATATATAATTTTTTTTATAAGCTACAATCGAGGTTACAATGAAAATTATGTTACACAATGAAAATACAGGGTATTAACAAAAAAACGCCATTAACTCTGAACTGGGGCTCCAAATCAAAAAATTTTACTAAGAAAAGTTGTTTGTTTTGATGAGTTCTAACTGCCATTTTCGGGTGTTACAACTTAGTATTAACACCCTGTATATTTATTACTAATTGCCTAATTCTAAAAATTATGTCTGTAATTCTAGTTCATTTTGCATAAAATTCATTGCAAATTGATGAATTGCTCCCTCTACTTTCATTTCTACTGCAAATTAGCAAGTTATATTTATGGTTAGGTATTCTTATTTAGCATAAGACAATCTATTCTATTTATATATTTTTATGCCTATTAGTTGTTCCTATTTGAAGAAATTTATGCAGAAAAAGTGCATAAAAATGACTGTCTGAAAACGGTTTCGAGTGCGACCTTACCTACTACTTATTTTACATAAATAGCTATATTTGAATATTACGGTGCAACAAATTATTGATGTAATTTAACAAAAAAAGATTTTAAACAACAGGTACTACCGAGGGTACTACCTATACCTACATTGTATTCCCAGATCAGGTAAATTCGATTACTAGGACAATCCTCGGACAATCCATAAACTCTATATTCTTGGATTGCCGATATTCGATATTGGGACGTGAAACCAGTTTCTTTATTTACTTAAAAAACCTAATCGCATTCTGTTGTGAGGTAGCAAGGCGTAAAAATCAATCTTCTCTGGCAGAGACGACTGTACAAACACATTTCACAGTTTGACAGTTGTCCCTAAAGGCCTATTACGCTTCACTCCAGTATTAAATTTCTCCTTTTGTGATTCTATACCTGCGTGCCGTCCATTCATGTCTCACTCCTCTGTCAAGAAAAAGGAAATAGAAGAATATAATTCTTTGCTCGAGATTATTTTCTCTTCTTGTAGGGAGTAAACAGCTGTTATAGCGTTATTGTTAAATTTGCACCTTTTGTAAGCAGATTAGTAATATTAGTTATCACAGCTTTGATCACTTTTCTTTTAGTTTGATTTACTCTATTGTGGAAGGTTTTTTCGCACGTTGTGCGTGTGAATTTATTCGGTAAGTTCTATTATACCTATACGAAAAACTTAAATATAATATAAAAAATTATTGGTGTGTTATATTATTCAGAGGTTTATTTTTAACAACGTAATGGTTTTAAGAACAATTTGAATAATCAAAATTCAAAAAAGTAATATTTATAAACATAAAATATGTAGCCTGAACGACTGTTGACAGTTCATAAGTTTGTTATGTCTACACAATGAGAGTTTCCAAGCCTAACGTCTTTTAAAGAAATATTTATTGGATATCAATTTTCAGCATATACTCGTATAAGTTATAGTACAGTCATAATAATTGTTAATTTTGATAGATATAGTACCTTTTTATAGAAATGAAAATGTAACTCTTTTGAAACGTGTATTAAAATGCGCCATGTGTGACACAGACAACATTGAAACCAAACCGTGAGTAGATTTGTTCATGTAAGATCGTTTTTAGTCGTTTTGAATACGGAATGGACAACGGACCTGTATTAAAATTAAAATAAGGTTAGATCTACGTATTGTATTCGGTCCTTGTCACCGCGGTGAACGTATGTTCTCAGGGCCAGTGACGTCACACCGTCACACACGGCATGGTTTTTCTGGCTTATTAGCAACATTTTGGCAAAAAGAAAAAAATACAGGCCTAATATTTTAATGATTACATTAACATATAAAAAATCAAAGAAATCGTGAAAACCTCCATTATATTTTCCTTCCTGTTTAGCAATGTTATACTATAAAGTATATACTGGTACTTATTTAATCAATTTTGACGTTTTAAACTGTTCCATAACAACAACTTTAAATAATGGTTATTTACTATTTATAAGTGCGGTATATGGTCAATTTTCCAACGCGAGGTTCTATAAAATACGACGCGAAGGGAAGCGAAAATTGTTGTATTTTCTACGGTTTAGTCAAGTTTTTAATTTTTTTAGAAATTTATTAATTCAAAACTGGGGCGAATTTTTTAAAATTAATTACTTGTTATTTAATAAATCATTGAACCGAAACCGGAACTTGAACCGCATTTTTAAAAACCAGTAACCGGTTAATTTAAAGAAGAAATTTGAAAACCGAAACAAAATCGAACCCTGTAAAGCACAGTGAACCGCGAGTCGGACCTGAACCTTATTTTTGTGCGGTTCAATTCCCTGATAAATATCTCGTAAATATCTATAATAATTTCAATTTGGTTTAAAAAATTTATTTTATTATGTTATTTAACCAAAAGAACAGCTCTCATTTCAAATTTGCCTTACAATATTATTTATCTATTTAAAGCAATCCTAGAAGTATAGTAATTTACTCGAAATTAATGTCAATTACTCACTGAAAAGAATAAAATATTCGTCTACGGCTCATGTCTGTTTCTCCGAATATAAATAAGTAACTATTGTCTTATTATATTTCATTTTTAATTTATGTGTATTTTCACTCCTTTTTCTCACAGTTAAAAACAAATATAAAGAAATCTCTTTCATTTGTTGTATCAAGAAAGCTAAAATAAACGAAAAACGATTACGATTGTACGATTATAAATCAAGTTTTATAGACCAGTCCACTTGAATCTGAGAAGTTAAACTGAAGTAAAAACCCTCGTCAACTTTAGCTATAAACTGATGAAGTTGTAGACTCTAAATTTTACGCTTGTAATAAAATACTGTTGGTTTATGAACACGGGTGTTCCACACACCTTTTAAACGAAGTCCTCTGCATTCATATAAAAAAGAATTAAAACACTTAAGTGTCTCGTCTCCGTAACAAAATATTGCGTGTTTAGAGGTGTAGCAGTTTCTGCTCTACTTATTGCATATTAAACATATGAAGGAAAAACAGATACTATGGTCTGTTCCAAATAAGAATATAGTATGGGGCAAGATAGGGCTTACGATTTGAGCGTTCTGATTGGTCTAGCCGGAAACCAAGTTTACATCAGCGAAAAATTTGTGATATGCGCGCATCATTTAGCTGTCGAACGCCGTACTAGTAACAGCTGGTATTGTTGAAAAAGTGAGTCGTTGACGAGTCGTTGATTAGCGTCAGAAGCGCGTGACGCGCGGAACATAACACTAAAAATACCGCGCTACGTTTAAATTTCTATTTAATGTGTGTAAAACGGGCTGACTCCGCAGCGCCATCTACTATACTCTTATTTGGAACAGGGTATAGATGTTTATGTAAGAATTGATCTAGATTTATGCCCAGTTAGAATTCTGAAAAAGTCTTTGGAATAGATATAAAAAATTAATGAAAAAGTGTGTTTTAAACAATTTTTTACATGCTTTATCTTATTATTAAGAGATTTATTAAACCTAGTTGCATTCTTCGTGTGTAAATAAATTAATGAAATTTTGCTGTACCTATCTGTAAAACTTCGTGATCATTTTTGAATTTGCTAGACTGCTTTTATATATTTTAGGCGAATGCTTCCATGCGTTACCATAGGACAAACGCGCAGTGTTGAGCTACGTGGAGTCGATACCCTTAAATGAATAAATTAGTACCTAAATGTAAAATATTCTTAATAAGGAAGGATGGAATATTCGGGAATGCAGTCAGTAAACAAAAAGTTTGTCTTCACCGTTAGGTTCGCCTTGACTGTTTTGTTGCATGAGACGTGAGAAATTTACAATTTTTGACCCATCTACATGTTTCTGTACAATTTTAAAAATATTATTGTACACAATTTATGTAAAAGATATTTTACAACATTTTAACAACTAATTCACCCTGATGAAGCCACAAGGGTGTGGCGAAACGTCGGTTTTTTAGTCAAATAAAAACTTACTGACTGCGCATTCCCGAATATTCCATCCTTCATTATTCTACCAGTCGATAATTCCATTCTCATTCTTAATAAGGTTTAACTTTAAGAGGCCCGTCTACCTCCTAAAATCTAGCGTAAAATGTACTAACGTAGCGAGTGTTTTGTGGTCAGTACAAGAATGGTAAAATTTTATTTCAACAAGGATTTAATAAAGAAATAATGGATCTACAGATGTAGATTTAAAAATTGTACATGATTATTAAAAATTCCGAAAAATCGTATGCAAAAATTATATGGTTATATTTAATGATAGAAATAAATTTTTAAAGTTTTTAAAAATGCACATCTGTAGATCCATTCTTTCTTTATTTTATAAAAACATTATCCTGAAGTCAAAAATAATCTGACCAGTTTACTCGCAACGAAAACACTTTTACAGTAGGTATTTTTCGAATTCAAAATGACATTGCATAGCTAGGATGCGGCAAAATACGAGTTTCAGGCAGCCGTAGTATTGGAGAAAAGAGTGGAATAGAAAAAAAATCTGACGTGGACACCACATGACTTCCTTGTACGCCTTGTGTGTTCATACTTTTCTTAATAACTAAAATGTAGAATAATATAAAAAATTATTTTAACTTATTATACTAGTACTACTACTACTGCTACTATACTCACAAATATATTGTAGTCATTTTATTTAAACTGCAGAAGAAGATATAAAGCATATTTTACTATTGTCACTGTCATGTCATAATCATTTAAATTTTACGTAGTAACAAATGTTAATCGATCATGGACTACAAGATACCGAAATACTAAATTATAAATATATACTTTAATTATTCCTAAATGATACCAGATACAAAAATATTTATAAAATACCGATTGTAGGTAATAATCACATAATCTTTCATTTAAAATTCAAAAATTTGTCTTAAATTAAATATTTATCGAAATATTTGAAAAAAGTACTACTTCCGGTTTGTAGATTGAAACTAAAAATAGGAGGTGCACAACTAGATGCTATAACAGTCCTAAATACAAAATTTCAACGTCTAACCGTATTTGAGTTATGCGACACACATACGTCCGTACGTACGCACGCACGTACGTACAGACTAGTCATAACTAGTCATAATGGATTCAGAAAAGGTCAAAACGGATATTTTCGTCAAAATCTGAGAACCGAAATTTTTCGCGATTACAATACTTCCTTACTCCGTACAAGGAAGTAAAAAGTAAAATCGAGATTATTCTAGGAATTCGGAAAAAACGTAGACGGGCTGCTTAAGCCGTAAATTTAGCTAATTGCATTTTGTTGAAAATAACTTGGTCATTATTTAAATTAATTGAGGTAAGGAATGCGTCCTTATTACTTAAGTAGGTCAATTTTTGATGAATTCATTAGCAGTACGTTGACGGTTGACAAACTAACTATTGCGTTGGTTTAAAATTGTTATTTACAGGATGAATAAGTAATTATTATTTTATTAATCTTAATAATCCTGAAATGATTCTAAAATAAGCATTTAATTACTTGCAAACAAATTAAGTAAACATGAAAGTTTTTGATTATTTATAAATAATGGTTAGGGTGTGAAAACAACCAACATCATATAAGCGGTCCATTACTCTGACACTCTGAATAAATTTTTACGAGTCATAACATTTATTTTTAACTCTTGTCAAAATAACGGCGTAAATACTCATATGGCGATTGGCTAAAATTGGTACAAATTAGATTCAGAGCGCGCATGTGACCAATCTGTTTTGCGAAGATCGCAGCCGAGACAGAACCGTAATGAGTATTTTTATTCCGATCTTTATTTAGATTTTTATATAAATAGAATCATACCTGTAGTCTGTAGTAGTTAAAACACTATAAAGTGTAGTATACGTGCTTGGAAGGTAATTCAGTATATTAGTTTTGCAGTGCGGTGCCTTATGTGAACAAAGAAATATGTTTAATAAGCGTAAGTAATGACAGATATAACTGCGCCCTCTAAATGATATTAAAGAAATTTAATTTAAACAATAAATGATTGGAAGCTGTTTTTTGATAAAATCTTACACTAAATGGAATCAGGCACGGATACATGTGGGGGGAGGGTTAAGGGGTAGTTATAGTTGTGTGCGTATGAATTAAATACGTCATAGCAATATGAACAAAATTATGAATGAAAAGTGCAAGCTTTTATAATTTTCTCTCCAATACCCATAAATTGACCCATATATTTTATCTATGCAATAAAATCATCAACATTTTTTCCTCTCGCTTTCAGGGTCTCTACTATACGAATTTAATATTTTCACGATGATGTCTGTGTTTGTGTGTGTCTATGTACCTATAGATGTATGGATGTAAGATTTTGGTAGAAATTCGCAAACCGGAAGTAGTACCTACTTTTGAAGCTCGATATAGTTTTCCTTAAATAAATTGGTACATTATTTCTTTATGAGAGTTTTTGCAATAAAAAATAAAAAATTATATGTAGGTATAATTATCTAAATACAATTTGCTGAGTCTGGTAGTGTTTATTTAACAATAAAATAAAGTAGGTACAATTAATATACCACTTATTTTAAATTCCAGTATCTTCTTGTCCATGATCCTCGCCATGATCATATGAAAATTATTTTTGCAAAAAAATTGAATTTGACATTTTTTGCCATCATCTGCATCTTGGTTTACATTATCGTTTACAATACGTACATGAAACTATTCAATTTGATATGTAAGTAATTATTTATTAGATTAGTAGAATGAACAGAATTAGGCGAGAGGTCGTGTGCTGGCCACATCAGATTTTTACCTCCCGCCTCATATTCTATAAGGGAAAAATTGTGAAGTAGGTACTTTTCTTAAATATTTTGATAAATAATTAATTTATCGCAATATTTTTTATTTCAAATCAAAGATTATATATTATTTTTTACAATTTTTAGCATTTTGTAAATTGTTCTGTTATAGTACTTTAGGAATTAAAGTATTATTTATAATTTAGAGTATGAAACTTCAGTTTTTGTTATCCATGAACCATGATTGTTTAATAATTACTACGAAAAATTTAATTGATAATGACAGTGTTATAGAGTGACAGTGCCAATAGTGATATGATACATCACCTATAATTTGTATAGTAGTAAAAAGAATAGGGTATGACGGGAGGTTTTGTGCTGGCCACATCCGATTTTTTTTTAACAAACCCATTCTATTTTTAGTATTTTTAACTATTCCTATTAGCAATCACGTGTCTATTTAGTTTCGTTCAGGACCATAAAGTCTAGTAACACATCGTGAGCGTTAACTAGAAAAGGGATCTTCTCTCCCTCGTTTTCGCCCAACAGGATATGCTCCATTTCTCCCCATTTTCAGCTCCATGGTAACCCACTTCCCAAATCTCATTTGAGCACCGCTCTCCGTCAGTCGCCGTCGCATTTTATCCTCGCCGCCTTTGATGTTTGTCCGCATCGGCAAACTCTTTCAAGTTGTTTACAAAACGAGCGCGCGCTCGTACTTCACACCGTCGGCAGAGATGTCTTGGATCCGAGTTTCAAGCGCTTTGTAAGATGGTGAATTTATCACGATGCTTAGTTGTTTATAAGCGCGAGGCTGGAATTTGGTGAGCGTGAGCGATGGAACAGTTGGCGCTCATCTGTCAAAAGGATGATGATGGTGATGGTCAGTTTTTGTGGGATTTGTCAACTAAATGATGTCATTAGCTATTACGAAAGTGGTGCTGAATTTGATGTACTTGCGGCATGGGATCATCAAGTCCATTTGTTATTTTAGCCTAAATTCCTTTTTAGTCTGAAGTTTTGTGAAGCTTTTAGTAAACCAAGAAATCACAGTTTTATACTCCTATAATAATTATGTTTTGGTTCTTTACTTACTTTTGAAGTACAACAAAAATTTAAAGTAAGCAGTATTAAATGTTCTAACATTTTCTGATTGGCCTAAATGAAAATATTCAAAGCCAATAAAAATAGTTTTATTTTTACAATATTAACAGTGCCCGCCCACATCAAAACTGACTCAAAAATATAAAAATCCCAGTCAAGTAAATAAAGTAAAACCATTTCCTGAGCTTTCCAAAATAACTTGCCACTTTATGAACAAGATATATCCGCTCTCGAAAATATTAACGTGTTCAAGTACTTTCATCTTCTGTGCATCAACCCGTATAAGAATATGTACCTTATCGATATTGCGTTAAGGCTGTACACTTGTTGACTGCAATATTGCTGCAATAGAATCAGAATTCATGATTCTAGCAATATCGCTCAAAATAAAAATCTGAAATTTACCATGAAGAATAACAATGCATTACTTAATCGAAAAATTCATACAATACATTGTTGCAACAACAATTAGAGAAAATAAGAATTAATTTATGCATTTTAATATTTCAAATTATGGCCTTATTAATGCATATTTATTAATTTTGTTTTAAATAATCGATTCCTTGCATTGTTCGTAAGAGTGCTATGAAAATATTTTTTGTGAAAAAAATTACACATCTGGCGAAAAAAATAGTAAAAAATCGGCCAAATTGACTATTTTTACCCATTTATTACTAATAGACAATTAAGTATTTCAAAAATATAATTTCATAGCACTCTAGAGTCATCTTTTAACTATCTATATATAAAATATGAACAGTGTAGGTGTACAAACAAGAGCTCAGTTTGTAATATAGCAAGCTCCCTTTTTCACAATATTTTTGGCACAAGTGTAGCGCCTTAAATTTGGTCCGTTTTTGAAATTTTACCTTTTTTCCGAATTCCTAGAATACTCTCGGTTTTACTTTTTTCTATTCCACTCTTTTCCCACTATTACTACTACCTAAAACCAGCCCGAAACTCGTCATTTTGAAGTTGAAAAATACTGTAAAAGTGTTTTCGTTGCGAGTAAAGTGTTAGTTTATTTTTATAAACATTTAATAGAGAAAGAATGGATCTACAGATTTTTAATAATCATGTACAATTTTTAAATCAAAATTTTAAAAAGGTACATCTGTAGACCCATTCTTTCTTTATTAAATTCTTGTTGAAATAAATTTTTTCGGAATTTTTATAATCATGTAGGTACCTACAATTTTTTATTGAAATTTTAAAAAGACACAACTGTTAATTGATCTTTTAAGTATATAATCCATGTTGAGATACAATTTGACCATTCTTGTACTGGCCATAAAACACTTGCTACGTTAGTTCGTTTTGTGCTGGATTTTAGGAGGTAGACGGGCCTCTTAATTCGCATGATGTAGCATTGTCTCAACCTTTTGTACCTGATGACGTATGCAAATGGTTGCTGGCTCCCTGCATCATACCACACATGGTGGCTATTTTACACTGTACCTACATCATATTGCAACCAATATCTGCATTACTCTTTCCATGGTTAATTGCCCGCGTGGTAAATGGCAAAGCCATGGTATATGCAATGACCTGCGGTCAGTCACGTGGCGCACCGGAAATGGACGTCGTCAGTCCCCAGCGAGCGCCAAGCATTGTTCCGGTTGTACACGCGCCACGAATAACAAGTGGGAAGATGAAGACCACAAAAGAGAGGAATAATTTTGTTGGAATTTATCAGTCAGCCCATAGGCGCAACTAGGTCCAATATTTGGCAGGAAGAGGGCAAAAAAATCGTTTAAAAAAATGTAATTAGTCAATTTTTCAGAATTTAAAAATAGATTGGTTGAGTGTTGGTGACATTACGGTTTTCTTACTGAATCAATTCTGCAAAGAATTAATACAAATTAAGGCCCATCTTTTGCTATCAAATGCAAAGCAAAAAAGCATGTTACAATAAATCATTTTGTGAATTTGGTTTTGAAATCGATGACCTCATATTTTAAAATGATGTACTTATAGGTTGTGCTTACATGGCTATAGAATGCAATTTACAAAAAACCTTGCCGTATTTTGTTAAATAATTTCTAAAAATTAGTAAAAATGCGAGTTTTATATAAATTATTACAGTCAATATACCGGTCTTCCGACTAATGTATATTATCGATTTAAAAAGAAAATTTTTATTTTTCTGTATTAATCAACGTATAATATACCTAGATTATTAAATGATAAAAATTAGCTAGTTTTGCTAATTGATGTTACAGCATTTAATATTTGCATTTATTGATTCACTAATGACATGAGTCATGATTCTTCATGTTAAATTTCAATTTGAAATTTTTTATAATACAGCCAGAATCGTTCAAATTGTTAATCTTCTGGATTTACAAGTGTAGCGCCTTAATGTGAGATTAAAAGTAAAAATTGCCGAAATATTACACAAAAATAACAATAATATTAATTTCACCTTAAATCTGGCAGTATGTTTTAAATTTTGTATTTTATGCAAATTATTATTATGGTAAAATAACTTATGACATGAGCATATTAAAATGTCAGTCCGTCATCTTGAAATAAAATGGAGGCTAGCTAACTCAATTTATACTGCACCAATTTGGTTTTTTGGTATGGTATCATGGGCGTAATTAGAATATTTTCCCAAGGGAGTGAACCGTTTATAAAATTAAAGATAAGTAAAAATATGGCGTAGGCGAAAAGTTTTTGCGCAAGTACTATAATAAAATTACTGGAGAAATGTTTAATTCTTATGTCGGCATTACAACTAGATTGAAAGTATTAAAATCAACACTTCAACATCCTGATTACAATCAACAATAATTAGCAATTAAACCGCTGTATCAGTAACATCATAACAGAAATGAAAACCACATGTAGAGTGAACGAGCGATCCAGTAAGCTGTCCTTCGTGTAAACAAAACATAACACTCTTGCAGTAGTACAAGTTGTGAACGGAACCAGATGCGCACTTCTTCAATGAGGATATCGCGTCTCGCATTTAACACGTCTCTATGGCAACCGAGACATATTCACAATTACTTGGAAGGAAATTATAAATGTAACATGTGTCGCGGAGTGTTGACACTTATACTGTTTTGTCTTTCACGCCATCAGAGCCTCCCTAGGATTCTGGGAATTGTCGTCCTCTTGTAGAATTATTTATTAGGATGGATTGTATAATAAATTTGTTTTTATTATCTCCAAAGATAAGCCTTGAATGAATAATTTTATGTTGTGTTCATGCAGGTATTGTAAATTATTGGCCTGTCAACGGAAGTATAAATTTAAGTGTGTGGTACAGGCATGAGCAATTATTAAATATTGTTTTTGGTTTTATGGTATGGTGGATTTTAAATTACGGTGTAATGAACGCACAGCTGCGTGGGTTGACCCACCGAGGTCTTCGCAATTTGTCTTACAAAAGAAAGGACATTATGTTTAGTTCTTTTTTCTGTTGCATACTTGCATCACAGACAATAATTTAATTCCTCTTTTAATTCTTTGTAGCTGTGTTGTAAATTACAATATCCAGCTTTCAATAAAATACATGATGAAACGAGCCCTCGGGAGTTTACTAAACGACAAGTGCGGAAAAAGATTTATAAAATGAGTTCTTTATACTATTTTTCTATTTGCTATCTTCTAATATTAAAATTTAGTCGATTTATGGAAATTTATGTATCTTACGTTTTTGTTCGTGACATTAATATTTAACTGACACTGTTACTGTAAAAGTATATAATTAAATTACTAGTGCAGATATTATAGAAAATATTGAACTTATATGTTTTCTATTACTGTATTCATTCATATTATTGAATAAAAAGTAGGTAATTAATTAAGCAAATAATATTTAGAGGTTAGACTGTTTGTCACTTCTGAGGTTTTTGACAATTGAAGTAAATAAGTATATGTCATCGGATACTACTACTAAGTTAACATTATGTTTAGTTCTTTTTGTATAACTATTTTATGTGCTACATTTTACATTGCTATTTGTATACCTGTTCCACAACTTAGGATAAAAAATTAAAGGGTAGGTACTATATACTGTACGACGGACGTGCTGATCATAAAACAAAAAGAATTTTTTTAAATTTGCAAAAAAATTGCATCGTATTTCAAAAAAACATTTTTTGCCACTGGTCGCTAGTTATTTTTAATAATTTTTTTCAAATCTTCTACAATGAAATTAATTGTTTACCTAATATCTAATACTAATAAATGTCAAATTATCAAATATACCATCAAAACAGTGATACTTAAAATGTACACACGTCGAGTAAACTACCCTTAACTTTGCGAATTTTAAAAAAATTATTTTTATTTCATAACCAGCACGTTATACAGTACCCTTTTTTTGTCCTAAGTTGTGGAACACCCTGTATATTATTTTCTTACAGTTTTGTGAATTATTGGCGCTTCTTTTTAAATATTGACAATGTTTTGATGTGAGCCAAACTCCTAAGCCACGCCCTCATTAAAGTGATAGAACGCAACTTACCTAAAAAAGAAAGAAAAATTAATTAATTAACAATTTATTGTTAACTCTAAAAAGTAATTTACATTATTGAATATAATTTATGTATTCATACTTTAAGGCGAAACTTATAATTAAATCTAAATGAATTAATAATAAAATATCAAGATAATAACGTGTACGACATGACTGTCCATTAATAGAAACATCATCTTATAAATCACAGAGATAAAATCTGTATTTATGTAATAATTAACCATGAACATTATAATGTGAATATAAACAAATAAAACTAATAATTAATGTAGATACTGGTACCTACATCACTGGTTTAGTACATAAAGAGAGAGATTTTATTTTGTAGGTGTTGTTTGATAACTATCTTCATAATTAATGAGCCTGTTAAAATATGGTTAACATGGATTTATATATAATTAAGTAATAAACAGAATATTGGTATTGATAATGAAGGTGAAACTTTTATGATTATGTCAAAAAAAGACCAATAAAAATGCAGAATATTGAATTTCACAGCCAATCAAAATTAGTAGACTTGATTATTTTGTACTAGTAAGGTTGTGTGTCGATTATTCATTACTCGTACTTTTAGGTGATTATTTAAGAAATGAACATTTTTATTATAATCAATATTTCCCATTTTTATTGCATCATTTCTGTCTCTAGGTTTTCTTCAAAAGTCTAGAACATTTTTCACTTGAAATTCACTATTTTATTTGTGAAGAAACACCAAAAACACACAAAACACTGGGTCGAATTCAGCACTCTTCTTTAAGCTAATGAAGCGTCACTAAAAATAACAAACAAAGACACACGCATGTTTCTATCTGTTAATAAAAAAGAGATAAAAGATGTTTCCATGGTAATTAGAGAGCTTCATTAGCTTAAAGAAGAGTGCTGAATTCGGCCCATTGACGTTACTTCTGAATTTTATCAACATATTTGGTTTCTGAAATCATGGATAGCTGCATTTTTTGCCATTTTAATTTAAAACTGGACCTGATTCAATTAATAATCTCTTGAATACCATTCGTAGTCTTAGTTAAGTAGATTATTTTTCTGGTAGTATATTATACAATCATGTACCTTGTGCTTGCGAATATTACTCGTGCTGCGCACTCGTATAATATTCATATCCAAGCTCAAGGAACATTCGTAATACTAGCAGAAAAATAATCGACATAACTACGACTACTTATGGTATTATAAGTGATTCTTTATTTTACACAAAGTTATTTAAATTATACCTAAGTGCGGTAGGGTAATTTTACAAATCGAGGTTTTATAACATAATAACTCATTTATATATTATGTGTTATGTGTAACTAAGTCGTCGGATGTAAATACAGAAAATGGAACGAAAGAACACCTACTTGTTTACCCTCCGTTGGGATTGGGAAAGGATTATATAGCCCAGGTAGAAAACTCTGGCTAAGGAAAGTAGCACGGAACGACACTTTTAGGGACTTAGAACGAAAATGCACGGCACGAATGTGCACGTCACCCAAATAAGATTCTAGTAACCGAAAAAAATACCACTAAACTGGATCTGAGTTAAAATAAGGATTCAAATATATTGTTATAAAATATCGAATTAATAATTAACTTTATAGTTTACTGATACAATAATGCGCATTACACTTATATTAATTTCCCAAGTAAACTAAATTAAATAATGACACAATACCCTGTAGTAATAATTAATAAGCTATTTATAAGTAATTAATTGTAAATAACATAATGCGCTACAGTTTGATATCTTTAATCAAATATCTTGAATTTAAACAAAGTCATGTTTTTAACAAGAAGAAGAAGTCCGACCCTGGCTGGCGCTAAGTAGCGAGCTTAGTATTCCAATGGCTGACGCGCAGCTTGTCATTGACGTTAATTTTCATTAAATGCGTTTGTCAGAGACACGCACGACTAAAATAGCTCGAGGAATTAATGTGTGAACTGCATATGGAGATCACAAGGGACTTCATTTCAAACAGCGTTGTTTTTAAGCAGGAAATGCACTTGTTGACTAGTTCACTCATTCAATCTCATGTCAAAGTAACTAATTAGGTAACTATTTTAATAACAGTATTTGAAACAATTGTTGATAATTTGGTTAAATATTGCTTTAAAGGTAGGTATGACATTACAATGCAATATTACTATGGAAAGTGTATGAAATGACTTGATTCTTAAAATCCAACCGGCAACCTCCTCGTGGTGCAAGTCGGGTAACGCTAAGTTGGTGGTATCAGGCAAAAATGCAGTCTTCTTAAATCTTTCATAACTTTGCGCCTAATCATCCTAGGAACTTCGTTTTTTGCGTCATTTACAAGAAAAGGTGTGAATTGTTTCTACATTTTATTGAATCAACCCGTCCATGTTTTTGCGGACGTTTTAACAATAGTCGAAGTACGACGTTTTTAGGCCAAAAAAACGTCATTTTCATGGATTGAAAATTAGGGTGGAAATACAGATATTCCTAACCAAGCATGTGCCCTCTTACACACGCAGAAAAGAGCTTCTTTGCGCAAAAAAAATTTGTCCCATTTCGTTAAAAAGAATCCAAGTTATGTGGAAAAAACCCCAAAATGCACTTTTTTTTCAAACGCGCATAACTTTGGTTACAAAAATCGTAGACACTTCATTTTTGGTGACATCTACGGAAATTGATTGAATTTAATCGCCTTGATGGTTGATCGACTCGAAAAAAATTTCCAGCTCCGTACACACTTCCAAATTTGGACCTTTTTTCACAAAAAGTTTTGTTTTCTTCAGAGAGGGGCGGAGGGGATTGAAAATGATGGACATTAAAGTTCGCATACAACCCTCTTAAAAAGGACACTTCAAGCTTACCTTGCATCATCAGAACTTCCAAAACGGTCGCATAGAAGCCAAGTTATGACGCTTTGAAAATCACCTAAATTTTGACAAATCTCAAGTGTCTCGTTTTTTGTTTTGACCAGTGTATTTTCATATATAATACCACTAGTGTTCCAAGTTATGTCGATAATTTTTGTTGCCGTATCACGAATGGTTATTACGCTTTATTTTCTCAAGCGTAATAATCATGAGTGATGCAGCCACAAAAATTGTCATATATAATACCATTAGTGACCAGACGGCAAAAATTACCAAAAAATCATAGTCACGTATGGTATTCGGCTTGACAATTTCTCGAATTGGTATTTAGTACCTTTTCTGCCAGAAATATTAGTTTATAAATTATTACTGAAATGTCAAAATAAAGTCAACTGACATAATATCTATAGCAACGCTTCGTGGAGTGAAAATTGTCAGTGTAATTTTCACTAGTGAAAATTGTCAGTATAATTCGTCTGTGATGGTATTCGGAGGACAATTCACCGAACAAAAATGTATTCTTTCTTTATGAAAATGATTTATAAATAGCTTCACTTCCATTACAACAGTTATAACAATAGGATTTTGATTAATAAAGATATATTCAATTGTTTAAAATTGTCGATTGGATCACTAGTGAAAATTGTCGAAAAATTATGTCGCTGCGAGCACTAGTGATAAATTGTCGAAAAAATTCGTTTCAATTGGTGGAAAATTTATAAATCCTCAAAATTGATTGGTCCATTTTTGACAGATGACACATGAATTGAATTGTCAAAAATATGTAATTTTACCTACCACGATTTGTAAATTACAATATAGCAAAAATATTTAAAAACAAAAATGAATATGTCAACGTGACAGATGAAAAGACGTATGACGTATACACAGTTTCTAAAATATTTGGGGCACCATTTTTAAAGAAATCTATATATATATTATTAACTGGACAGTGGACATAATGTAAGAAGGTAATAATAAATTAAAATTTTATTTAGTACGAAGAGCTAATTAGATTTTAATGTCAACCGGAAATGATACTTTGCTTGAAGAACAATAAAATTATTCGCAAAAAGTTTGTGAAATAATTATGACATTTATTACAAAATTATAATTTAAGAAAGCCTTACTAAAACCAAATTCATATTACAGTGTCAAGGCGGCAGGTCATGTGCTGGCCACATCAGATTTTTAAATCTTTAAACTCTCTAATTCTTTATCTTATCTGGTGAACATAAGGGATCGGGCGTAATAAATGTCATAAATACCAATATCTTGAATCAGATTGCAAATTGGCATGCAACCGAAGGACAACTGTAACAAGTGCATATGTTTACTTTAATCAACTTTAATTAAAAGCCTACATGGTTGTCAGCAATTTATACGGTACATTTACCCTAGAGAAAGCTTCTCGATAGCATCAGTCGTCAATTTTTACTATGGACACCAACACGCGGCTTGCTAAACTTTTATTTCACTATTAACTAATTGACAGTTGCGTTCACGTAGCTTTTAATTAAAACGCCCCGTTTACGAACTAAGTTTCATATAATTGCAGTAGCAGTTTCACAAAGCCAATATAATAGGTTTTCTATTTTATATTGTGAAATTAAACTGAGTAAAAAAAATTCTCATTTCAGAAAATCTGTAGGTACAAATATGATTAATTGCTTAAGCGGCCCGTCTACCTTTTTTCCGAATTTCTAGACTAGGTACTCTCGACATTACTGTTTTCTATTCCTGTTTTTCCTCATACTACTACGACTGCCTAAATCAGCCCGAAACTTGTAGGTAGGTACCTACTTGAAAAATATAAATTCATGGTTTTACTTTTCTTTCTATTCCACTCTACGGCTGCCTGAAACCAGTTCGAAACTCGTACTTTGCCGCATCCTAAGCTATGCAATGTCATTTTCAAGTTGAAAAATACTGCAAAAGTGTTTTCGTTGCGAGTAAACTGTTAGTTTATTATTGACTTTAAGGTAATGTTTTTATAAACATTTAATAGAGGAAGAATGGATCTACAGATGTGCCTTTTTAGAATTTTAAAAATAAATTTCTATCAGGAGATATAACCGTGTAAAGTTTGCATAAATTGAAAATTTTTATGAATGTATTTATTAAAATTTTAAAAAGGTACCTTTAAGTACAATAATCCTTGTTGAAATACAATTTTACCATTCTTGTATTGGCCACAAAACACTCGCTACACAGGCGTGCGCAGAACTTTTTATTTGGGGGTGCCAAAATGAATATTTATAATTATCCATTATGAAACACAAAATGCACTTTTTTCAAACGCCCATAACTTTGTGTCAAATCGTTGTAGGAACTTCGTAATTGAACAAATTTCAATGCCCTTTTGGTGGATCGAGTCGACAATTTTTTTCCAACTCGGTACACATCGCCAAAGTTGGACGTGTTTTAGCCCAAAAACATTTTATTTTTGTTCGGATTTTGAAGGGTACGAAAAGAGATCATCCTAATCTGAGTTTATCCCCTTAAAGTAGAGCCACAATTGGTTTTTTTTCCCGAAAGAATCGTCTAATTAATCGCTGAGTTATGTGCGAAAAACCTAAAAATGCACTTTTTTAAAACACCCATAACTTTGTGGCAAATCATCGTAGGAACTTCGTTCTTTGAGTACTGCACAGGGAATTGAACAAATTTTAGTGCTCTTTTGATGGATCATCCCAAAAAAATTGAACTCCGTACACATATTACACATCGTAAAAGTTGGACATTTTTAAAATTAAAAACTTTTTTTTTCACAGGGGTGCTATAAATCGATTGAAAATACGCCGAGTTATGGCGGTTTGAAAATGGTCGAAATTTTTACAAATTTCAAGTGTTTCATTTTTTTTTTCACCAGTGTATATAAATAAGTATTTTGAGGTTCTAAATTTAATATTTACCTACTTATTCAAATTGAAAACTTACAAAACAAATTTTATCAATAAGGCGGGAATAAAAAATATCTCTTTTCGCCGTCGTCGGCCGAAATTTTTATATCTACATTTCGTTATTAATATTATCATTATTACTATATTAGGGCATTAGGGGGTGCCGTGGCACCCATGGCACCCACCGTGCGTACGCCTATGACTCGCTACGTTTAATATGTTTTGTGCTGGTTTTTAGAGGGTAGAGGGGTCTCTTAACAATACCTATATTTAAAGTCTAATACTACCGAAAAAACAATTTAAAAACTTCCAAGGAAATAAAATATGAGTGTAGACTAGTGTGCCAGTTGTGATCAAACGATGTCAAATCTTTTTAAATTGTACGTAATCATTTATGTTCAATTAAAATCCAATTTATTAGCTCTTCGTCTTCATGTTTCGAAATCATTTTTGACAAATCGTTTACCATTTATCAGCAGATGCCAATATCAATAATTTCTATTTAAAATTACCTACGTCTCAAAAACAAATACCTCACCATTTATCCCACTAAACAAAACGTTCCGAAGCCTCTGTGATCTGTGAATTACTCGCGCATATTTCCTTTCATGTTATGAATTATGCGCGTTTACAGCGATAGTTTTACCTCAGTAAAAAACCAACATCAAAACACGTAATTATTTAGTGGCACGTTCTCTCTTAAGCTGCAATAAATTAAATGTCACAGTCGAAGCGATACAAAAGCTACTGACATTATTCTCAAGTCGTTCTATATTTGGATTCTTAATTCTTCGAGGGAATTGTCCCAAGTGGGATCAAGTATGTCGGAGTTAGGAAGTTTGGATGCTGTTTTTATTGGTTGTTTATTGTTGAGGGGATTTAAAAAAATAAGGATTATTTTTGTTGGAACTGGTATTTTAAATCGCTGAGACTAATGAGACGGCTTATTTTGCCAGTTTCGAATTATGATTTTTGCTACCTTGTTATTAATAATGCAATCGCAATAAAATTTTATAAAATATAGGTATATTATTTACAAAAATATCACTTCCGATTAAACAGAAAATGACATCAACTTTCTTATTTCAAATGGAACACTACCTATATATTTTTACATATTTTAATTCTACATATAATTTTGAATGCAATGATGTATTACAATAATTCTAGATTTCATGCAAAATGTCATAAAAATAAATAAACTATCAAAGGTTTAAGTATTATTTAATGAAAAACAAACAAAAGATAACTTTAAAAATTATTTAAAAAATGTTCAAAGTGATCACCATTTTCTTTTACACACATTCTATAGACATTTGCCTATTGTTAATAATTATTTTCACTTATTGTATGTCAATTCTTGATTTTCTTTATTTCGACTTTTTCCTGAAATATTTTGCATGAAATCTAGACTGGTGTTACATCATTGGATTCAGAAACGTGTGTAGAAATCAAATATATAAAAATAGGAGGAGGTAACATTTGAAATAAGAAAGTTGATGTCATTTCCGGTTTAACCGGAAGTGATATTTTTCTAATTCACTCTCTTCCCCACTACAACGACTGCCCGAACCCAGCCCGAAACTCGTACTTTGCCGCATCCTAGCTATGCAATGTCATTTTGAAGTTGAAAAATACTGTAAACATGGCTCCATTATTTCCATAATAAGTTCTGTATTTTTTAAAGAAATTAAGTAAACAAATTATTCGAAAAAGGAAGGTTAGCTACAGGCTTCTTGCTTTTTAAATTTTATTTTTTTCCATTTGTAATGACTGAAAAAAATCATATCAAATCGTATCAAATAATGACAAAAAACGTCATTTTTACATATTTTTTACTTCAAATTCCTAGGCCAAAGACAAAAAAAAAAAAAAAACTAGAGGCATTAAGACATCCTTTGTTAATACACTCATATGTAAAAGCATCATATTTCAATTTCAATAAAGTAAACGTATGGGAGGCGTACCTACACCTCTGTAGACGAACACCTTAACCAATATCTTATCTAACTAATTCTAAGTTTAAAACAGGTCTGATCTATTCATCCGACTTAGTTATTTGCATATTTACATTTACTATTCTAAAAAGGCTTCAACCATAAAATTCTGTTGTTAGTTATGAATATATGCATCTACATCTACGTAAAATGTTTAAAACTCCAAGGATGTAGGTATAATTCTCCATGCGTTGGCTGCACTTCTTCTACGCTTGTAGTATTTTAAGCACACTGGATTTACCAATGATTAATGAAAGTCACTGACTTCCGGAATACGTGAGTTTTTTCTATTATTGGGCCGTATAATTCATGGGTATTTTTACAGCTCACTTGAACTCGAGAACTTGCAGCGAGAATTTATTTTCAAAAAATACCTCACAAGAAATAAAGCACGAGATATTTTTGAAATTTAATCACTACTAGCGACATATTTATGCGAATGTTTTTAATTTTTAAGAGTTGGATTTTTGGAATTGTAAATTTGTTTGTACTAAATAATATCAAATAAATTTAAAGTTTGTACATTTTCTTGGAACTAAATCATAATGCCGGTTTGTTCTTTTTAAGTGCGTTCGAAGAATCTAAAAATATAGCATGTCATAGTATCAATTTATCATGAATAATTAAACAAAGATTGGTAGAACACTACTTGTCTAAACCACGTCGTTCATAATGTATTTATGCGTTAATAGCGCCCAGGGTTTCTGGATCACATGCATGTGATCGTTCTCACACAACTTACGATGTGCGTCATCACCGAGTCATCACGGAATAAAATGTTGTGACCACAAATAATCTGCATTTTAAAACAACTTTGGATATTGCGGATAAACACTTGCGAAATTATTTACCATTTTAATCTAACATTCACAATTTCCAGGAAATAAATGTATGTTTTTTTGTATTTATTTCTTTTAAGGCGCTACACTTGTAAATCCAGATGATTAACAATTTGAACGATGTATTATAAAAAATTTCAACCTGAAATTTAACATAAAGAATCTTGACTCATTACTGAATCAATAAATGTAAATTATTAATTGCTGTGACACAAAACTTGGAGCTAATTTTTATCATTTAATAATCCATAGTATACGTTGATTAATGCACAAAAATAATAATTTTCTTTTGAAATCGATAATATACATTAGTCGGAAGACGGGTATAGAGAGATTTTATTAAAGTTAACCCATTGACTGTAATAATTTATGTAAAACTCGCATTTTTAGTAATTTTTAGAAATTATTTAACAAAATACGGCAAGGTTTTTTGTAAATTCTATAGCCATGTAAGGATAACCTATAAGTACATCATTGTAAAATATGAGGTCATCGATTTCAAAATCAAAGTCACAAAATGATTGATTGTAACATGCTTTTTTTCTTTGCATTTGATAGTACGAGATGGGCCTTAAGCTACGTTTCCACATTCCACCTCTTAACATAGTCACAATTTTTATTTTTGAACATAACCTTGAGAGTTTGAGAAACGAGAATATGGCTGAGCGATTCCAGCTACTGTTTTAGTCTTTGGTGTTTGGTAGCTTAGCTGTCATTAGTTTTGTTTGGTTTTTGAGGGTTGTTTTCGTAAAAATACAGACCATTGAACAAGAAATGTTATTCGTACATTTGTAAAAATAGAAGAATTGCTGGTATTCAATAAACACTGAAATAACCTCAAAATGTCAAGTTGAATTTATAATTTTTTAATATTACTTTTCTTTGTTTTTATAATTTATGACAGCAATCCTAATATATGTAATTAATTAAAAAAATAATTTAAAGTTTGGTAATTCTAGTTTGTGCACCACAATAACAGTATTTTGCATTACAAATAATTTAAATTCAAAGGCCGATCCTGACGCAAAGCCTAGTAATTGACTGACATATTCAACATTTGACTGCCTTCTTCTCATCTTGCTGGTACTGATTGTTTATGCAGACATACGGGTGTCACAGTGGTGTTGATTTTCATCTGTTTTAACTACGACTTCAACTGTTGAACTGAGCTCGTTAGAGATGAGTTATTACTCTTTGTTGCATGGATGCTGTAGATTCAAGGCGATGATTATGAGATTGTAGGTGGCTGGTGTTGAGTAGAATAACGAAGTAAACTAAAAAGTATCTATTTTAAAAGCTAGTGTGCTACTGCGAATATTAAACCGTTGTTATTTTACACCTGTACTGGATGAATCAGTTCTTAAATAGGTGTAGATTTTTGCAATATGATCATTATTATTGATGAAACAAACAATATTTACGTTGGTTTCGCCGCCATTACGTTATATATATTATGATTAAATTACTTTATCATTTAATTTATAGTTTTCAGTTCAATTATCGAAATTAAGAACACTAATTACTAATTTATCTAAACCTTTTTAGAAGTGAACTGTAATCTGTCATATAGCAAATTAATTTTCTGTTCTTATAGGCCTATTTTGCTTTTGTAAACAGTTGTCTATTTCAAAAACTTACCGAGGAAATTTGTTAAGTGTAACTTATAACATTTATTTCTTTTTTGTAAAAAATTCTCAGAATAATCCATATTGAATTTATTATAGGATATATATAAATCCTTTACCTAAATGAACTGCAAAATAACCGACAAATAAAATTAACCAAAAGGACGACTTGAAGATAATAAAAATAATACACGGATAAAACTTAATTTGTGTCCTTAATTTTGCTGATCAAAACGATTAAATCATAGACCTAATAAATAGTATATTACATTACAAGTCATGAAAATGTTTCATTGCAGACGAGGAGGCGTTTGAAGAATGCGAGGATGCGCAGCGTCCGAGCATTTCTTCAAAGTCTCCGAGTCAAGCAAAGACATTTTTATGACGCGTGATGTATTCTGTTTTTTTTTAAATCGGCAATTAAGCTTAAAATTATAAAAAAAATTAAGTTTGCATAAATCATCAGAGCTGTGACAAATTTTAGAAAAAGTTGTCATGACAAGTAAACAAAGTTGAAAGTAAAAATAAAATTTTCATGCCTAGTCATGAAAATCTTACTTTCATGACGCAAATTAGTCTGGAAATGACGATTTTCATGCCGATTTTGAAAAAAATGATCTTTATAAAGATAAGTCTGCATATGTTATTGAATCCTTGTTGTGATTGCACGATGACATCTGTTACATGAAAACAAACGAAAGCGGCAATGAATCGTGAATCTTGCGTGCCATGGAATCGTACATTTATTTCTTCAGTGCAGTTGTATTTATTTATAAATGGACACAAATATACCTTTTATGTCGCTTTTATGCTGATGTTATACTTCCGACTGTCTTGTTTGGATTTTGCATCCATTTGTCTTTGCCATGTTTGTGGTACTGAAGAGAATTTCAGGGTGCATATGCAACAGCAGAAAATCCATGCAACAGAAAGCGAATGCATTTTCTGACATTTGCACTTTCTGACATTTGCACTTTCTGATGTTTGCATTTTCTGATACTTGCACTTTCTGTTAGATGCAATTTTCTGTGATTTGCGCTTTCTGTAAAATGCGCGTTCTGATGCTTCCACTTTCTGACGCTTGCACTTTCTGACGTTTGTACTTTCTGTAAGATGCACGTTCTGATGTTTGAGCTTTCTGAACAATGCGTTTTCTGTTGTGTGCAATTTTCTGTAAATTGCACTTTCTGATGTTTGCGCGTTCTGGCGTACAAATTTTCTGTAATTTGCGTTTTATGATGCTTGCAATTTCTGTAGTTTGCGCTTTCTGTTGAATGCATTTTCTGCTGATAAGTGCGTTCCCGAATTTCAGATTACATTACTACCTCTCGCTCTCGCCTCATAGGTATTCTATAAGAGAGGTGGTCAAAATTTTCGAGTATGAGTTTTTGGTGGATAAGCACGTTTCAGGCTCTCTACAATACGAATTTACTATTTTCACGATGATGTCTGCGATTTTTCGTCCACGATAAATTAAAAAGTATCAAACCGTGTATAACCAAATTTCATATTTAAGGTTTTAATAAGAATCTTAACAAACGGATAAGATTTTGGTAAAAATCCGCAAACCGTAAGTACTACTTTTTGAAGCTTGATATAGTTTTCCTTAAATATATTGGTACATTATTTATTTAAGACAATTTTTGCAATTAAAAAGAAAAGAAAATATAATGGGTACAGTTAATTTTAAATATAATTTTCTGAATCTGGTAGTATTTAACAGTTAAATAAAGTGCAACTAATATTCTACTTTTTTGAAATTCCAGTATCTTGTTGTCCATGATTATATGAAATTTATTTCTACACAAAATTTTAATGATTATGACAGTAACAATACACTTGACATCTTTTGCTTGCATCTTGGTCTACATTATATTATATTTGCACTTAAAAATTCATATATTTTGGACTGGAATACATAAGTACATAAAATCTAAGTTTTTGTTTAATAATATAATTAATTAATTAATTGGTTATAGTAACCAAAGTGAATTCGAACTTATTTTAAAGTTAGTTTTAGCGAGGTTTTTAGTTTTATTAGAGACATGATTTATACGATGACATTTTTGTACCCTTGTGTTTAGTGAAAAATTGACTTTAAAAAATTATTAGGCGAGACGAAAACTGCTTTGTCAATTGTCCGGAAAATTGATTTTTTGCTGCCATAGAACCTCAAATACTTCGCAAGACAAGAACATTAAAATCTCGTTTGATGAATTGGTCATATACGCACAGTCTTTCTTCTCCTTGATAAAACTCCAAACAAATTATCTGTTAGATAATTAAAAATTCAACTATTACAGTTGGATATCTACTTTGGACATTAATAATATCGAAAATAAAACTGTGTTGATGATCACAGATAAATCATTTAATTGATCAGATCGATTAATTTCTTTGATCGATCAGATTTTGATGTTCGATCAGATTTTATTGATCGTTTGAATTTGGATGATCGATAAAATTAGTTTAAATGATTATAAAAATTCCGAAAAACTTATTACGGTTATAGTCTCATGATAGAAATTAATTTTAAAAATTTTAATAAGACACATCTGTAGATCCATTCTTTCTCTATTAAATGTTTATAGCAACATTATCCTAAAGTCTATAATAATCTGACAGTTTACTCGCAACGAAAACACTTTTACAGTTATTTTCAACTTGAAAATGACATTGCATAGCTAGGATGCGGCAAAGTACGAGTTTCGGGCTGGTTTCAGGCAGCCGTAGTAATGGGGAAAAGAGTGGAATAGAAAAAAAAATTTGTTTGATTGATAATATTTGTTTGATCGATAATATTTCTCCCTATTTTTGTAATTAACATAAAAATGCAAGAATACTATTTTATTTAAGTCTATTACCCACATTAATGACAGTACCAATCCTTCAATATTTAATACCACAGATAGATAAATAATTAGATCGTTCTAATCAATTTGATCGATCAGATGGATCAGATCGATTAGATCATTGAGATCGACCTGATCAATTAGATCGATCATAAATCGATTTAATCGATCAAATCTGACAATCGAAGATCGATCAAAAAATTTGATGATCGAACAACCCTACTGGGCAGTACTACATCATACGGAAATTTTTTGAGAAGCTAAACTGGGATGTACCAAACTGGGTTCAACCTAGTTGTCAGTACCAAAGAGATATATCCTCCCCATATTCGGTAAAATGAAGATTGTACTATAATATATTTTGTTGTTAATGTCCATATTATAAATTTAAAACATTTACTCTAGTGCCTCTGCTTTGTTATTGTTTTCCTTCTCACGACTCGGTGACTAAGTAGCCACGACTTTGCATCGTGGTGGCTGTGCAAGTAAACTAAACAACAGCACATCGTGGCTTGACCTGAGACCCGAAGACCCGGCTCGAAAGAAGACCTACTGGATTCTAGTACGCAGTACGGGTTTCTACTGAATACATTTGACTACCTATGTCAACTGTGAACTGTCATAGTTGGTTTGGTTGTTTATGTTGTAGTTCTGTAGTTGTGTTTTTTTAGTAGATATTGTGGGAATTCGTTGTGTTACATTAATCGTTTAAATAATTATAAATTATTTATTTGGATAGTTCCTCTGTTACTACTGAATATATTTTGTTTAGAAAACAACATTTCGGAAACAATGTAGGTACTTCCATCTTTTTTCAGGTAAAAATTAAATTACTTTATAAAGGCAACTATCGTCTGATTAAATTTAGTTGCCCTCATTTTTAATAAATCTATCATAAAATTTTCAAAATATTTTGACAAAAATTTGATGAGTGTAAAACGAAGAAAACTATTTTTCTATTGGCAATTTATGAGATGAGGAAATTGAAGGTCAACTTGCTCAATTTATTGGTGAATAAATTGGATCGCGCAAAATCGGCTTTGCCCTAAAACATTTCTTCTACTAGCTTGTATTTGAATTTTCTGTAAAATTGATTTATCTTTTCAAACATGAATTTTAAAATTTTCAAAAAACTTTAACAACTAATTATTGAAATATAAAGCTTGAATTACATTATACTTTTTTCGGCTAGAAACTTTGACAATTTTCATACTTAATTCTAGAATGCTCACTTGGATAATGTAAATCAAGAAAATTTCGATCCAAGTTTCATACTAGAACCGTCTTTTTATATAACCTCAAAAATAATAAAGTTAGTGACAGCAGAATAACTAAATTGTAGGTACATAAAACTTCATCACTAATACATTAACCGAGTACGTTGACAACCTCAACTGACAATTTATTACATTTCTTTTTAAATTTTCAATGGCAGTATTGGTCGATGAGCTAAATAAAATATGGCAGTGCAAGAACAAATTTTAAAACTAGATTCTAGCCGAATTAAGTATCTAAAAAAAGTTCTTTTTTCTAGCCGAAAAAAGTATAATGTAATTCAAGCTTAAGTACTTTAAATTGAAAAATAACACTCTCATCGACGTATACTTTGCTTCATGGGAAATTACTATTTTATAGATTCATTAATTAAATTTATGACAAATAAAATCATGAAGCGTAGGAAATAAAATGTTTATGAAAGCAGTGATGGATATTAATAAATTAAAATGGAAACAATTAAATATTTATAACTTGTCGTAAATATTAATATTCAAGGTGTAAGTGATATGCTGTTAAGAATTAATAAGACGTATAGGTATAACTTATATAAAAATATTTACTAAACGTGCTACCGCATATAAATTTTTAAATATACCTAAATAATTCCTTTATTCAAAGTAGCAAACATTTTTCATAGCCTATTTTTATATCACTCAATTCTTAAATATTTATGCAGAACAATCTTTTAAAATGTAAACACACCATCCATTTTTATATTTAACAGATGCATAAACACCTCTTTCAAAATTCTTTGAAACATAAACTGCAACTTTATACACAAAAACCTGTTTCTTTAACAAGTGTAACACAATATTCGAGTATGTCACAATGTAACATATTCTTAGTTTTTTTCACTTCGTCATACAGTAAAAGAATAGCGAAATAACTCATAACTTGCATTTCTTGTTATGTAGTTGTCATTCATTGCATATAATTTTTTTTAAAGAAAAAAGTTGGTCTGGTTTTATTGAATATTCACATGTGCCGTACATTCTTCAAGAAGTAAGGCGTGAGAATAATAATGACATGCAAGTCGGTGTAAGCTACTGTAATAATATGTAATACGCATATGGCTCTTTATACATAAATAACAATTTTTGTAGTTTTAAGCTCTGTTCGCACGAGGATTCTACCAAGATACTGAATCCTGGAAATGAAAAAGTTTAAAGATTCTGAATCTTGAAAAAAACATCATGGTTTATTCTATTCTTTTTACTTCCCCGACCTATGTAATAGAGGAAAGTATTGTAATCGTGATTTTTTGACAGTTCGAGGTTTTGGTGAATCTTCACGTTTAAGACCCTACTGAGCCCAAAAAACATAATTTTAAAAAAAGTCAGTCTGTTAGTCTGTCGGTCTGTCAGTCTTTCTAGATTTTGCATAACTTAAAAACGCGTTGGAATTTTTGACTGAAATTTTATATTTAAGATCTTGAGCCAAAATCTCGTTAATGAGCTTTATTCAACCAGTAGTACCAACTTTATAAAAATAACTGTTTTATTTTTATCAAAATACTATCGTGTGTGGTATCAAATTAAAGCTCTCGTTAATAGAATTCTAGTAGAAAAACAAAAATAACATTTACACGATCGTCAATTGTTAAATCCATTATATTAACTTCACCGTCTTGTCTACGTCAAAAATGACCCACTTTCCGGGATCGTATCGAGCTGAAATTTTGCAAATAGACTTTTGTCACCTAACAATGCACATTGGCAAAATTTCAGATTATCCGCCATCTTGAAACGAAATGGCGGCTAGTTATCTCAAAATGTACTGCACAGATTGCTGTCAAATTTTTGTACAGTACTAGCCAAGGATCTAACTTATGGTATAGATTTATATTAAAATGTCAGTCCGCCATCTTGAAACAAAATAGCGGACAGATATATGAAAATGTACTGTAACTATTGCGTTCAAATTTGGTACAGTAATAGCTAAGAATCTGTCTTGAAACATAGGTAGGATTAGGTATATTAAAATGTTAGTCCGCCATCTTGAAACAAAATGGCAGCTAGCTATCTCAAAATGTACTGCACCGATCTGGTTCAAAAACAAAAATTTTAATAAATATCGATCGAGTCTCATATAATAAAGGATTTATAGTGAAAAACTTTGTTTTTACGGGTTCGTTTTTTTTTATAAATTAGGTATTCAAATTATACCGAGTTTGGTGTCAATTTGTATTTTTGAGAAATACACGATGCAAGCACACGGATTTGATTTCGTTTCGGGAAATTGATAGATGATGTTTTGTGTCGTGAAATTGTTAGAAATAAGTTGCCGTGGAAACGACAAAACAATTCTCAAAAAATTATCATCTCTTATGGTATTACCCCTGACAATTCCACTCATAGTTTTCCATCCAATCAAAACACAGTATTTTGCTGAATTGTACCAATCACAGACGAACTACAGTGACAATTTTCACTAGTGAAAATTACACTGACAATTTTCACTAGTGAAAATTGCCGCGAAGCGTTGCTTAGATATTATGTCAGTTGTTGATTGTTTAAAAAAATACATTACTTTTTTTGGAATAAATAAAATCATTTGAGAAATTGTCAAGCCGAATACCATACGTGACTATGATTTTTTGGTAATTTTTGCCGTCTGGTAACTCCTGCTTGTTGCTTTAGAAAATAAACACTCGTGCTACGCACTCGTGTTTATTTTCGACGCAACAAGCAGTCGTGACCAGGCGGAAAAAAAAATCATAGTCACGTATGTACGTACGTACGGACGTATGTATGTCGCATAACTCAAATACGGTTAGACGTAGAAAGTTGAAATTTTGTATTTAGGACTGTTATAGCATCTAGTTGTGCACCTCCTATTTTTGGTATAAACCGGAAGTAGTACTTTTTACTTCCTTGTACGAAGTAAGGAAGTATTGTAATCGCGAAAAATTTCGGTTCTCAGATTTTGACGGAAATATCCGTTTTGACCTTTTCTGAATCCATTATGACTAGTTTCGACGTGACGCCTGTACGTACGTACGTACGGACGGACGTATGTGTGTCGCATAACTCAAATACGGTTAGACGTAGAAAGTTGAAATTTTGTATTTAGGACTGTTATAGCATCTAGTTGTGCACCTCCTATTTTTGGTTTCAGTCTACAAACCGGAAGTAGTACTTTTTTAAAATATTTCGATAAATATTTAATTTAAGACAATTTTTTTAATTTTAAATGAAAGATTATGTGATTATTACCTACAATCGGTATTTTATAAATATTTTTGTATCTGCTATCATTTAAAAATAATTAAAGTATATATTTATAATTTAGTATTTCGGTATCTTGTAGTCCATGATCGATTAACATTTGTTACTGCGTAAAATTTAAATGATTATGACAGTACAGTGACAATAGTAAAATATGCTTTATATCTTCTTCTGCAGTTTAAATAAAATGACTAAAATAAATTTGTGAGTATAGTAGCAGTACTTATACATTCATATATTTGTATAATATTATATTTCTACATTTTAGTTATTAAGAAAAGTATGAACAGTTTAATAGGCGTACAAGGAAGTCATGTGGTGTCCACGTCAGATTTTTCAAATATTTCGATAAATATTTAATTTAAGACATTTTTTTTTATTTTAAATGAAAGATTATGTGATTATTACCTACAAACGGTATTTTATAAATATTTTTGTATCTGGTATAATATAATAGTATATTATGCAACAAGGGAGTGAAGTGTATGATTTTTTTCAGAGGTGTAAGATTGTAACCCGACGCGAAGCGGAGGGCTACAATACACCGAAGGAAAAAATCCGATGTGGCCAACACATGACCTCTCGCCATATACTCTACTATTTTACTAAGTGTGTATGAAAGTACTTACTCACAAATATACCATTGTACTAGAAGGGAATTCGGGAATTGTAGTTTTTATAATATTATTAAAGTTTATTATGACCTTATAAATACTAAATGACATTTCATATTTTCTATTTCAATTTTCCAAAAAGTCAAAAATTCATATGACATTAACACTCAAATATTTTATTTTTTGTTTCCATAGGTAGGCAGATAAATCAAAATTGTAACAAATTTGTAGAATTTTTAACTTCTTGTAATTGGAAAATGGTGCTAGATAGAAACAACGTTTTGAATACATATTGTAGACAGTAACATTTAGTATACAATGTTTTTAAAAAAATTCCTATTAATTCATAAATTTTGAGAATATTCCAGAAAAACTCTTTAGATCTTCAAGAAACTACCACTTTCGGTTGCACGATCAACACCAAAATCTAATCAGATCTAATCTAGGGTGTCAGAATATTGTATACAAAATTTCAAATTTTTTTATTCAGTGGTATTTGAGTTATCGTACCTCCAACATCCATCCTGACACACACTGACACACACACAGACACACACACACACACAGACATCATCGTGAAATTATCAAAATCGTGTTCTAGGGACCTCAAAACGTGCTTATCCATTGAAAACTCACTATCGAAATTTTAGCATGATTACAATACCTCTCTTACAGATATGAGTGGCGAGAGGTAAAAATGCACTTCACTCACGTGGTGCATATACTATTTTATCCGCGACTAGCATTTATATCCTATTATAGGTAGTTATGATATTTATATTGGCAATAATTAAAAACATTTTGAGATTAATACTTACTTGGTTACCAATTTAACAATATCCATAAAACATTTGAAATTCTTTTGTTATCAACAAATTATTTTATTAGAGCACGTTACAGTTTACAGAGTATTTTTAAACTAACTGGATGGAGATTGTGAAGAGCTATTTGAATAAGTGGCCTTTACCAGATATGCCGAAAGTTTTTATTGGATTTAGGAACGGTAAACCTACGAAACAGAACATAGGACACAATACAATTAGTAAGATGTCGAATATAATAGCAAAATATTTGCACTTACCAAATTCCGAAAATTATACGGGACATTCCCTGCGACGAACTTCCGCTACCATTTTCAGAAAGCGGTGGGGAAATATTGTTGTTGAAACGACACTGGGGATGTAAATCCGGAGCGATAGCAGAGGACTACATAGAAGAATCCATTGCCCATAAAAAAGAATTGCACAAATGGTACAAGGATCATCTCAACCATCAATAGTAATTATAGCTAGTAATCAGATTCCTTCGTCATCTTCATTTAGTGACCAAATGCTAGAATTTCTGAATGAAGTCAAACAATCCCATCATAACTTCAATAACTATTGGTGGCTCTAATAATACCTTCCCAAACTCTGGTACGTTGGTTTACGAAGCCAGTACTTAAATGGGTGGTTCTGCCTCGCTAAACTCTGACACGAGTGCGCCAGCAGTCAACATGTATCACAATTGCACTATCAATTTCTACTGCAAATAAAAAATAAATTATTCTTAATGTTTTGTGTTTTCTAATAAATTAAAATAGTACATTTTGTTGCCGTCAAGCATATTTGGGTTTTTTTTTGAAATGTTATTATAACCTTAAAAACGCTACATTAATAGTCACATTCAAATTATAATAAAATAAACATTTACTTACCTATTTAAAGATTCACCAGTAAGAATTCGCAAATAATCAAACAAAATAATAATAATAATAATGCGCAATTCTATCTCACATGTGACAGGAAATAAGTTCTCATGTCATGACTGATTTTACTGGAACTGGAAGTTATCTACAAACTATGTGGCGCGAAAATTGAATTGTGAATTTACAATATTAATTTTGGATTCTTCAGTTTCCTTATAAAAGTGAGTTAAAGTACCGGAAGCAGTAGATAATAATTCATTATTAACTGCTTCCCGTTTCTAAGCAAATACGTTATAGAAATACAACTTCTTGAGACAAAAAAGATCAATAATTGTGTGTTTCCATGGCTAGTCGCGGATAAAAATAATTAAAGTATATATTTATAATTTAGTATTTCGGTATCTTGTAGTCCATGATCGATTAACATTTGTTACTACGTAAAATTTAAATGATTGACATGACAGTGACAGTGGCAGTGACAATAGTAAAATATCGTTTATATCTTCTTCTGCAGTTTAAATAAAATGACTAAAATATATTTGTGAGTATAGTAGCAGTAGTAGTAGTACTCATATATTAATATATTTGTATTATATAATTCTACATTTTAGTTTTTAAGAAAGGTATGAACAGTTTAATAGGCGTACAAGGAAGTCATGTGGTGTCCACGTCAGATTTTTTTTATTTTAAAATGAAATTCTGAGCCTCTAATTTTTTAGTTTTATGACATTTTGTTACAATTGCAAAATTACGAATTTGAGTTTTTTTCCCACTTTCCAAAGTGTTTGGTTGCTTATAACGAAAAATTGAGTCATAGGATCTTCTTCGGACTTCTCAGTCTTTAATCAGAAAGGTTTGAAGAATATTTAACGAAATTTTCAGCCAATTTGACAGAGCCCACTTTTACCTTACTTTTGTGCGGGGTCCTTTTTACCTATGTAAAGGAAGGTAGGTATTGGAATCATGCAAAAAATCATTTTTGATAGTTTCCCGATGGCCGATGATGTCTGTATGTATGTGTATGTGTGTGTGTGTATGTGTGTGTGTGTATGTGTGTGGGTATGTATGTGGTCAAGGGGTGTTAGTCACATAACTCAAATACGAATTACCCAAAAATTTTGATATTTGGTATTTTACAATTGTATACGAATTGGAGGAGCTCATTAGATTTTGGTACAAATATCTTTACCGGAAGTGATATTTTTTGAAGATTGAAAGATTAAGTGTAAAAAATTTCTATAAATTTGGATAAATATACCTAGTATTTATTTGTAATAAGAATAAGAGGAAAAGTTATTTGCACTTTACGTTATAAAAAAATTGTCTTTATCTGGTAGCATTAAAGAACTGCAGTAAAATTTACAAAATAAATTTATCAAATAAAACGTTGAAATCTTGTAATCCATGTTCGGTTGATTTTTGTTTCTGCATAAAAAATATTGACAGATGAGACGGGTGACAAGTTGGCATACTAGCGCTATATAAGTCATAAGTAAGCTATTAAATGTAGTAACTGAACGGAGGATTGCTTCAACACAGAAGAGTTTTCGTGTGAATGAATCTTTTGATTCAAGGTGATACTAATTTCTGTGTTTGAATATTTTAGATTTTTATTTGTATATTTTAAATGGGCACCAGATTGTACGTATACATTTCTGTTTAAAGTCTAGATATGGCGGAAGGTTGTGTGATGGCCACGTCAGATTTTTTTTACTTTTTTCATAATTTTTGTGTTTAATGACCTGTAAGTGAGTAGAGTATGGCGAGAGGTCTTGTGCTTGTCACATCAGATTTTTTCACATGTTATTTAAATTGTGCCGAATTTGGTATCAACTTAAATAGTTTGGAAAAAACAATAAATTTATTTAAATTTTGCTGAATAAAGCATAATATTAAAAGCGTTATGAAAGAAAGTTATTAAATCTTATAGTCAGGGAAGTACTGTGGTGGACAGAGCAGATTTTTACTTATACAAATATATTAATATATAGGTACTACTACTTACAAATATATTTTAGTCATTTATTTAAATTTCAGGAGAAGATAATAAACGATAATTTACTATTGTCACTGTCATTGTCCATGTCATAATCATTTAAATTTTACGCTTTATACGTTAGTATATTTTATTCTGGATTTTAGGAGATAGACGGGCCTCTTAAGTGACACATAAAATTTAAGTACAGGCAGCAGGTAGAATCTTCAAAGAATCCTCGTGTGAACAGGGCTTTAAGAATTGGTATGAAAGAATCAACAATAATTTTTTGTAATTCCAAAATTAAAATTCAAAGTTATTTTAGTTACACAACGGATTTTTATAAAAGAAACTTTTTTATCTGATATCAAGAAGATAAAATACTCTAAGCCAACATCAAAGGAAAATCACTCAACAAACAATATAAATAAAGAATTCCAGCCATCCAACAAATATTTTTCTTCCTGCGTCCAACATTACACATGTTGTCTTAAAAGATTTCACCTGAAATAATATACAGTAAATCAGTCACACATCAAAGTAAAAAACAAAACACACTCTCAGGGAGTTCTAAAACGAAATAGAGTCGCTCGTTGATATTTTTAAAACCGCCTAGTAATAGCCAGTGCTCAGCACGTTAATAAAAACATTAAGAGCGAAATATTTCTCCTCTCGCGTGAAATCTTTCAATGTCCAGAGGAAATCACGCGCTGTATTTCTGTCAACGTCAGACTGAAATAAATGCACAGACACATGCGCAGTAAGTTCACTTGGGCCCATTTGTCACCCCGGAAGATCAGTTAGTAGTTCACTTAAATCAAATCTGACTGATGATCCAAAGGGGTTGCTTTCATATTCTTAAGAAGGTCGTCTACCTTTTTTTCGAATTCTTCCTCACTACTACGGCTGCCCGAAACTCGTACTTTCCCGCATCCTAGCCCTAGCTATGCAGTGTCATTTTGAAGTTATTTTTATACTGTAAACATGGCTTCAGATTCCCATAATAAGTAAGAAATTAAGTAAAACAAAAAATTTTCGAAAAAGGAAGCTTAGCTGCATGCTTCTTGCTTTTTAAATTTTTCTTTCCATTTATAGTGGCTGAAAAAAATAATATCAAATAATGATAAAAAACACAAAAAACCTCATTTTAATTTTTTTACTTCAAATTCCTAGGCCAAAGACAAAAAATAAAAATCTGACGTGGACACCGCTTGACTTCCTTGTACGCCTATTAAATTGTTCATACTTTTCTTAATAACTAAAATGTCGAATAATATAAAAAAATCTGACGTGGCCACCACAAGACCTTCCGCCATACCTACTTTATTCTTTTAACTTATTATACAAATATATTAATATATGTATACCTAAGTACTACTACTACTGCTACTATACTCACAAATATTTTATTTAAACTGCAGAAGAAGATATAAAGCATATTTTACTATTGTCACTGTCATGTCATAATCATTTAAATTTTACGTAGTAACAAATGTTAAGCGATTATGGACTACAAGATACCGAAATACTAAATTATAAATATATACCTACTTTAATTATTCTTATATGATACCAGATACGAAAATATTTATAAAATACCGATTGTAGGTAATTATCACATAATCTTTCATTTAAAATAAAAAAATCTGACGTGGCCATCACACAACCTTCCGCCATATCTAGACTTTAAACAGAAATGTATACGTACAATCTGGTGCCCATTTAAAATATACAAATAAAAATCTAAAATATTCAAACACAGAAATTAGTATCACCTGAATCAAAAGATTCATTCACACGAAAACTCTTCTGTGTTGAAGCAATCCTCCGTTCAGTTACTACATTTTTAATAGCTTACTTATGACTTATATAGCGCTAGTATGCCAACTTGTCACCCGTCTCATCTGTCAATATTTTTGATGCAGAAACAAATATCAACCGAACATGGATTACAAGATTTCAATGTTTTATTTGATAAATTTATTTTTTAAATTTTACTGCAGTTCTTTAATGCTACCAGATAAAGACAATTTTTTTATAACGTAGATTGCAAATAACTTTTCCTCTTATTCTTATTACAAATAAATACTATATTTATCCAAATTTATATAAATTTTTGACACTTAATCTTTTCAATCTTCAAAAATATCACTTCCGGTGAAGATATTTGTACCAAAATCTAATGAGCTCTTCCTATTCGTATACAATTGTAAAATACCAAATATCAAAATTTTTGGGTAATTCGTATTTGAGTTATCCGACAGACGGCATCGGCCCGGACCACACACATACACACACACACACACACACACACACACACACACACACACACACACACACACACACACACACACACACACACACACACACACACACACACACACACATACATACAGACATCATCGGGAAACTATCAAAAATGAGTTGTAAGGACCCTAATTCGTGCTCATCCACTAAAAACTCACTACCCGATTTTTTGCATGATTCCAATACCTTCCTTTACAGGTAAGCGGAAGGTAAAAATTTGTCTTAAATTAAATATTTATCGAAATATTTGAAAAAAGTATTACTTCCGGTTTGTAGTTTGAAATCAAAAATAGGAGGTTCACAACTAGATGCTATAACAGTCCTAAATACAAAATTTCAACTTTTTACGTCTAACCGTATTTGAGTTATGCGACATACATACGTACGTACGTACAGACGTCACGACGAAACTAGTCATAATGGATTCAGATAAGGTCAAAACGGATATTTCCATCAAAATCTGAAAACCGAAATTTTACGCGATTACAATACCTACTTCCTTTTTACTCTGTACAAGGAAGTAAAAATATAGAAGCATTATTAAGACATCATTTGTTAATACACTCATATCTAAAAGCATCATATATTTCAATTATAATTAAAGTAAACGTGGGAGGCATACACCTATGTAACGCTGTCAAATTTTAGGGTAGACAAACACCTTAATAACAAAATTTAGCGTCTAAAATTCCGAATGCGTTACCTGTAAGTATGAGCTTATACCCGTGAGTTGACAGTTGGTGAATCACACTCAAAAATATATGAGTATATAAATTGATTTAGATACATTTTAGAAAAAAAAATTAATAGCGGTATGTTCTTAAAGTTTTAAAATTTTCGAAAAAATTTTTATTTATTTATTATTTATTATTTTTTATTTAAAATAAGGGACGTTTCTTAAAAAAATAGGGACGTACCGCTGTTGAGATACTATAGCAAATAATGTATAATTTTAAATAAATATTCCAATCGACAAAAGAGTTATTGGTAAATTACGAATTTTGATGGTTTAGACTTTCGATTATTTAAAACAAGTCCGAAAATCGAAAAAGACAGAACATACAGCTAGTATTTATACTGTAACTAAAATTTGGTTCATATGGCAATCGAAATAAGCGAGTTATTAATTAATATAAATACCTATCGAGTTATCGATAGATCAATACCAAACGAAATATGATATCCGAGGTGATATCGATTTTTATTTATTTATTTACTAAAAAAAAAATCTGCTGTGGCCAGTACACGACCTCTCGCCTAATTCTGTTTATTCTACTAATCTCAAGACTAATCTAATAAATAGTTTTACTTACATTTTAATAGTTTCATGTTCATGTAATATATAAACGATAATGTAAACCAAGGTGCAAGCAAAAGATATCAACTGCACTGTCACTGTCAGAATAATTCAAATTTGATGTAGAAACAAATTTCATATCATGGAGAACAAGATAGAAAATTAATTGTACTTTATTTTATTGTTAAATACTACCAGATTCAGTAAATTGTATTTATAATTAACTGTACCCATAGATAATTATATTTTCTTTTATTTTTAATTGCAAAAATTGTCATAAATAAATAATGTACCAATATATATAAGGAAAACTTTATCAAGCTTCAAAAAGTACTACTTCCGGTTTGCGGATTTCTACCAAAATGTTATCCGGTGTTAAGATACTTATTAAAACCTTAAATATGAATTTTGGTTATTAAAGGTTTGATACTTTTTCAGTTATCGTGGACGAAAAATCGTCAGTCCATACATACATACAAACACACATACACACACACAGACATCATCGTGAAAATAGTAAATTCGTATTGTAGAGACCCTGAAACGTGCTTATCCACCAAAAACTCATACTCGAAAATTTTGACCCATTACAATACCTCTCTTATAGAATATGAGGCGAGAGGTAATATCAAACATTTAACAACCAAATTTTATATTTAATGTTTTAATACGTAGTTAAAAACCTATTAAATTTTGGTACCAATCCACAAACCGGAAGTAGTACTTTGCTTAAATATTTCGATAAATAATTAATTTATCACAATATTTTCTTTTTTAAATGATAAATATTATTTTATCTACAATAAGCATTTTATAAATTTTTGTGTATGTGGTACTATTAAAAAATTAAATTATTGTTTATAATTTAGAGTATGAAACTTCAGTATTCAGTACCTGGTACTCCATCACCGTTTAACATTTGTTACGACGTAAAATTTAATTGATTATCACAATGACGATGACAATAGTGACACATTGTTTATATCTTCTTCTGCAGTTTATATAAAATGACTAAAATATATTTGTGAGTACCTATAGTATAGGAAAAAGTGCAGGTAGGTAGAGTATGTGCTGGCCACATCAGATTTTTTGAGTTAAAGACCATCTATGTTTCACGTAACAATCTTCCACTAGCTATCTAAATCTTGTTCATGGTGTGTGTCCAATTCAAAGGAACACCATCACATTCACAACGTCCAAATATTTTTGTTCCTTCCGAATTATTTTTTCTACATGGACAAAAAAATCCATGGCGGTTTTAGTAAACGAAAGAGACACAAGTGTAAGTTATGAGAGGCCATTTTTTAAACTGCGGGACATGGGCGACTCGTCGCCGCAGGGGGTGCCACCAGCCCTGCCCGAATAAATGTGTACACGGACACATGAAGAAATAATTTATTGGAAATGAAAACAAAATTGTGGACCGTGCGGTTTTGATCCGAAGGATATAATATTATCTTTTCATATATAAACTTAATTTTGTATTTGATGATAAATAAACATTTTTATCTACAACTGTTGTTAAAAGTGGGCCTTTTAACGGTTGCTTAGCAAGTTAAAATTGTCACTTTATGGTCAGTGTTAAAAGTAACATAGCAACGTGTTAAAAGTTATTTTATTTATACTTTTAACACGTTGCTAACGATTTGTAGCAATAAATCAGCAAATATACGAGTAATCATACCTGTTGAAATATTATTCTTCAATTTTTAGTATTTACAAATACACTACGAAGGTCGTAGATGAAATATTGCATTATATATGTGTTAAAAGTGATTTTATTTCGTTCGTGGGTTGCTTGACTCGGCTTCGCTTCGTTTCACAATTCATAAAATATCACTTTTAACACTTATATAATAAATAACTATTTTCTTGTTAATGATTTATAAATAAACAATTTGAAAATTTATAACGCAGACGGACCAGTGAGTCATATTGTGTTTAAGGCCTACAGACGTGTACTTAACTGACGTAAATTTTATCGTTGATATTTAGGTGTGTATACTTGTCTAGTTCTAGTAGAGATGGGCGCTGGGCGTGAAATTTAATGGGTCACGGTGGGTCACGGCGTGACCCACCGGGAACGTGAACAAAATTTCTAATTTGGGACGTGAGTGGACGTGAACGTGAACGTTGTTTTTTGTGCAGGGAGTGAATGGGCGTGAGCAAAATATAAAGATGGGTGCTGGGCGTGAAATTTAATGGGTCCAGGTGAGTCACGGCGTGACCCACTGTGAAAGTGAACAAAATTTTTAATTTAGGAACTGAGTGAACGTGAACGTGGACGTTGTTTTTGTGCTGCGGGAGTGAATAGGCGTGAGCAAAAAAAATAATTATAGGGAAATTAAACAAATATCTTTCACAACATGTTATAAAATCACATTTAAAGAAATTATAGATATGGCACACAAAACCCACCAAATCTTTGTCACAGAAAAAACATTAAAACATATTTTATTTGCTACATTGTAGTACTAAATTGGAAATATAACCGTGACCCAATGGGCGTGAAAAACTATTTAAAACTGTGACCCAACGGGCGTGAAAAATATATTGAAATCCGTGACTCAATGGGCGTGGGAAAATATTGAAAACCGTGACCCAACGGGAGTGAAAAAATAAAATAAAAACCGTGACCCGATGGAGGTGAAAAAAAAATTCTAAATCGTGAGTGGGCGTGAACGTGAAAATTTAAAAAAATAACGTTCGTGAATGGTCGTGAAAAATCTTTTCAATTTCGTGAATGGGCGTGAGCGTGAATCAAAATTCACTCCCACGCCCATCTCTAAGTTCTAGTGATCAAAATTCATCGTGTAAGAGACGAACCAGCAGAGCTGGCCATATGCATGTATTTGGTGGATGTAAATTCCAGGGGTGGATCCAAGCGGAAGGCCATTGGCCGCCCTTGACACTATATTCCAAAATAAAAACAAAATTTTCTACAAGTTGGCAACACTCATGATTATTTAAGACAGGTTAGGCGCCATGGCGGACACCGGTGTCCGCTATTCGCCTAGCCAAGTCGGCCATGGCGGACACCGGTGTCCGCTATGCTTTTAACTTTTTGTCGATCCTGCCTGGCCAAGCGGACACTTACGAGTTTCGATGTTGTATTGTGTCCGCTGTGGCCCTCCAAATCAAACGCGGATTCAGGCTTTTTGTAGCCATAATTTTAAGGCAGAAATAATTAATTTTTTTGAAAAATCATTAAAAGCCAAATTAAACGAACTAAATCAAAAAAATTTATTGCAAAGATTAAAATTTGCCAAAATTGTGTGAAATAGGTTTTAAAGACACAGATTCATCAAAATAATTATGTCGAAAAATATCTTGGTCCGTGTGAAATAGGGCAGTTCATTATATTAATCTTTAAATTTCCATATGGTTTGAAAAGTGATTCTGCCCAATGGGTCCTGCTAGCTTATAATATAAATAAAAGTGCTAACCTTTGGTGTACTCTGACCTCTGACGATGCTGCATCCTGTGTAGGTGTACCAGAAAGTCTTTAAATTGTTTATGGCACTACACTGTAAATAGAATATATTCGTTATTAATTTTATATCATTTCACGCATTCAAAAGTTCAATTTATAGACATTTCTACATTTAAATATATCAAAATATATACACAAAAATTTTAATTTTACCTTATAAACATTGATACATGCACTACGACAATCCACGGTATACTGAACTTGCAAACATCGGTTCCTAGTTCAGTGCAATCAAGGTTTCAACAAATTCAGTTTACTCTATAAGAATGTTATGCTGAAAATATTATTTGATTTTAGTTGAATAAATCAGTGATAACCAAACTGTTTTTATGAATATTGTGTTGCTGTTGACAATATGACTATATTTTCTACATGTCAAAAATGTAAAATTAATTAATGATTAACTGACAAAATATGTCATTTAAAAATATTACAGTTACCGTCCATACAGTACTTTTGGTACAGTATTTTGACAGCCCAAAAAATCTATGATTAACTATTTTTTCTTGGTTCAAAATCGCACTGCACAAATCGGTCTTGCTAATTTATCGCCACATCGTGAGTGCCATGACAGTAACTTAACTTGAAATTGTTGCATTGCACTTTTTTCAGCAACACGACAAGTTTCCAAGTGTTGCCACGGTGATATTTATTAAAACAAGGTTGTAAATTTCGATGTTTCTGTTTTTGTTATACTTGCCTAAGAATCCTGAATAATAATGTGCAGAATTTATGTTGCTGATGGACTTTTTAGATGTGTATATTTTTTTGTCAAATGGGAATTGTATATGTGAAGAAGAATAAGAAATATGTTTATCACATTAGCGTTTTGTCAGTGAAAAAAGAACATTAATCATATTAAAAGACAGATGCTTTGCCTGTAAATTACTACTAAATAATATCAAGCAACCAGGGCCCTGTTTCATAAAACAACAATTACAATTTACTGTCATTTTCTTACAATTATGTCAAAAACATAGTTACAAGTTAATGAGGAAGAGATTACTCGACTGGATATATGAATAAAAGTAGAGAAGTTCTTGGAGAATTCAGTCAATTTATTAAAATACAATAACACACCAACGTTTCGACTTCAATTAAGTCCTCTTGTGTTTTCTTGTATGTTTGACTTAGCACCCTGAAGAGGACTTAATTGAAGTCGAAACGTTGGTGTGTTATTGTATTTTAATAAATTGACTGAATTCTCCAAGAACTTCTCTACTTTTATAGTTACAAGTGTTTCATAAACAAAAATTACAAAATTGTAAGTACCTATGAATTTTTACAATTTTACAGGAAATTTTGACAAGTTACATTTTTACAATTGTCAAATTGTAAGTAATAATTTTTGACCTTGTGGAATATGTTTAGCTTTTCTGGTAAGCAAAATGACGTTCAAAAGAACATTTAAAAGTGGAATCAATGTAGTTTAATCACGTTTGAATTTCAGAAGCTGTAGAATGACAGGACAGGATGATTCAAATTTAACTAGAACCTTTCTGAATATTAAACAAAACATATTATTCTTGTGCGTGAAATAATAATTATTTTCAGGTCAAATCTTCCTTATACGCATTTATACTATTCATTACAGAAGTTGCAGACTAATAATAAAGAACACAGAGCAATGCATGAGCAAACATAATTTAGAATTCAAATTTTAATAAAATATGGGCTTTTAATCTTTGCTTTAACGTTAATACAAATAATTTATTATAGGTTCCTACATAATATATAAAACATCTATTTTACAATTGTAAGTTGAAGTTACAAGTTTGTAAAATTGTAATAACTTTTATGAAACACTTGTATACTTGTATATGGTGCATTACAAGAACTTGTAATTGTAAGAATGTAACTTGTTGTTTTATGAAACAGGGCCCTGGTCTATTATTTTTTAAATGTAATTATTTGCGAATAAATATTTAAATAAGCTATGAACATTTCCATGAAATGCTTCTCTAATATGCAGTTACATCACATCTGAATTATATTCGGTATCGCTTTAGGATTGGTTTGTAATGGATGGATGTAATGTTGTAATCTGTTACTTCTTCTGTATTCTGTAAGATGTGTAATGTAAAAGAGAAGTGTGTGGTTCATAATCATTTTAGTAATCTGCTAATTTGTTGAAAGTTACATAGTTGGATCTGCACAATAAATATTGTAGCGAAATGTAAAATACTTATCATAATGTAAACAAAGATCAACAAAGAACAAATTTGACTTGCTTACTATTTGTTGGGAAAGAGTGAAGAGTGAAGTATGTAACTAACAGAGTGGCTTTATACTGAGTATGGCTGACTTCAGCAAAATTGTATTTGAATAAAATAACATGTTTGGTAATACATGAAGAGTTTAAAAGTTAGATACTGAACTAATTTTTGAATATCATATTGTTACAGTTAAATATTAAATAATTCCACATTTTCTTAGAGTATGAAACCATGGCTACTTATTTGCAATATAGCGCCTATGGCCACACTCTTTATATAGATACTCTAGGAAGTTTTCTTAAAAGTTGGAACCTTACTGTTACAGTATAGATAAACGTCATTTTGAAACGTAACATAGAAATACCTATAGCTCATGTTAACAGAACACAGAAGAAGTCACCAGTCACCAGTTACATCCATTATCCATTAGTGTCTGGTAGTCAACGTTCTAGTCAAAATGTAGATTAATTGATTATTTAATTAAGAACTTGATATTTAATAAACAGTTTAAATAGTGATTAATTTGAATAATATTTAATTAAAAAGATGCAGGCCCCTTAGACCTCCAATTGTGATGCTGTATAATGTAGCAATCAAGATTTGGAAACCAGTGTCGTGCAACTTATTTTTACTTGAAACTGATGTGTGTTCTGAAATGATTTCTCATAAGCCTTGGCAGTATTAATGTGATTACATACAAAACATTTTAGTACATACCTACTCTCCAAAAAATTTTAATAACTATTCGAAAATATTCATTTATAATAGGTACCATAAGTAGTCGCAGTTATTTCGATTATTTTTCTGGTAGTTTTTCGAATGTTTCTTATGCTGCGCACTCGTAATATTCGCAAGCACAAAGGTACATGAGTGTATAATATAACTCTCAGAAAAATAATCAACTTAACTATGACTACGAATGGTATTCAAGAGATTATTAATTGAGTCATATACATAATCAATTAAAATAACAAAAAATGCAGTTATCCATCAGAAAACAAATATTTTAATAAAATTTAGACGTAACGTCAAATGGGTTTTATGTGTTTTCTGGTGTTTCTTTACAAATAAAATAGTGAATTTCAAGTGAAAAATATTATAGACCTTTGAAGAAAATCCAGAGATAGAAATGGTGCAATAAAAATGGGAAATATAGATTATAATAAAAATGTTCATTTGTTAAATAGTCACGTAAAAGTAGGTACTAGTCGTGAATAGTCGACACTAGGGATTGCAAACCGGTATACCGGTTAATCGGTAAATATCGTATAATTCCTTCGAAAAAATACCGGTAAATCGTAATTATTTACCGGTAATTCGATATTTTGAAAGTAGTGCAGCGAGTCCGATTTTTGTGATAATTCCGGTACTTATATAACACTATTTGCGCTCTCAATTTTAATTTTAATAAAATACCTACATATATTTCCGCGGTCGGAAATTAGAGGATGACATCCGCGATCAAAAATGTTTTTACGAACTGGTATAAATAAGATTTAATTTTATGTAGTATTTTATAAGGTTATAAAGTGACGTTTTTCGGACTATTTATAATAATTTTAGTTTAACAGCCAAGGCCATTGCTAGATAACTTCATTTATAAAATAAAAATATTCTTGTTGTTTGATATTATTGAAAACAACAATGATATTTCATTAAATGAAGCACAGCACTTGAATAGAAAAAGTATGAAATAAAATTTTCTACGTATATAGGTATCTTAGACAAAAAGTATAATATTAAGGTACATAACTCAAAAGTAATTCCGACCTCGGCTAAACACCTCGGCCGTAAACAACTTGCTTGTACCTTAATGTTTCATTTTTGTCCTAGATACATATAGGTACATACACATTGATATTGTTTTAGTTTGGAATATAATTTTATTTATTTTTACCGTCAGTTCAAAAGGGAGTTAGGTATAGGGATCGTGAAAAAATTAAATTAAATTTTTTTGTCAATAAACACGTTTTAGTACCGTTTGAACCTATTTTATATACCGGTAAACCGGTATTGAAAGAAAATTTTACCGAATTACCAGTAATTGAAAAAATCGGTAAATTTGCAAACCCTAGTCGACACACAACCTTACTAGTACAAATAATCAAGTCTACTCATTTTGATTGGCTGTGAAATTCAATATTCTTCATTTTTATTGGACTTTTTTGATAGAATGATGTGAATAATCTAAAATGTAACTTTAAAATGAAATTTTGAAAAACGTAGGCGATAAAACAATGAAAATAATCCTATAAAATGCAAATAACATCATTTAGGGCTGGATCCCCTAAAATATTATTTTTTGCACTTCCGGGACTCAAACTGTTTATACGAAGAAATGTATTCATACTCGCAAAATCAATAAGAATTCAGGCTACGTTAGCTTGTCATGCAAAATTTTTTGACATGTCTGTCAGAAATAAGGAATAAGGCGTAAATTTTTTGAGCATTAACCCACCGGTTCTTAATTTTATCCCAAGAGATTATTTTTCATACTTAATCCCGTTGTCAAGGAATTGAATTAATTAATTCCGTTGTCAAGTAAATACGTGCTATTTGTTACAGGGTATCTATGTCTATGGTAACAATATAAATATTTGTGATAAAATTTACTGTCAAAATTGCAAAATGTGTATTCCTTTAAACTATTTTGTGCAAAAAATAGCGTATATACCACAGGACTAAAGTACCTTTAATCACCTGAGAGATTAAAGCTGCGGCTCGTGAAATAAACTTCACCCTCAGAATTAAATCATGCACTTTAATCCTTTAATATATAATATACTATCGCGAACTAAAATAGTTCGCAAAGTACTAAAAAAAACTTTTAATAAACCCCCAATTAAAAACCATCAGACCGCCTCTGCGTGTCTGGAGCCAACGGGCGTCCCGCGTCCCATTTTTGACAAATGGGCGTAGTGTTTGGACAGAACATCTCCGCTGGGCGCCTCGGGACATCCTATGCTACATCCCTTTGTTTATCAAATAATTTATGTCTTCTTGCTTCAACCGCGCGTCGGCCAAATTAATTGCGCTCGCGGTGACACAAAATTCTACACATGTCACTTGATTCTCTGCTGAATTGTCTGCGACTGCGATAGAGAAACGGAGGTCAACGTTGTGCTTGTGCATTATTCAGGCTGAAGTTGATGGATAATGTGAATTTGTTGGTGATGGGTTTCTGAATATTTTTTTGTCATAATTTGTTGGAATTTTAATATTATGTATCTTCTTAAATTTAAAATTAATTGGGCTGTATTCTTTTAGCTAATAAAAACTACTGTAATTGTCCTGGATATATACCAATGTAAATAAACCTATTTCATTTATTTATTTATAAGCTGTTTGTTTCAATCAATGTAGAACCTAAAAATAGCACATTATTTTATAATTGTTTAATATAAACACAGTTTGGTAACTTATTTTTTGGTAGTATTCTAGTCTGTTAGAAGATGATTAAAATTGAACGTTCTCAGTCATATAAAATATGTACTATTTAAATAGTACATATTAATTAATTAATTAATTAATTTTCCAACGCGAGGTTCTATATTAAAGTACGACGCGAAGCGGAGTGCTTTAATAAAACAGAGTTGTACAAATACATCGCCAAATACCTAACGCACACATTATGTATTATATTTTTTGACAGACATACCTATTTATTTTAATATTTTAGCATCGTATTTTCTATGAGGTTAAGTGAGATGCATTTGACATTTGCACTAAAATTTCCTTTGTCAACTACTCTGAGATGTCGCCAGTAAATGTCACATTTAAAATTAATCTGTTTTATTTATTTCAGATTATATTGTAGCGTTTTTGTAGGTTCTCTTTTTTATTTTAAAGTTACCTTTGTATTTAATGGCATATTAAAGAAATACAATTCGGTGCGTATTAACGAACCATATGCGGAAACAGTTATGGCATAGACGTCAACGATGTGTGGTTTTTATGTTTACAGTTCAGGAAGCCAAAAACACTTTTAGATAATATGAAAGTAATTTTCTGGTTGATGAACAAAATTTTGCTTTAATATATTTTTTTTAAATAACAACAAATGAATGAGTCAATTGAACATCAAGAGATCAAGACTACTAGTACAGAAACGAGTATATTGATTTCTAAATGTGGGGTGTGATTCTGGTGAGCTAAGAAATCGTTTTGTTTTTAAAAAAGACGAATTCCACTGAAGTTAAGTGTAACGATTTGAGTTGTTTAGCTCTTACCCTACCTAATTTTGAAAATGCTTTCATTTTGCATGAATTTTAATTAATTTGTACGTCAGTACCTGTACGCATAGTTAGATTTCTATTTCAAGAAATTCAATGCACGCAGCATCTGTCTAATAATAATGTAACAACAAGACCAACACAATTTCTACATCTTCAGTAGCCATTTAAAATTAACTCAAAGACCAGACGACCAACGAATGATGACCGTAAAATTCTACATTATAAATGGTTCATCCAATTCTGTACGCTGGCAAAAATAACACATCATGCAACAATTTTGTTTACTACTAATCAAATCAGAATAAATTATTTTGGTGGCTGTGAAACAGAATTTTACTTTGAAGTTTTGATGTTGCAATAGGTAGTACCACTTACTATTCACTTATTGTAAGCAGGTACAATATTACTTTTATAGGTACCTATCTAGATGTTTTTTGTTCATGGTTATTGATATTAATGTATTTATTTTAACCTTTTTTGTTAGTATTAGATTTTGCATATGTTATAAATTGTTTCATAATAAATTATTATGTAATCAGAGCGGAGCATTACTGAAGTATTTAGATACTTAGATACTTAGGTTTTAAGCATTTGTAAATGTCAAATTGTTTTTTGTAAACTTTATTTAGGGTTAAGTTGAAAATCAGCAATCGCTGAACTTTATCCTTTTGTATTGCAATACAATAAATAAATATTATTATTATTATTATTATTATCAATTTTTAATAACTACTAGTACTTAATACTTGTATTTAAGTACTTATAAATATATTTTGGCACTTATTACTTTAAAATTTTAGGTAGGTACTAAAATAAAAACTTGTCCCAAAGACTTATTTTCATTTAATTCCTAATCGTAAATAATATTGAAGAATTTTTTAACCTATACTTAAGTTTTTCAATAATACTGAAATAATGAAATTGTACTTAAGTTTTTTCAATTATTTAAGTAATTATACTATTCAACCTGTGACCACAGCAACAGAAAAAGAATACGACATTTTTACTGTGAATTAAACTTCCTTGATAAAAAAAGGTAACAATCAAAGGTTACAAACCATGCAATTTATTATATTAACTTTAAAAATACTGGTACTTCAAAAATACTTATTTCTAAGTACTTTTGACAAGAAGAACTTATACTTATAGTACTGTGAAGCTGTACTTGAAAATGTATATGGTAACAAGTAGGTACTGACCATAGGTAGTACTGGTACTTATAATTATGTATTTTGATTTCGATACTCTTGTCAAGCTCTGTATGTAATTTTTTAATTTGAATTACAGTTGCCCTGAAGACGAAACGTTGGCTTAAGAATATAATTATTAAATAGACTGAAATCCGACCAAATTTGAATATATGTACCTATGTATCTCATTTTTGAAATCCTTTATACTAACTTCACCGTCTTGTCGTCGTGCGTGCGTACGTATCTAAAATTTTTGACTTTTGTTTTTTTGCCGTACGAAGACAGACGGAGAAGTTAACATAAAGGATTTCAAAATGACCCACTTCCCGGGATCCTATCGAGCTGAAATTTTGCAAATAGACTTTTGTCACCTAACAATGCACTTTGGCAAAATTTCAGATTCTCCGCCATCTTGAAACGAAATGGCGGCTAGCTATCTCAAAATTTACTGCACCGATTGCGGCCAAATTTGGTACAGTAATAGCCAAGGATCTAACTTATGATATAGATATATTAAAATGCCAGTCCGCTATCTTGAAACAAAATGGCGGACAGATATCTCAAAATGTACTGTAACTATTGCGTTCAAATTTGGTACAGCAATAGCTAAGAATCTGTCTTGAAACATAGGTATTATTAAAATGTTAGTCCGCCATCTTGAAACAAAATGGCAACTAGCTATCTCAAAATGTACTGCACCGATCTGGTTCAAAAACAAAAATTTAAATAGATATCGATCGAGTCTCATATATAAAGGATTTATAGTGAAAAACTTTGTTTTACGGGTTCATTTTTTCGACCTTTAAATGTTGTGGACGTCGAAGTTTGCTATCGGCATTGTTTTAAGATATCAGCACAGAAAAAAATCACATACTGTTTTTAAAATTTTGTAGACAAAATTATTACAATTGTTGTAGTTAAATACAATATTTATCAATTTTTATATCGTTGTTTTAAAAACTACAACATTATATACATTTTTAAAACAATTTTTGTCTGTCCTTATTTGAACTACAATTTGTAGTGCAGAAATATACAATTTATTGTTTTATAATTTTCTACAATTTTTTCTCTGTGATAATTTGATTTATACGATGCAAAAAGATGGAAAAATTTTGATGCATATTGTGAAAATTTAATAGACTAGTACAAAAATACATGCCTAACCAAATAATAAATAATTATTAAATTGCAATAATTAATAACTTTTTCACGAATGTCACTGCCACTAGTAAATGAAGCACATTTTACATACCTATACACCATAAATATGCGTAGTACTTGTAGGCACGTCATATACCGTGGTAATTGCATCTCGCTTTAATGGAGGCTGATGCTCTGATCTGATAGTCCAATAAGACGTGAATTAATTGACACTGGCGCTCAGGTGAAACAAAAAACATTGCGATATTAATTAAGTCACACTTTATCTATCATCACTGGCAACTGAGATGATAGCGTTAACTGGTTTTACACATTCTACAGCCTACGTCAATGAAGAATTCAGATAGAAGACATGAAAATGTTGCTGAACTGGAACCTGGAACTGATGTTTTTCCAGTATTTTATCATTTGTCAACTGTAATAATTACACAAAAGCTTTTTATTTCGCTGGATAAATTTCTGTTTGTATTGAAACATTGTTGCCTAGCAATTTGATAAGAAAAATCGTTTAATAAAATCGCGACACCGTAGGTAGAGTGTAGAGTGATTTTATTTAAAAATCATTTTTCGAGGCTAATTGCTGTCAGGTGACAAAGTGGTGATGTCAAACAGAAATTTATTCGGAAGAAATAAAATGCTCGAGTGTATAATTCAATGAGATAATTTAACTACTTCTTTGGTTCTGCTTCACAAATATTCCCAAAATTTAATCATTTTACTAACAAATATTAGAAATATAAAGCAAATGATATTTTAGTGTTTTGTTTATTGTTTGGTTGCTAAGGAAAAGGTAAATAAGGTTTTATCACTTGCAAAAAGTTACCTTCCTTTTTATCCGCTGTCAAAGCGATAAAATTGTGTTTTGTTTATGGCTTACTTTATACAGGAGTGGAATTATCAATGTATAATTATTATATTTATGGAAAATATTAATATTTAATGGCCAGTTGCTTTAATTTTAACTTTTAAGTGTCACTTAAGAGGCCCGTCTACCTCCTAAAATCCAGCAAAAAATGAACTAACGTAGCGAGTTGTTTGTGGCCAGTACAAGAATGGTAAAATTTTATTTCAACAAGGATTTAATAGAAAAAGAATGGATCTACAGATGTGCCTTTTTACAATTTTGTTTAAAAGATTGTACACGGTTATAAAAATTCCGAAAATTTTTCAATTTATGCAAACTTTCCACGGTTATATCTCATGACAGAAATTAATTTTAAAATGGCACTTCTGTAGATCCATACTTTGTCTATTAAATGTTTATAAAAACATTATCCTGAAGTCAATAATAACCTGACAATTCCACTCATAGATTTTCACCCAATCAAAATACAGTATTTTGCTGAATTGTACCAATCACAGACGAACTACAGTGACAATTTTCACTAGTGAAAATTACACTGACAATTTTCACTAGTGAAAATTGCCGCGAAGCGTTGCTTAGACACTATGTCAGTTTATGATTAAAACAATCATCAACTGTCATAGTAAAATAAAATACATTACTATTTTTGGAATAAATAAAATAATTCGAGAAATTGTCAAGCCGAATACCATACGTGACTATGATTTTTTGGTAATTTTTGCCGTCTGGCCACTGCTGCTTGTTACTTTAGAAAATAATCACTCGTGCTACGCACTCGTGTTTATTTTCGACGCAACAAGCAGTCGTGACCAGACGGCAAAAATTGCCGGCAAAATCATAGTCACTATTCACTAATGGTATTATATATGACAGTTTACTCGCAACGAAAACACTTTTACAGTATTTTTCAACTTCAAAATGACATTGCATAGCTAGGATGTACGAGTACGAGTTTCGGCCTGGTTTCAGGCAGCCGTAGAGTGGAATAGAAAAAAAGTAAAATCGAAAGTATTTTAGGAATTCGGAAAAAACGTAGATGGGCCGCTTAAATGAAAAATATCGAATTGAATTATTAATGACGGCAACGTTATTTCTACGTTTGACAATTTAATTTTGACTCGATATTGTTCATTTAAGGAAAAAAGTGGAAGCGGTACAACTGGCCATTAATGTTATGTTATTCAACACACTAGATATGCGTTTTTAACACAATTTTGTTTTCTTGTTTCAGATGTCACTGGTTGGCATGGCAGCAAATGCAAATATAAGAAACAAGACTGTAACAAAACTTCACTCTTTCTGTTCATCACAACTTGTAAGTATATTAATTAAAATAATTATTAATAAACACCGCTAAAAATAAAACCATAATCTAATTTGGATATTATAATTTTGGAAAAATTGTGAACCTGTTACTCTAAAGATAAATTTGGTGCAGATTCATTTTCATTCATTAAAATAACTTTAAAGTTCAAAGAAAATTTCAGAAAAGAAACAATTTATTTTGACGCATAATTTAGACCAATTTATTATAAGCAAATGTCTCATTACGAGTCAAAGACGGAAATATTTTTGAAGAAAGAACAAAGAATTTGAGATAAAAGATAAATTCTACAATGCGGTATCAATTTATTATTAGGGCAGTAATTTTCTGTTATACCAAACAAACGAAGCATTCCTATTTTGACAGTTATACACGAAATTTTTTGACGTAAACATCACTTTATTGTAGCGCGTGCGTCATAAAGAAACGTCAAATTAATGCAGACAGTTTATATTTTTGATTTTCCTCTCATAAACTACTTATAATCCTATAAATAACCATCAATAATTACAACTTTAACATTTAGAATTTAGTTTATTTTAGGAATTTTTCTAAAATATTACATTAGTAATTATGTATTAAGGGTGTAAAGAAGCTTTTATATTTATATTTATTTATATATTATATGATTTTATATACGCCTATGGTTCGATGAGAAACTTTGTTTATTAAGTGCACCAGTGATAAACTCTAAAATATAGGGAATTACTGTGTAATTATAAATAAAAGTGATAAATAGTTATATAATAAGTATCTGAGTGTATAGCGGTGTATAAATCCCCCTTAAATAAGTTAGATAAACTGTATAAAATCAAACGTGTAAAACTGTTAGTGAGGTTATAAGTTCGGCAGAAGTAGTTATCTGTCCATAACACTTGGAAAGTTTAGTCTACCCTAAGATTATCAAAACTGTGTGATCTAAAATAGACAAAGTGTGTTTGCAACGGTGGTAGAAAAGTCAAGTTTATTTCTTTGCATTGCTAAGTCGGGCTACCGGAGCCTGCGCACGGAGTAGCCGGCAGCAGCGTGGCTGGCAGTGGCGGCGAACTAGGGCAAATGTACAACACGCCAAGAGGTCGAAGTAACTCATTAGAAAAAAGGAAACGAGAGGAAATTAAGAGTGAGGAAGAAAACGGATTTAAGAAGAGTAAACAAACTATTAGAACACCACCCAAGAAAACTGATACGAAAGAAACAGAAGAAATGGAAGAACTAAAGCAAATGATAACTGCTATGGCAACAAATGTAAATTGTATTAAAGATCGTATGGAACTAAACCACAATGACCTAAAACAAGAAATTAAAAATAACAGTGAAACAATAAAACAAATAAAACGAGATTATGAAGAAAAAGAAAAACTGTGGCAAGTAGAAAAAGAAAAAATGAAAGAGATAATAGAATCCATGCAAAAAAGATTGGAAGCACAAGATAAAAGTAACCGGGTAAATAACATCATTATCAAGGGTTTAGCAATACAAGAAGGAGAAGTGAATATTAAAACAGTAGTATCTGCTTTCTTAGAAAAAGAAATACAAGCTAAGTGTATAATAAAATACGCTTCAGTAATAAAAAGAGTTGAAGGGTCCACAATAATCAAAGCTGAAATAGAAAACTACGAAGACAAACTAAATATTATGAAAAATAAAAATAAATTGAAAGGAATGAACGAGAAAATATATATAGACAATGATTTAACACAGGAAGAACGAAAGATGCAGGCGATAATAAGAAAGACGGCTAGAGAAGAAAAGGAGAAAGGAAATAAAACAAAAGTTTTTTATAATAAGTTACACATAAATAACAAACAATATAATTGGAATACAAAATCAGGAAGCCTGGAAGAGGCTGGACAGGTAGAAGAAAAGCACCCAAAAAACTATTAAATACTGAGGCAAGAAAAAAGGTAACGACTAAGCTAAGCAAAAGGACTAAGAATACTACTTGGAAAGGGAATAATGTATTAGGAAGAACAAGGGAAAAAAATATAAATTTAAGTACAGGGCATAGATCTTGTGGGAAAATTACGGAAACAATAAAGCAAAGAAAACGGAAACACGAAAATAAAAACAAAGAAATTTGGAAACTAGCAACATGGAACATTAGGAGCATAAACGGGAAAGAAAATGAACTAATATATGAATTCAATAAAGAGAAATTAAACATACTGGCAGTAACAGAAACAAAAAAAAAAGGAAAAGGAGAAAAAGTTATGGAAGACGGACATTTATTGATATACAGCGGAGTACCACAAGATAAACGAGCAACAGCTGGAGTAGCTTGTCTAATACACAAAGAATACGCTAAATACGTAGAAAAATGGGAAGCCTGTTCTGAAAGAATACTAAAGATAAGAATGAAAGAAACAAATGACAGGATACTTACAATTATAGTAGTATATGCACCTAACGAGGATGAGGTAGCAAAAAATAAAGACGAATTCTGGGAGCAGCTACACATAGAAACCGAGAACAGCCTGGGAGATATTTATGTACTAGGAGACTTCAACGCGAGAGTTGGGAAAAGGGAAGAGGAATCAACCTATGTAATAGGTAAATTTGGAGAAGAAAGACTAAACAATAATGGAACAAGGCTTATTGATTACTGCATCCTGAACGACCTCATAGTTACTAACACGTTTTATAAACACAAAGAAATCCACATGTATTCAAGACAAGGACCATATGCAGCAGACAAATCATTAATAGACTACATACTAGTGGAGAGGAAAAATAGGAAAAGTATAATTGATGTAAGAGCAAAGAGAGGCCCTGAAATATACAGTGATCATTTCCTGATAGAAGCAAAAATAAAAAAAGCTTACAATAAAGATGAAATGAGTAAACAAAAAGGGGAAATAAAGGAGAACGCATCTGAAATAATTAAAACGTACAGGTTAAAAGAGGAGTTAGTAGCAAAACAATACGAAGAAGAGGTAAGAAAACAAATGGAGATACTTACTATAAGTGATAACACAGACATCGAACAGAAGTGGCAACTATTCAAAACCACGCTACTGAATGCAGCAAGAAAAGTGTGTGGAACGACAAAAATAAGAACTAACAAAAAACAAACAGCCTGGTGGAATGAAGAAATAAAACAAGCAATAAAAATAAAGAAAGAAAAATGGAAGAAGTATTTAAGTAACAGAACACAAGATAATTATAATGTATATAAGGAAGAGAGAAGAAAGGTTAAAGAGATGACCAACAAAGCGAAAGAAACAAGCTGGGAAAAGTTCGGTGATCAAATGGAGAGAAATAGTAAAGAAAACCAAAAACTATTCTATAAAACACTGAAATCGCTAAGAAAAGAAGAAAGAAAACAAATGGACATAATAAAAGATAGAGCTGGTAAACTCCTAACTGATGAAAAACAAGTTATGAACCGATGGAGAGAATACTTCCAAGAACTCCTGAACGTAACCGAAGACAGGTCCGTGAAGGTGGAGTCCCGACATCAAAATTACAATATAATAATAATTCTATAATTTTTTGCTAATTTTGTGTTATTTTTTGCTATATTCCACAAATTTTGTGCTATGCTCGTTTTTGTTATATTCTCAATTTTTCACTTGGGACTCCAGGTTCACGCCTAGTCCCGAATGAAAATATATACATTTTTGGTATGTCTATAATTTTTTGCTAATTTTGTGCTATTTTTTGCTATATTCCATAAATTTTGTGCTATGCTCGTTTTTGTTATATTCTCTATTTTTCACTTGGGACACCAGGTTCACGCTTAGTCCCGAATGTAAAATGTTAAATATTTTATTATGCTATAATTTTGTGCTCATTTTGTGCTATTTTTTGCTGTAGTAAACAAATTTTGTGCTCATCAAATTTACTTGTTTCTTACGGATAATAAATTGGGACTCCAAGTTCCCGGCTGGACCCGGGTGTTAAATGTTTAATGTTTTGTTGCACTATAATTTTGTGCTCATTTTGTGTAATTTTTTGCAATAAGAAATAAATTTGGTGCTCATCAACTTACCTTGTTTTTACGACAATTTCAATGCGACTCATAAGTTTACGTTGAATAGCGAAAATAAGTGGCTGCACTGGATGTAAAATGTATAGTAGTTATGCTATAATTATTATTTTTATCTCATTTTGTGCTATTATGTTTATGTTGCTAAATGATACACATTAAATAATGTGTGTAGGTAGTTATTAACTAGTTTACAATAAGTACCTACCTATATAAAAAATTTATTTTGTAAAAAATAGTTATAAACAAACTAGATATAGCAGTATTATTATTATTATTTCATCAACAATTTAAAAATTTTTTTATTTAATAGTTTATAAAACGCTGAGCATAAGTATAAATGCAGTGGAAAATTATTTATTATATGCGAGATATTAATTTTTGAAAATCTTTAATTATCCTAGTTCTCAAACAATGGATTTTTAGGAGAATTATAATTATAATTTGTTTCATTAATGCATGATTTTGAGACAAGTAAGACGATCTAACGAGTCCCAAATAAACATTTTATGTATGAATGAAAATTATTTTCTGTATTAGTCCGAGAAATGATTTACTTTTTGTACAATCCCTAAATGACCTGATTTTAATAAAAAACAATGACATAATTACATCAAATTCGTGGGTACTCGTGGCAAAAAATTATTAAACAATAATTTAAGACAGTACAAAAATAAAACAAATAAAAATATTTTAAACTAATACACAATTACACAAGTAGTATTATTGTAAATCTAAAATGAACTTGAATCGATTCGTTACGTATGATAATAACTGCAATATATTTTTAAAAAACGCTTTTGTAGTATAAAGTAATACATCAACTTTTTGCCAATAATTCACACTTTGATTTCATATTTCTCTTTTCTGTCATTCCGAATAATTTTACTTTTATTAAAGAAGATGCAAATTTTTGTAATACAGTTTTAATGTTCCTCCTAATTTTTTATCTGTAAAAATAAAGATGATTTACAATGTTCGGTCCATAAGAGTGTTAATCTGCTTATGAAGAAAATAGAGATTATAGTTTCAAAGGAATATACCTACAATGTTCTAATCCTACTAGGAACAGTTACAATATAGAGCGCTTTTAAGTATATGAACATAAGTTCATTCGCTTTTGTCTTTCGTTTCGAACGAATTACATGTCCTAGCGTTTGTGTTTTGTGTCCTGTGATGCTAATAAAAATCAGTTAAACTGTTAACCTCCAGAATAAAAACGAAAATGAAAAGGTCAATCAATGATAATCTGCGGTAAGTACCTAATTCACAATTTTCTCTATACCGAAACAGGGTAATTGTAAGATTATTATCTGTTAATTTTAATAAAATTAGTAATGTGTTGTATGGAATTAATAGTTACTGTTTTTGTTTGGTCCACAAAATTAAACAATCTATTAGTTATGCTATATTACTTAAATGTACTTAAGTATGATATTTTCCAGTTCCGAATAAAGAAGCATAATAAGGTAGGTGCGGGTAATAAGGCCTAGCTAAGGGAGATTTGAAATAAAATGAAAACTATTTACTTGAATCAACAAATTTGAATGTTAATTAAAACCTAAACATCAAGTGCTGTCATATATAAACAAAAAATGGCAACTTCTGCCGTAAACAAAAAGACAATTAAACATTTTAAAAAACCTCTTCAGTAGGCCTTATTATACTATGGTAGGATAATAAGGCCTAAGACTTTTACATACGTAAATAAACAAAATAGGCTTTTTATATTTGGTAATTGAGATCAATAATTAATAATTATGCATTATTCAAGCTAAAGTCTTAAAATTAACAACAGATATTTTTATTTAATAGACATCAGGACACTCAAAATTATCTGTATCATCCGATGACAAGCATGGAAAAATATCGATAAATATCGACATAAACATCAGTCAATATTACTTTTAGTTTGTCGTCGATGTATCGATAACTCGATTTTATCGAAATTTTCCGATAATTATCGACATATATCAATAATATCGAGTTATCAATAACAAAAGAAAAGTGATGTTCATATCGGTATTTATCGATATATCGATATTTTTCCATCGCTACTTGCCGCATTTAGAACATTTGTTCATATCAGCCATCTTATCCTCTTTACAACCGTGATATAAAAAAACTCGCCTGGTTTTCTTTAGTACCACTTCTACCTTTGTGTGAAGAAGGTCTTTGGTCACTAACATTTTGAAAAATATATAAATAAAACTGTAAAACAGGCAAATGTTGATTTAAAAAAAAGGAGGATAATAAGGCCTACGGTCGAATTTAGTAGGCCTTATTACCCGCCGACAACATAAAAAGAAAAACTGAAAAGAATATTATTCAGACCATGATATATTATTCAAACATCAAAGGCCGTAGAAGCATTAAATAATAGAAAACTATAGCCTAAAATTATATATATAGAAGTGTAATATTCCAAAAAATAATTACGATTGATTTGGACGATATCTTATTATTCGAGTCGCGCGATCGTCCCTCAAACTGATTGACTTCGCACTGGTAACAGTATGCGAACTAACGTGTCGCGACAGGTTTGAGGCGCCATTATATGAATGTTAGCAACCTACGAGGGTGACTTTGAGCGACAACAATAATTTTAAATTGTATTTTTGTTACTTAGGCCTTATTAGCTGATAGGTCTTATAACCCGCACCTATCTTAGACTAATAACTTTCAAGCTCAATTCACAAATAATGAAAACATAATAAATAAATATACCTATTTAAAATGAATTTTTACCATTTCGTTTACCATTGATGAATTTTTATTTTTTTTTAAATTACATTATAGAGTATACCTAGGTATTTTGCGCAGTTCAAATTGTACAATTATCTACAAGTAGGTACTTGTAATTATTTAACGCAGAAAACACTAACTAAAATGTGAATTTTGTAAATTAAGTGACATTTTAAATTATTTAAAATTAATATCTCTTTTACTTTAATAAAAAAATGCAATCGCAGTTTCAATGATTATGGATTCAAAAATACATAAATTTGATAATTAATGAGGGGCCTTGTCGAGACTCAAGACCAAGACGAGACTTACATAAAGTCTTATCAAGACCAAGATGAAATCCAAGTTGTCGCGGCCAACTTAAGACCAAGACAAGACCAATGTCTAGTCTCGTCTTGTCTCGCCTTGTGGTAACACTAACAATTTTACATCCATCAGTACAGTCACCTATTTTCGCTATTCAACGTAAACTTATGAGTCCCATTGAAATTGTCGTAAAAACAAGGTAAGTTGATGAGCACCAAATTTATTTCTTATTGCAAAAAATAACACAAAATAAGCACAAAATTATAGTGCAACAAAACATTAAACATTTAACACCCGGGTCTAGCCGGGAACTTGGAGTCCCAATTTATTATCCGTAAGAAACAACGAAACAAGTAAACTTGATGAGCACAAAATTTGTTTACTACAGCAAAAAATAGCACAAAATGAGCACAAAATTATAGCATAATAAAATATTTAATATTTTACATTCGGGACTAGGCGTGAACCTGGAGTCCCAAGTGAAAAATAGAGAATATAACAAAAACGAGCATAGCACAAAATTTATGGAATATAGCAAAAAATAGCACAAAATTAGCAAAAAATTATAGACATATCAAAAATGTATATATTTTCATTCGGGACTAGGCGTGAACCTGGAGTCCCAAGTGAAAAATTGAGAATATAACAAAAACGAGCATAGCACAAAATTTGTGGAATATAGCAAAAAATAGCACAAAATTAGCAAAAAATTATAAAATTATTATTATATTGTAATTTTCATGTCGGGACTCCACCTTCACGGACCTACCGAAGACGACACAAATATGACAAGAATAAGAGAAGTACTTGTAGACGAAAACACCGAAATAACAATGGAAGAGATATCCGAAGCGGTAAAGCTGATTAAAAATGGGAAGGCAACAGGACACGATAAAATAAGTGGAGAGATGCTAAAATATATGGGCAGAGAAGGAATAATACTATTATTAGACATATTCAATAATGCTTGGAAATATGAACAAATACCTAAAGACTGGGAAGTAGCAGTCATAATGCCATTACACAAAAAAGGTGACACAAGAGATTGTAATAATTACCGAGGGATCTCGCTGCTAAGCACAACACTGAAAGTGTATGAGAGAATACTAGAAAAAAGATTGAGAAAAATAGTAGAACCAGTATTAGAAGAAGAACAAAGCGGATTCAGAAAGGGAAGAAGTATACAAGACCATATATTCACATTAAAACAAATAATACAAAAGACCTTAAGAAGCAAGAACAAAGCGTTTATGGCATTTATAGATTTGGAAAAAGCGTTTGACAGAGTACAGAGACAGCAAATATGGGATAGCCTAGAAACAAGAAACGTTAACAAGAAATTAATTAACGCAATTAAGAGCCTATATAATAATAACCTAAATTATGTCATTAGTAAAAATAGAACCTCTGACGTATTCGAAACTAAAGGCGGCCTAAGACAAGGTGGAGTAATGAGTCCATTGCTCTTTATAATATTTATGGACGAAATTATTAAAGAATGTAAACCCGAAATGAAGAAACTAAGGGTAGGCTACAGAAATCTACAAAAGATTGAAATAGGAGAATGTGCTTTTGCTGATGATGTAGTGATAATGGCCGGTAGCGAAACGAGTTTGCAGCATAACCTTAATGTATGGAACAATACGTTAATTAAATATGGAATGAAGATAAATGCTAAAAAGACAAAAGTGATGGCAATAGCCAACGAAAGACAAAATATGAACATAAAAATAGAAAACAATAACATAGAACAGGTAGAAAAGTTTGAATATTTAGGAGTACTACTAGAAAGTACTGGAAAGCAAGATGAAGACATAAACAGAAGAATAAATAAGACAGCGACAATGTTCCATATGATGAAAAATAGTTTTATAGGTAAAAGAGAGATATCACAGAAAACAAAAATAACGGTCTTTAAAACAATATACAGAGCAATATTAACCTACGGTTGCGAAACGTGGGTCACAACAAGAAAAATTAAAAGTAGAATACAAGCATTAGAGATGAAATATCTGAGAAGAGTCAAAGGAGTAACAATGCTGGACAAAATAAGGAACGTTAATATAAGAGAAGAATTGAAAATGAAACCGATAGAAGAGTTTATAGAGCAGAGACAACTGAGTTGGTGGGGACACCTGTTGAGGATGGACGACAAGAGGCCCGTGAAGAAAGTTTGGACAGCAAAAATAATTCAAAAGAGAGTACGTGGCAGACCAATGGCGGACTGGGACGACATCGTACAAAAGACACTTAGTAAGAAGGGAACGACAGTACAAGAAGCAAAAGTATGTGCCAGAGACAAGAAACAGTGGACAAAGTTTGTGCACGATAAATAAAGGTTACTGCCCTACACCTAACGGTAGAAGGATTTACTGACTATATATATATATATATATATATATATATATATATATATATATATATATATATATATATATATATATATATATATATATATATATATATATATATATATTATATTATATTTTATATATTTTTGATTTTCCTCTCATAAACTACTTATAATCCTATAAATAACCATCAATAATTACAACTTTAACATTTAGAATTTAGTTTATTTTAGGAATTTTTCTAAAATATTACATTAGTAATTATGTATTAAGGGTGTAAAGAAGCTTTTATGGCTTGAGACGTGATTTTGAGGCCTAGCGTCAGCCGAGGGCTAAAAACACGTCAAAAAAGCCATAAAAGCAAGTTACGCCCGTGGTACATACCCAACTTTATGCACGGTTGAATATTTTCTAATAAATTAATTAAGGCGGGAATGTAGCTGTATGAGAAAGAGGTCGGAAAGAGGTAAAAGAGTGCTCTACGGTTTGTATAATATTGAATCTAATACTAACGTAAGATCATTGAATTTTTTTTTCGACAATATTTAATATTAATTCTACAGTGCGACGCATCGATTTTTCCAAATTTTTTCGTAGTATTGTTTTTAAAAAAATGCCGAATAAAGAGAAAAATACTACTTTTACATGTTTACTTTAGGGCATTTTAAATACAAAATCTATTAAAATTAATGCGTCGCACTGTAGGTAACATGTTATATAAATAACGCGTTTGATTATTTCTTTTGTCTTATAAATACAATATCATACAAATACGATGCCATTTTTAGAGCGCGTTCGCTATTGCTGCCTTTGTTCGACACACTGAATCTGTATATATCTCTCCTTTTTCTCGACGAAATCATGGACAGCTACATTCCGGCCTTAATATAATTTACTTGTTCAAACTACCAAAAATTACTACATTGTTTGACTGTTGCTGAAATACCAAAAAAATTCGAAAATAAACAAAAATCTAAATGTCAAAGTTGTCATTATTGAATTATGCATTTACAAGATTATGTTAAATGTAAGTAAAAATGATGTTATTTAAATCAAAAATGGTACAACTAGTACGGCAGTGTGGTAACGTGACAGCGTTGTGATTGATATAGTCAAGCACGCTTCACAGCGGTTAAGACTTGGATGGGTGACCATCGAGAAAAAAGTAATACCCACTGCGGCTCGGTGTGCCCGGCCCCCTTACACCAAGAGGTATAAAAAAGGGGTTACTGACTATATATATATATATATATATATACAACTAATTACAGAAAATGGTTATTTATAGGATTATTAGTAGTATCTATACGGAAAATTAAAACTCTAAACTGGTTTGCATTAATATGACGTTTTTTATGGCGCACTGCGCTATAAAGAGGTTCGTGCTCGTGGGCTATAAAGTGACGTTTACATCAAAGAAATTCGTGTATAACTGTCAAATTATGATAAATGACCGTGCATAAAAGTGTCCAATATGCACGGTAAAAAATTTCACGAGAAACCACGGAAAATAATGATAGAAATTATACATAGATATTTTATGTGTATATTTCTATCAACTGTAGGTAATGGGCTCTTCCACCATATTTTTTAAATTTTTTTAAATGAAGCTTCATTCTAAAATATGACGATCTGTGAAAACGCGGCGTGAAACTGTGCTGTTTTAAAAAAGATATGAATTTTTAAAGTTTAAAATTTCGCTTGTGACGTCCCAAGTGCTACCTAGTGGCCCAAAACTGTTGTGTAACGAACACTCATTATAATAATTTTAAATTTAAAACAGTATATAATTCTATGATATAAGTAACTTTGTAGAGCAATAAATGCCATAAAATACATAAAACTATATTTTATTTTTAGTTTTAAGATAGTTTTCGTACCATAGGCCATAGCTTAAAAAGTTTGAGATGAAAACAGATTCAAACGCAGTTGACAGTTTAGAGTTAGCAAACATCTGATCCGAATGCTTGCGCATGGCGCTGGCACAGTGCCTGTATCTCATTGGTTTGTCTATTTTTGTATAACCAATAAGAATAGATCGCACTTGGGACGTCACATGACGTCACACAATATTTAAAGCGCTTGTATCTCATGATTAAATAACTTTTTAAATAAATTTTTTTTATTTACAGTTATGATTTGATTTGTTTTTCAAGTTTTTAGCACAATTTTATTAAATCTTGACTATGGTGGAAGAGCCCATTACACAAGAGGTTTTTATAAATTACTGTTTGTATTGAAACCTGAAACCTAGTTGCCTAGCAATTTGAAAAGAAAAATTCTCTAACAAAATCACGACACCCTAGGTGGAATTATTTTATTTGAAAACAATTTTTCGAGTCGAATTCCTGTCAGGTTACAAGGTTTAGATGTCAAACAGAAATTTATTCGGAGGAAATAAAATGCTTGAGTGTAATTCAACGAGATAATTTAACGACTCATTTGGTTCTTCTTCACAAATATGCCCAAAATGCAAAATTTAACCATTTCACTGACAAATATTAGAAATATGAAGCAAATTACAATTTAGTGTATTTTATTTATTGTTTGGTTGCTAAGAAAAAGGTAAATAAGGTTTTATCACTCGCAAAAAGTTACCTTCCTTTTTCTTCGCTATCAAAACGATAAAATTGTGTTTTGTTTATGACTTACTTTATACAGGAGTGGAATTATCAGTTCAAATTATCATGTTCTTTGTTTTCTTAACTGTGCCTTATTCTTAAAACTTAGGTAGTATGTGTTTATGAATTTTTAAATAAAGGGAATGCAATCATCCATCTTTTTTAAAATTATTACCATATTATTATATTAAATTTCCCGGAAAGATTTTACAAATTATTTTACTACATTCTATAACTTTCTGAGAAAAATCATAAAATTCTCATCTGAATCTGAATTTTCTTGTGACTGTTTTGCTTTGCGCTCATCAATCCGCCTATTCTCTTATCTTTCTTGTCAAGCATCAGTTATTTGTCACTGGCGACAACCTGGCCCTGTTGAGGTTATGTTTATTATCTTTTCTTGCCACAAGGACCGCCACTTGTGGCTAAAGAAATGTCACCGCAAGTGCTTTATTACCCATGTGACGGGCAGCCGTCTTAAAGAATGTCGTTGAATGTTGTACAAAGTTGGAAAACGAAATTCGAAAGCAAATACGATTCACAAAAAGGAAATTGTTATTCAAAATTTAAAATTTTTAATATCAATCGAAATTCTTGGGGTATACTTAATTTTGATCTCCTAATTCACTCATTGATTCTGATTCTGAATGATATTACTTAGTTAAAGGATACAAAATCTGACGTGGCCAACACATGATCTCTCGCCATATTCTACTATTTTACTAATATAAGTGTATATAAATGAAGGTACTTACTCACAAACAGTGTTGTGACTGATCTAGATCAATTGATCTAGCTCAATTTACGTGATCTTTGATCTGATCTAGATCATCATATTTTTAAGGATCTTGAGTTTGATCTAGATCAAATAAATATGTTCTACGATCTTAAAATAAGATACTATTTTTAGATTTTTTTCTACACTATACAAGGTAAAGTATGAAATTGAAAATTTAACAAGAGTAAGAGTTTCCTATTTTTAATATGTTTTAATTTTAAACTGCAGATTAAATCGCTTGAATACTACGTATTTTCTTCTTTTTTATGTAATGTAATACAACAATTAAATATTTTGTCTAATATTGATCTTTTTACGATCTAAAGAAAAAAAGATCACTAATTTCTGATCTGATCTAAAAAAAAAAGATCCGATCATAAAAGTTGATCTATGATCTGGTTTAGATCATATTAAACGAGAAGATCTTGATCTTGATCTAGATCCATTTTAAAATGATCTGTCACAACACTGCTCACAAATATACCATTTTAGCAGGGAATTCGGGAATTGTAGTTTTTATCATATTATTTAAGTTTATCATATTATCCCTTATAAGTAATAAATGACATTTCATATTTTCAATATCAATTTGTCAAAAAGTCAAAAATTTATTTGACGCTCGAATATTTTATTTGTTGTTTTCATTGGTAGGCAGATAAATCAAAATTGTAACAAACTAACTATAGAATTTTTAACTTCTTGTAATTGGAAAATGGTGCTAGATAGAAACAACGTTTTGTATACAGATAAACGTATTGTTATTACAAAAATTCCTATTAATACACAAATTTTGAGGATATTCCAGAAAAAATCTTCAACTGCAAATTCCGGTTGCACGATCAACACCAAAATGTAATCAGATCTAATCTAGTGTATTATTATAATATTATGTACAAAATTTAACTTTTTACTCAGTATGGTATTTGAGTTACCTATTGTACATCCAACATCCATTCATCCATCCAGACACAGACAAACAGCCATCGTCACGAAACTATCAAAATCGTGTTGTAGGGACCTCAAAACGTGTTTATCCATTGAAAACTCACTATCGAAATTTTAGCATGATTAATACCTCTCTTACAGTACTGAGTGGCGAGAGGTAAAAATATTAGCAAATAGATTTCACCCAGTAACATAAATGACGAACTCTTCAACATAGTTAACTCCCAATTACAGAATGGTATAGATGTTATTATGGTGGTAGTGGAGTCCAACCACTCGAACTCAGAGGTATTATTGATGCTATACTACACTCCTATGTATAGTAGAGATGTTTGGCTTTAGATTTCCGACACTGTACTAGTGTATGGTGTCAGGCGAATGAATGACAACTCTAAGTGGGGATTTTTATGCCGGTTGTAGTGTTTATGGCTACGGGAATGTTGTACCTGGTAGCGGCTTTGGAAATTTTATGGCTTACAATTTAAATTAAATGGGGTTTTAAATATGAAACTACTTGTTTTTGGGTACAAATAATGTTGTTGATTTTTAACAAAAAAAAATGTAAGATTGTGGGATTGTTTGGTATTTATTTCGTCACATAAGGTAAAAATGTGTCTATACCTTCAACCATTAATAGGATAGACAGATGACACCTCGGATGACACTTAACGCTGTACTAATTTTTGAAACCCTCAAATAATTCTTTGATTCCAATTTTTATATTTAATCTTTTCTAGTGGTCGTAATTTACTAGTTATGCGATAAACTATAGATATTCATTTTTGACGTATTTTATACATTTTTACTTCCTTGTACGGAGTAATAAGGAAGTATTGTAATCGCGAAAAATTTCGGTTTTCAGATTTTGATGGAAATATCCGTTTTGACCTTTTCTGAATCCATTATGACTAGTTTCGTCGTGACGTCTGTACGTACGTGCGTACGTGCGTACGTACGTACGGACGTATGTGTGTCGCATAACTCAAATACGGTTAGACGTAGAAAGTTGAAATTTTGTATTTAGGACTGTTATAGCATCTAGTTGTGCACCTCCTATTTTTGGTTTCAATCTATAAACCGGAAGTAGTACTTTTTAAAAATATTTTGATAAATAATTAATTTTAGACAATTTTTTTTATTTTAAATGAAAGATTATGTGATTATTATCTACAATCGGTATTTTATAAATTTTTCTGTATATTCTATCATTTAAGAATAATTAAAGTATATACTTATAATTTAGTATTTCTGTATCTTGTAGTCCATGATCGATTAACATTTGTTACTACGTAAAATTTAAATGATTATGACATGACAGTGACAGTAGCAGTGACAATAGTAAAATATCGTTTATATCTTCTTCTGCAGTTTAAATAAAATGACTAAAATATATTTGTGAGTATACTAGTATAATAAGTTAAAAGAATTTTTTATATTATTCTACATTTTAGTTATTAAGAAAAGTATGAACAAACAAGGCGTACAAGGAAGTCATGTGGTGTCCACGTCAGATTTTTTGTAAAACTGTTATTATCAACTGTAATTACACAAGGAGCTTTTTATTTCGCCGGATAAATTTCTGTTTGTTTTGAAACCTTGTTATGCCTAGTAATTTGAAAAGAAAAATTGTTTAATAAATTCACCGTAGGTGGAGTGACTTTATTTTAAAACAATTTTTCGAGTCAAATTGCTGTTAGGTGACAAGGTTGAGATGTCAAACAGAAATTTATTCGTATATAATATCACAAGGGACTCAAGTTTACTGATAAAATAAGAGTCGCGAGTGGTATTTGTGAAGAATATTGTAATAATGAAATGGAAAAATGAAGACTTAGGCAAAGACAGGTCGGCAGGATTGATGCTTGTAAATGATTCTGCTGCGTGCGGTTAACTATACAAACAAATATGACAGGATTTGCAGGACTGCGCCAGTTAGTTTTATACAAAACTAACAAAACATACTTGACACACACTACACGAAAACTTGTAAACACGACTATATATTTCTTTAATAAAAACGTTGAACTATATTTACATGAACTAAAATCTAACTACAACGATATATAACGAAAACACTCTACTATATAAACGAAAAACACAAAACTAAACTACAATCTGTTCGACATATAGAGTCACACTGACTCGACAGATTACTAATTACGTAAAAAGCACAAACTCATGAGAACGGCGCTCTCTCAGCAAAACCCGTCTCTGTACCGATCTGAGTCAGTCGATCACTGACTCTTTACGTAATTAGTCAAACTTAAACTTTGCTCGAGAATACATCTTCTCGAGCGACTGAACTGAACGACTATCCCCTACTGACTGATCATACTTAAATTTTTCTTATACTTCTAGATACAGCTGCGTATATGGATCACCAATTATTGTAATAACACATTTATCTTCAAGCATAAACAATAATAACTGAACAGTATAATGCACTTATGCTTGAAGACAAAGGATCCATATACAAAACTAACTTAAGTCATCTACACGTGGGAGAAGTAAATATATAATAAATTTCGAAGATGTTGATTACTCATCAAAATTAGATCTAAATCATATTGCGCATTGTTACATTCCTCCCTCATGTAGATATAATTTTATCTTAAATAGATAAAATTATTTCCAACAAAAATTCCAAAATTTTACTGAATACAGGTTTCTGAATACGGGTCTGGTAAGCAAGGGCTACCTCTTGAACTACAAAACATCTAAATCTAAACATATAGATAAACATAACAAACCTTAATCTAAACAAAACAATAAGCAATATGGTTCTGATACACACAACAGTGAAAAAACTCAAACTTTTATCTTGCTCAGAATAGACAGATCTTAAACTAAACAAAATAATAAACGATATGATTACAAATGTGCGTTGAAATTTAAAAAATGAATTTTAATTTCAAAAATTACATTACCAAATTATTTCAAATCATACTAAACGAAATTTCAATGAAATTAAACAATTTGAATCAAATACTAAATTTAAAATTACAATAAATGAATTATTGAGCGGATGTTATTTTTAGCAAAATTAACAAAACGGTCGAATGAAAATTAACATGATATCTTTAAATCATAGCGAATGTTAATTTTAACACAATAATTACCAATTAGCGATATAAACTTATATTTAATGAATACATAAACAAAATTGAAGTAACGAACATAACACTGATATTTGCACTAACACGACATTAACAATTTCGTAGCACAAATCACAGAACACACCACAGTACATGTCACTACAGGGGCAAGGGGGTGGTTCTTCATTACGATGGGGACGTAGACTACGAACGTTCGGCGACGTCTTTTCATAGCATCGCGGCGGTTGTTGATCGTTGTCGACATGAAACGGTTGCTGGACTCGAAACGGTGATATTTGATGCGATTTTACCTGCTGACGATGATACAACCAAGAAGAACGGTAGCGGCGATCAAAGTAGTAATGTGGTGAAGAATGAAGTTTAAACGATAATTCCTCACTTCGGGTATAGGGATCATTACATCTCTCTGGTTCACTACGTGTTGAGGATTTCGGCCTCTTGTGAATTGCCTTAACGTAGCACAATTCACTGCGTTGAACAAGTACTGTACTTTGGTCTTGTTCCGAACATGACTTACTTAAGTCATCATTTTGAACCAGAAGCAGTTTACGTTTCTTTTTACTACTTTTTGTTTTCTTGACTTGCGGTTGTTCGAATTTTGCGTCATTTTCTTTCTTAGCGGATCTGACTTCTGTAGGACGCGGAATGTCTACCAAAATACGATTTTCGGCTGCTAATAAAGACTCGATTTCAGCCAAGGAAATTTTTCCTACTGGTAATTGTGGTGGCTGAGGCGTCGCTGGAATCGGTTGCGCTGGTGTCATATATGAGTATCCGAGATTTGGATACGGCGATAATAACTGATACGACGGCGATACTGGAACTTGCCATTGTGATGGTGACGGCGACAGATGAAACTGTGCAGGAATCGGTTGCGGCGGCGTCGGTGCCGAATAAACATGTTGCAAAGACAATAGATCCATTTTAAACACTTGCACTAATTTTTAAAACCGATTTTAGTTCAATTATTTTTACGCGTGTGTGTCATTTCTTAACGATGGAATAACGATACAGGAACGGATAGGAGCGAAACTAATTATGGGATGCGTAGATTCTTTTATGGTGCAGGATATTAGATAAATTTAATATCTTATTTGAAACACCATCCTACAGACTGCGACAATGTAATAAAAAAGAAGGACAGAATAGGTAACAGGGTTTGCAGGATTGCGCCAGTTAGTTTTATACAAAACTAACAAAACATACTTGACACACACTACACGAAAACTTGTAAACACGACTATATATTTCTTTAATAAAAACGTTGAACTATATTTACATGAACTAAAATCTAACTACAACGATATATAACGAAAACACTCTACTATATAAACGAAAAACACAAAACTAAACTACAATCTGTTCGACATATAGAGTCACACTGACTCGACAGATTACTAATTACGTAAAAAGCACAAACTCATGAGAACGGCGCTCTCTCAGCAAAACCCGTCTCTGTACCGATCTGAGTCAGTCGATCACTGACTCTTTACGTAATTAGTCAAACTTAAACTTTGCTCGAGAATACATCTTCTCGAGCGACTGAACTGAACGACTATCCCCTACTGACTGATCATACTTAAATTTTTCTTATACTTCTAGATACAGCTGCGTATATGGATCACCAATTATTGTAATAACACATTTATCTTCAAGCATAAACAATAATAACTGAACAGTATAATGCACTTATGCTTGAAGACAAAGGATCCATATACAAAACTAACTTAAGTCATCTACACGTGGGAGAAGTAAATATATAATAAATTTCGAAGATGTTGATTACTCATCAAAATTAGATCTAAATCATATTGCGCATTGTTACAATATTTCTCTATATTTTTGTATTAAATTAAAAATTTATTTTAAATGTGATTATTTTAATTAGGTATTAAAGTTGTTACAATTTATTGTGCAATTATTAAGTACAATATTATTTGGAATATTAGATTTTTTGGAAATAACATCGCCACTACTTGTGCTAGGTTCTTCAGGAGCTATTTCATTTGTAGTAATGCAGCTTGTTGATCGTAGGTTTTGTATTATGTTTAAATGATGTTCCGCATCTAATTGTAAATAGGGTTTTATAGAAGATGCGCTGGGATGCCCTGTAATTTTTATAAGTTCTTGTTCACCTATCCCTTTTTTTGCTAATTCAGAGACTGCTGATGATCTGAAAGAAAAGAAAACGTTTATTTTCACAATACAAAAACATAAACTAAAACTACATATGTACCTTTTGGAATGGTTTGTAATTTTCCGGTTTTTAGTGTCTAATCCAATTTTTTTGGCTGCATCTTTGGTCCATTTTGAAAATTCATTTTTTCCTACCGGAGAATTTTTGTACCACGTTGCGTTTTCGGAATTATTCCAATATGCATTTGGCGTAAGAAATAATCTGTCTGTTGTTATGTGGGGCAACCTTTTATTTAATAATTTACGGAAAATTCGATAATTCGATTTGACAAATGTCCTTCATTATCAAGTTCTTCTTTAAAAAAATAAATTTTGCAATTTACTCCTTCTCCACCTCTCCACGCTAGTTCGTACGATGCGATATGAAAATTTTTTTTCTGGAGTCCCTCCGGTGTGTCTTCATCATAGATGTCAATAATTTTATTAATTTCGTTTACCTTCAAAGCCTCCGAACTTATTTTCCTTTTTTCTGGGATTACTTGTAACTTTTTACGTAATGTATTTTTTGCATCACGTGCCTTTTTAAATTCAATGTCTTCAAATGGATTAAATTTAATTCCGTATTCCTCAAAATATTTGGTTTGTAATCATTTGGCGGTAGTATTCCAAATTGTCTTCACCGTAAAATCTTTATAGTTTTCTCCATTTACCTTTTTCATGTTGAATCCAAAGTCACATAATATATCAGCCAATTCGGTTTTGCTAGTTGTTCGTTTCAACTCATATCTTCTTTCATTACAAAATGCAGTAAATATTCTCCAGATACTACCTTGACACTTTTTTGTATTTTCTGATTTCTTATTTTCTATTTCGGTACAAATTGCTGCCAAAGACGCATCTCCAAAACGATTCACTTCTGACATTTTAGAAAACTGATTGTTTATTTTGAAAATGTGGTGTTTGTTTCTCTTAGGCAACGGCGATTTGTCGGTGACAAATGGTCTTGGGCATTTACCGCGCGACAAACCCCCGTTGGCAAGCCATTTGTTACTGTAATTGTTTATGAAACTATGTAAAATTTGTCAGTATAATTGACATAAGTGAAATAATCAGGGGTAATACCATAAGAGATGATAATTTTTTGAGAATTGTTTTGTCGTTTCCACGGCAACTTATTTCTAACAATTTCACGACACAAAACATCATCTATCAATTTCCCGAAACGAAGTTGAGGGGAATTATTGTCAGATGATGTTTTGTGGAGTGACATTGCAATAAGTTGCCGTGGAATAGACAAAAATTCTCTCAAAAAATTATTATCTCGAATGGTATTTAGGAAGAATATTTTTTTTGTTAAAAAACACCACCAAAACGACTCATTTTACAAAACATTTTTGACGTTCAATTTGACAAATTTATTTATTTATTGTAACTATCGTAACAAAATGTGAAACACAACACCCGTTGTGTTTTCAGATACATTATCAATTCTATTGGTTGCATTACGTCATTTGACGTCATCATTACGCAATATGATTGGTTAAACCATCTGTCAAAAAATATTCAGTAATAAAAATTCAGTACTTTTATAATATACAATAGCTGTGAACTGAGTTGCAAAGTATATAAAATCATTCTGTTTTCCACTGTGTATTCTTTCTTATTAAAAAGAAGTACCACAGGGTATGGATATTAGGGATGTCGAAAAAAATTGATATTAAAAAAAATTATTATTTTTTAAATATATTATATTTAATCGATTTTAAAATAAAAAATAATCGGTTAATCGATTTTTTCCTTTCGATTTCAAAAGAAAATCGATTTTTTTATTCGATTTTTTTAATGTAAATTATTTTTACTTATGTTCAAAATTAACTGCTACTTTGAATCTATCAGTTACCAAGATTTCACAAGTCGAATAATGCAAAATTTGGATTTAGATATATTAATATCAATTGACAGGTAGTAGGTACACCAATTCCAAGGAAGTAAAGTTGCTATTGTATTAATTGCTGGTTTTGGTGGTTCGTTCAACGTATCTAATCCAATATTTAAAATATTATGTAGGTATAGTGTTATTTGTTACTGTTAGTTTAAATATAATTTGACTATTCCTACTTGACTCTAACAGCGTGATGTGATATCTATTTTTGTTGGACGCTTTACTGTTTTCTTTGATTTATCATATTTTTCAAATTAAAAAAAATAATAAACGAAATTTTTAAAAAGTCGATTAAAAATCGGTTTAAAAAAATCTATTTAAAAAAAATCGATTAAAAGTCGACCTTTGTAAACTATTTTTTTTAAATTGGCTTGAAAAAATCGACTAAATCGGTTAAGCGATTTTAAAAAAATCGATTTTTTAAAAATTCGTCATCCCTAATGGATATAGTACTACAAATTATTATTTTTCACGACATGCGCCGAAATAGTGAGGAAAATAAGTTTTCCCTCTCCGCAGAGAGGAAAGTAAGCAGTGTTACCACCAGTGTTATTTTATGAAATATTTTAAAAATAATAAGTAAATTTATTATTTTATTGAAAATTCTGATGATTTTACAGTGATATACTGTACTATAAACTATTATTTTACAATTATTATGTTTTATACTTTCTTTTTCTACAATTTCACGATTTTACAACTTAAATTTAATTTGGCATATTGGCTACAGTGAAACATTTCGTTGTTTTTAAACATCATTCTGACAGATAACAATTATAACCTAACTTCTAGTTATTTATATGTTTTTAAATATGTCGTGAAATTTTTTTTGTGTCTAACACGAGAGGAAAGCTCTTTTTCCACTCTTGCTCGTGACACAAACTTTGAGCTCCAAGTGGGAAAAAGAAGCGCTTTTCGCTCTAGTTGAACAAATAACTAATATTTAGATTCTATTTATTTTGTTTTCTTTTTCAGACAACATTTTGGGAATGTCTAAACGGAACATTAGATGGTAAGTTTCAAAATTTACTATTACATTATCAATTTGAAATAAGTACAAAAATCCATCATGCTACTTAGGTACTTATGTATTTAACATCCAGTTCACTTATTTCTATAAAATGGTAGTAGAAGTAGTGGATAATATTAGTTAGTACTCTGTTATTTATTTCCTTACCTGAATTTAAATTATAAAATGCGAAATATCTAAAAACAAACTATAATTTGACTTGTTTGTTGTCCATCATCAGCTATTAATAAACTGATTAAAATTCTTTTAATACTGAGCAAAATGCAAGAGGTCAGCTGAGTAATAATTGAACAGTGTATATCAGATTGAACCAAGTAGCGAATAACTGAAGCACTAAACAAGTGAGTGAACCAGTGCGAGCTCTAAACCTGATCACGTACTTACTGCTAATCACCAATCATCACTAAAGTCAACATCACCGCAATTTTCTCATTTTATAGTACTTGATGATAGTTGTGATTTTTAATTTTTGAATTACTTTAACCGTTCATGCTACACTGTATTAACATTGAACGCTTTTCTAATATTACCTACAAAAATATTTTGTTTGTTTTGTTTTGTAACTTGCATAATTGAGGGGGTCAGAATGCCCCTTATTATGTACATCAAGTACCAGAAGTAGTACATGTTAAAACACTTGATTAAAATAGCACCCTGTTTGAAATGCAACATTTTCTTGAAGGCATGACATTAACACAACAAAAAGTCATTTCTGGTAAAGGGTAAAATCAGGCACGATTTTATATTACGGCTCTTTATCTAATATAATCTGTTTGTTTTTTCTGTTTTTAAACCATTCATAGGCAAAATACAACATAAAAACGACTATAATTTTTGAACTATGTTTTTAAGGAGATTGGTGACCTAAATGATGATGAGAGGCTGAAATTTATTACACTATTGAGATTCTTAAAAAAAATTATTTTAAATTATCGTCTATCCGGTTTTTGAGTAATTGAATGCTGAAATTACGCTTGTTTTACATGAACTCTTATGGCAATATACTAAATTTTTGTTTTGCATGCTTTAAACTACTTATATGATAAAATGATGAAAAATTCATAGAACTTGTATTAATATTTCCTATAAACCTTTAAAAATAAGTTTGTGAAGATTTTGTGTAATACTTTTTCTAAGCCATTTATGCAAGTTATTTAAAAAGCATTTTTTGATTAGTAAATTTGTAATTATTGTAAAAATATATCACCGCAACTTAACGAATTGCAATATCAGCCAACGCGCGTTGAGTGAATTTTGTTTTACATTATCAAAAATATTTTTATTTTCATATCCGCCCCTAAAGCTACGCCACTGCAGGAGTCCCCAACCTTCAAGGCGCTACACTTGTAAATTCAGAAGTTAACAATTTGAACGATTTTGGCTGTATTATAACAAATTTCAAATTGAAATTTAACATGAAGAATCATGACTCATTAGTGAATCAATAAATATCAATTATTAATTGCTGTAACATCAATTAGCAAAACTTGGAACTAATTTTTATCATTTACTAATCCATATTATAGGTACGTTGATTAATGCACAAAAATAAAAATCGATAACATACATTAGTCGGAAGACGGGTATAGAGAGATTCTTTTAAACAGTTCTTAACCCATTGACAGTAATAATTTATGTAAAACTCGCATTTTTAGTAATTTTTAGAAATTATTTAACAAAATAAGGCAAGGTTTTTTGTAAATTTCATTATATAGCCATGTAAGCACAACCCAACGAGATATAAATAATTATTTATATCTCGTTGGCACAACCTTTAAGTACCTACATCATTGTAAAATAAGAGGTCATCGATTTGAAAACCAAAGTCACAAAATTATTTATTGTAATATTCTTTTTTGCTTTGCATTTGATAGCAAGAGATGTTCCTTAAATGTATAAGAATTAGAATAATTGAAATAATTTATTTTAATCTTGGTCCCAATAAAATGTAAGTAAGTAGGTAATAAATTATAATAATAAAAAATGAATAATAACTATTTCAGTGAAAAATAATTGAGAAAACGCAAATTTTATTTTTTCATTATTGTATACGACAATTATTTTTCCTTTCCTAATATTCAAATTTTTTATAGATACTTAGGTATTTTCTTTTTACGACCCTCGTATACATCAAAGAATTAACTTCTGTTCCTTAACCACTTAACAATATACAGTCAAAGGCAAAGGTAGCGATATCTTTAAACATACAAACATACATGTATGTATAAGACATTATTCACTAACACAATAGAGGCGGTACACACCGTCGCCCACATTTTATAACCGCGACCACAACCAGCTGCTGTGGCTCGGGTGCTTTCTTTAAGACAACATCGCATAACCGGTAACTACCTTTGGAAGCTATCACCAGCCGTAGTTGATAGATTTTCAACCCAAAATGCAGGACTGGATGTGGGGCTTCGGGGCCCATGTTGATGAAATTCACAATTACAAATAAAATTAATATCAATATCAAATTAGTCAATTTTAGAGACCGCAATGATAAAATAGCGCCTTGACAAGACCCGACTACCTCCTAAAATTCAGCATAAAATGTACTATAAGCGAGTGTTTTGCGGCTAGTACAAAAATGGTAAAATTTTATTTCAACAAGGATTTAATAGAGAAAGAGTGATGCCTTTTTAAAATTTTACATTGTACATGTTCGAAAAATTCCAAAAATAAGCTTGTTTAATAAATTATTAATCGTATCATCCACTGTTATTACCTTTTAATATGTAACATTTATTGATGTTAAAAACAACATAAAACATAATACATTCGTTACTTATAATACCTTATAACTCATTAGTTACGAACTTAATATGTTCGATACAACCATAATAACATCAAAACCTTCCATAATATGCAAACTGTCAACTAATTGACAGATTAAATTGTTGATTTGTTGAAACATCGCTGTCGTTGATGATACGATTAAGCTTGGAATATAACGCGAATATATGCGATTTAAGCCTCCTTCTCGGCCTCCTTGGATGTTCAAAGAAACTCAATTTCACCTCGTCGCTTAGCAACATCCTCGGTATTATAAATCGCATAATATTCTTGTATATTAATAGCTATAAATCTTGTACCCTTAAGCCTCATGCACAATACGAAATTAGTAGTTATTGTCAGTAGGTATAATTTGTAGTTATAGTTAATCAGTAAAGCCTCATTTACACTATGACATTAGTAGTTATTGTCAGTTGTCAGTAGATATAAGTAGATAGTAGTTATAATAATTAATCAGTTAGTTTTGACTACTGTCGATCACAATTAATGTTGCAGGTAGGTAGCCTAGTAAAGCAAACTAGTTTTGAAATTAACGTCCGAAGTCAGAAGTGTCAGTTTGTTCGCTTACAGGTATATTATTTTATTTTTGATTTGCTTAAAGTTGCCTTTCATAATCATTCTTGTCTATAAATGGATGAAGGAGCATTTTTAAATATGAGACAAAATTGTAAATGTCCCTATGACAATGATGATACCGAATATTTGTCATCTTAGACGTCAAACGTGAAAATTAGTTCTCGTTCTAGATTCTTATGGGTTGTTCATACACAAAATCACTAACTACTAACTACAGGTTTGGAGTTTGCAAATCTCTGCGCTAATTGTAATTAAGGTAGAACAACGTGGGAGCTAATTTCGTTATTGTGAACGCTATAAACGAAATGCGTATGTCAAATCACTACTATAACTACTAATTTCGTATTGTGAATGAGGCTTAAATTTTGTTTTTTAATAAAACTAATTATTTCTCATTTCAAGTTTTAATTAATTCCAAATTTACATTATGTCCTCCTTGTCAAAATAACCACATACCCTAAAATTAAATTCCAATCAGATATTCTGTACCTCGCAAAAATTAATTAACTTCTTTCTACACCACGCATTACTTTCAAAAAACAACTACAAGTACAAAGTAAACAACTTAACAGCAATAACTCGATCCAGTGATGATATCTCGCTCTCTGAGGACCGAGGTTCGAGACCAGCTAATGGCATTGTAAATAAAACCGCGATTTAATTGATCGAGAGCAGAGTTCTGGAGAACGACTTGGAGACCGAGTTAAGAGAGGAAAAAAAATCAGTCGCTTGCGACAAAAATAAAATCGTGCATGCATCACCTCGTAGTACGAAGCTGGATTGCAAGTATGCGGAACGTATAATACTACAATATCCTTGGAGTTGAAGTACACAGTGGCGTAGCTATGGTAGGGCAGTACGGGCAGTTGCCCGACGCCTAATAGGTTCAGGGGCCCCGAGAATTTGAAAGTTTAAATAAGGAATTTTAGCATTGAATTAAAAAATTACTTTCTTTGCAAAATTAATAAGGTGAACAATTCTTCAATATACTATTTAAAATGGGAACGACTTCAACACTGGAATATTATAAACTAGAAAATTCAAGAAGAGAATATTCTTGACAGGAATCATAAAAATCCGATGTGGCCAACACATAACCTCTCGCCATACTCTACTATTTTTATTTTTCTAATATAAGTATTATATTATGTAGTACTTACTCACAAATATACCATTGTACTAGAAGGGAATCCGGGAATTGTATTTTTATAATATTATTAAAGTTTATTATGACCTTATAAATACTAAATGACATTTCATATTTTCCATTTCAATTTGCCAAAAAGTCAAAAATTCATATGACATTAACACTCAAATATTTTATTTTTGTTTCCATAGGTAGGCAGATAAATCAAAATTGTAACATTTTTGTAGAATTTTTAACTTCTTGTATAGTCCATTTGAGAATGACTGACAGTAATAAATCATTATTTGCGAGAGTAGTATTGGATTTTTGCCAGCAATGCGGCAAATAAAACTACCAGAAAAATCAGTTGTAACTACACTAGGATGGTCAAAATAAGCCGCACGCTTTATACCTGGAACGAAACTTACTTCTCGAACAATAGAAATACCGTCACCAACGCTAAGATAATCCCCGTCGGACTGTGTCATAGACGTAGATAGGAGTGATCTGTTTATACATTTACTAAAAATAAAAGTTTTTAATATTTAAATATAACTTTATCACTCATTATTATTAAAATAAATCTTTTCCCTGAAAAACAACTTAGACCTAAAACGATAGTTCTCTACCGAATTTAGTTATTTTGACTATCCCTGTGCAAACAATTATTGATGCGCCACTGGAATGTCTTTGACAGAATGATTTATTACTGCCAGTCATTCTCAAATATAGTATAATTGGAAAATGGTGCTAGATAGAAACAACGTTTTGAATACATATTGTAGATAGTAACATTTAGTATACAATGTTATTAAAAAAATTCCTATTAATTCATAAATTTTAAGAATATTCCAGAAAAACTCTTCAGATCTTCAAGAAACTACCACTTCCGGTTGCACGATCAACACCAAAATCTAATCAGATCTAATCTAGGGTGTCAGAATATTATATACCAAATTTCAAATTTGTTTATTCAGTGGTATTTGAGTTATCGTACCTTCAACATCCATCCTGACACACACACAGACACACACACAGACACACACACACAGACATCATCGCGAAATTATCAAAATCGTGTTCTAGGGACCTCAAAACGTGTTTATCCATTGAAAATTCACTATCGAAATTTTGAGTGGCGAGAGGTAAAAATCACGAAATTCCAAGCTAAGGAAAATTCATTCACAAAAAAAAACATTAATAGAAAAGACATACTGGAATCAAGTAAACACAGAAACATTACTTGGCGGCCAAACCTGAAGTTGGCTGCAAGCTGTCAGCTGAACAACGCGTTGTGGCAGTTTAAAAAACGAGTTCTGTTGGACTCAAGAAGGGTTTTGTTAGCATAGATTAGTTTATGTCAAAAAATCGGAGTTCTGTTGGACTCAAGAAGGGTTTTGTTTGCATAGATTAGTTTATATATTAAGCCAGAATCCGATTTTTTCCGCAGCCATATTTTTTCCAGTTTTGAATATTCCTTTACATGCGTTTTCTGCATCAATCAGATTCTAAATTTGAATTTTCTATGAATGCAAGGAGCACGTATGTATGTAACATTTTCATAGATTTTAATAAGGTATTATTTAAAAGTCATTTATCAAAACTTATATCTTATGCAACCCGCAATAAGAGTCATGGGGGAAACTCAACCCCTCCCGCGCACCTCTTGTCTATATGATGTTGGCTTCATCTCCATGCCTACACTTTGGCCTGCATACTGTGTCTAGACTATGTAAGGTCGTTGGTAGGCACCCTTTAAAATTCTGCCAAAACAGTAGCAAATATGTAACTACGGTTATTTACTAACAAAAGTACGATTTTGCCCAATTTAGGTGTCTCAGCCTTACATACTGTGAGTAAACATATAAATTCATATTACTATGCGCAGTTCAAAATTTGAACCTGAGTTGTCATAACCCAGTCGATCACGTTACGCACCGAGCTATGTTTATATAATGTTCATGTCTCTCAAAATATACTGGATGGCCCATTTAACATTACGTTCTTGTACCTATATCAATGCATCTTAACAGAAAGTGTGCCGAAACAAAACCTTCTTAGTTGGTGGGGAAGGGCATCGGATTCTTACAAAATGCCCCACCCCCAGGGGAGGCGGGAAAGGGGGCGAACTTAAAAACCTTAAATGGGAACCCCTATTTTCATTTCAGATTCGGAAAGAGCGTAAAAAAGTATGTTGGTTTTATTCGGAAACTTTTCTTGTACACCCAACAGGAGGCCCTGTAATCGTAAAAGTTGACCCCCTTTCCCGCCCGCACTCCGCGGTGTGGGGGCCATTTTGTCAAAAACCGATTTCCCCTCCAAAACTATGAAGGTTTTTATTCGGAACACTTTTTTGTTAAAATGCATTGTTTTCGAGATATTCAAGAACGTAATGTTAAATTGGACACCCAGTATATATTTTAAAGTTTTGAGTATTAGAAATATTATTGCCTGTACAAGCCAAAGCGAGATTCTTGAACGTATACGTACACGAGCTGTGTGTCTATGTAGTTAGTAGTGAACAATTCCTCAATAAACTATTTAAAAATTCGTAGAAATCCTGCCAAATAGCTACAAATATGAAACTACGGTTATTTACTAACAAAACTGCGAGGAATCCAATGGTACAATCAAATTTACATTTAGTTCAGCCTGTACATCAATTAGAAAAACTATAAATCGATTTTTACCATGTATTATTCATCGCAGGGCCTTGAAATTTCTTCCAGGATTCAATGAGATCTGAGATCCTTAGACACACACTACACATAGTTTTGTAAATGTGTATAGTAAAATAACGACAGATTTTAGTAAATAAAGCACTATGAAATCACCAATCACCACGCGTTAATTGTTATATCATGTTCTACAGGTTTATGTTTTGCACATTCTTCATAGAGATGGCGCCAGTTTCGATTCTTATTTGAATATTTTAATGTTCTAAATGATATCTGGTAAATTTATGTTTCCTATTCATTTAGATAATGTAAATTTGGAAACTAAGAAATTAATGTATGAAAAGAATATGCTTTATTAGTGCTTTGTTTTTCAGGTTGCAAATATTTCAGGATTTGTTAAAATTATTGTTTGAATATTTCATTTTAACAAGATACTAAAATACCATGTCTGAAATTTTAACATATTTAAGATTATTATAAAATAAATAAACTATAAAAAATTTGCCTCACTGAGAATATCACCTAAGTCTGTCCTTGGTCTCCCGAAATTATTTTGTGCTAGGGCCCCTAGACACCTAGCTACGCCACTGGAAGTAAAGTCATACACAATTAAAAACGTCATACTATAATAATTTTAATTAGGTTTAATAAGATCAGTTTGGGTGCTGTTACAAATAAAAACATTGGCATTGTAGAAATTAGAAATAACAACAATTTATAGCAACATTGACAGAAACACATTGCATAAGCAGTGTTGTAATAGATAATATTTTTTGTCTAGATAAAGATGAAGATAACTTACTTTTTATTTATCTAGACAGTGGCAGATTTAGGGGTAGGGGCTCAGCCTTCCCCCCTCCTCCGGCAATAAAATATGAATGCTAATTTTTACTATTTTACTAAGTAAAAACCAACTCTAAATTAATAATTTAAAATCCTGAACAAGTAAAACATAATTTTCTATTATTTTATATACTAAAGTGAATAATTCAGGCACATACTCGAGGAGGTTGAAAGGAGAACTTTCAATTATAGGGCATTTGACCTTTAATGAAAAAAATTCGCCTGCAGCGCATTTTATTAGAAGCACGAACACAATTTAGATATTTTGTATTTGAGACCCTCCCCACCCCCATCAAAAAATCCTAGATCCGTCCCTGTATCTAGATAAGATAATAGATAATCATTGAAGAAATTATCTAGACTATTTCCGAGACTATTTCCTTCATAAAATTGAAGCCAATCAGACATGACATTTCTGAATGTCGTCCAATCAACGTATTTTAATTATCGATAATTTGCACTAGTGCAAAATTGTCGTGTTTGGATACGGCGTGGCAATGTGATTCTGACTTGCTGTCAAAGGAAGTTTTTAAACTGTTCTAGGCCAAAGCAGACACGTTTTGCAGACAGCGTGAGGTATCACAGGGCAAAAACAGACATTTTTAGCAGACACGTAATTTGTTAGCAAACACCTGGATTTTCGCGCGTGAATTTTAATTAGTGAAATTGTAAGTGCAGTTGTAAAGAAAGCGCCAAGATGAGCAACAGATCTAATAGACTGATAGAATTAGCTTTGCAATATTGAATATAACGTCACCGTGTCTGCTTTGGCCCTGTTGTAGAATTTGATAATGCATTTCATCAGTGAGCCAAAGCAGACACACATCATAAAATCATAACATTTGCGGACGGGCCGGAGCAGACACTACCGTTGGAAATCCGGCTAGTATGTACCAGTTCAACACATTTGGACAAATACTGAAGCAAACACCGGTGTCTACGTTGGCCCTGTGATTAAATCAACGAACAGACACCTGTGTCTGCCATGGCACTCAACGTATTCAAATAGAAAAACGAACGAACGACAAGAACTAATTATATTTTATATAAGAATTTATAAAATATAAAAGATACAGATTACATTTCGGCACTAATAGACGGAGAGCTAGCGGTCAAATTAGTGTGGACATTTTATTAGCCGTGAAATTGAAGGGCTTGGACCTGGCACTGGCATCTCTACTGAACATAGAATGTTCGGTCGGTTCGGTCTGTCAGTCCTAATAGTCCAGGGAATTTACTTAAAAAATGCCTCAAACTTCGAACAAACTGCAACAAAAACTTTCTCGACGGAATCCAATACAGAAAAATGTGCTTTTTAACATATCAAAAGTTTCCGGAAATTACCGCATCGGAAGCCATTGAAATTTTGAAAAAATTACCGCTATTTCTGTTTTTTTTAAGTTTAAAGCCTCATTTTCATGATGGCGTGGCTGGCGTGGTGTTGAAAAATAAACCAATAGCAGTGCAGCTTTCGCCAAACACCACGCCGCGCTCTGGCGTGGCTGGCGCGGTGTGCGAAGTTCAAAAATTTTAAGTTTTAACGCCGTCCACGCCGCGCAACACATGCGTCTTCTAGATCAGTATTTCTGTTTAACGTACACGCATTGCAACCAAATATTGTTTGATTTATAACAACGTATCTGCGGTAGCGTTTCGAAGCGTTTCACCAATACAAATATTATTTATCTTGACTCTTGACAAGTTCCAGTTGACATACTGTCAATTACAAAATTATTTTGTATTAAATCCTATAAAATCTGTATCAATTTTAATTGTGTAATTTAATTAGTTCCTAATATTATATTATATTCGAATTATAAAATCAAAATATGTACCTGGTAGTCGGTAGTGGTTGATTGCAACTTTGTGACAGCTAAAACGAATTAATGACAAAATTTAAGATATGTTTTTTTTATGTATAATATAAATATAATTATAAAATACGTCTTCTTCGACTTAGTGAAGACATTTTCTGTTTTGATTTTGAGTTAACCAAGTACTGAACTGAGCTGTCAACACCGAGAACGCAACGCTTCATACGCCTGCATGAAAACAAAAATTTTAAAACACACACCACGCCTGCCACGCGCGCCACGCCGGCCACGCCACCATGAAAATGAGGCTTAACTCATCTTTAGCTTATCAATACGAGAAAAATATTTATATGACGTTATAGGGCTCAAAATTCTCTATAAAATGATGTATGGAATTTTTATGTCAGTTAACCTGTTTTCGAAAAAATAATAAAAATGCGTTTAGGAAATTTTGAGTCAATTAAATCATGTGGTAATATTTTCCCTTGACACAATAATGACTGCCATATTTTAACGGACAAAAATATTGCCATCCGGTTTTCAGCATATGATTTCTATAACAATTTTTTATTATACCCATTATTTTTATAATTTTTGAGGCTCTCAATTAGTTACAAATTGGAAATTTAAAAAAAGTAAATATATAGATAAAATTTAGTAATTTTTGTGTTTATTCAGCTGTTATTTCGGGATGGATTCAGATATTAACTTCCGGTTTTCTGTATTCAATTTTTCTAACATTCTTCTATTACATGCTTTATTTTTTTTTTTTGAAGTTCACTCTTGGTTTAGTCTCTTGGTTTAATCCTCGAGATAATCTAAATATTTCAATATTTTGAAAATTATTGTTTTTAATTAGCTGTCAATTCTTAACAAATTAAGATATCGACTTGCGGTCTTAAACATATAAAAGAAAAAGCTTTTACATATCCTATACTGAAAACCGGAAGTCTTTATTGTATTCCGTTCCCAAACGCGAGTTGATTAAAAACAACCAATAAAAACTTACAAAAATGTCTTTATTTTCCTTTGATAAAAATTCTCAAAATTCCACTTAACTAAGGACCTCAAATTTTTTATAAATAATGCCTCTTATAGAAGAAAGTTTGAGAAATCTAATGCCGAATACCGGAAGTCAAAATCTGAATTTGTTAAGAATTGACAGCTAATTAAAAACAATAATTTTCAAAATATTGATATATTTAGATTATCTCTTGAATAAAATGTTTAAGCCTAGCCTAAACCAAGAGTGAACTTCAGAAAAATATAAAGCATGTAAGAATATTCGAAAAATTGAATACAGAAAACCGGAAGTTAGTATCTCTGAATCCATCCCGAAATAACAACTGAATCAACACAAAAATTACTAAATATGATCTATATTTACTTTAAGAAAATTTCCAATTTGTGACTAATTGAGAGCCTCAAAAATTATAAAGATAATGGGTATTATAGAAAATTGTTATAGAAATCATATGCTGATAACCGGATGGCGATATTTTTGTCCGTTAAAGTATGGCAGTCATTATTGTGTCAAGAGAAAATATTACCACTTGATTTAAATGACTGAAAATTACCTAAACGCATTTTTATTATTTTTTCAAAAACAGGTTAACTTACATAAAAATCCCATCATCATTTTTATAGAGAATTTTGTGATCTATAATGTCATATAAATGCTTTTCTAGTAATGATAAGGCTAAAGATGAAATAAACTTAAAAAACCAAAAATAGTGGTTATTTTTCAAAATTTCAATGGCTTCCGGTGCGGTGATTTCCGGAAACTTTTGATACATTAAAAAGCACATTTTTCTTTCATAATAATCCTTTTCTATAAATGGCTCAAGAAGCATTTTTAAATATGATATAAAATTGTAAATGTCTCTATGACAAAGGTGATCTCGAATATTCAATGTCATCTTAGACGTCAAACGCCAAATTTAATTTTCATTCTAGATTCTGATTGCTACCGCTTAGCACAGCGCAACTTGGAGCTAATTTCGTTATTGTGAACGCTACAAGTGAAATGCTTATTATGTCAACCAACTGACTATAACTACTAATTTCGTATTGTGAATGAGGCTTTAGTGAGCTAAATTTCAATGTAGATTATGTAGTATTATCAAATATCCCGTACACTCTCTCCAGTATATAATTTAATTTAATGAAATTACTCAACACAGTTAAATAAACAACCCATCAGATTTAAAGCTATCTTAGCTGTACTGTTTAAAAGATTATTGCAAATGTGTGGTTTAGTATTTACTTTTAGAATTAAACCGAAGAAATTGCATTCAGTAGATATGCAAGACCCAAGCCCTTCAATTTCACGACTCTTGGACTTTATTTCGAATCGTGAAGTAGAATCTCTGTAACATGCTCTACATAAGAAAATAATGAAGCAGTGCCTATTTTCACACAATAATCCTTCAAACACCTCCTAGCTCCTTACACTGTTAGTACTTCCACCCACGTCTTCTGAAGCTCGTTCACATCTTGGTATCACCTCTTGCATCAGCAACTTGGTGGCTCGCTACTTGGCAACTCTTATTGTAGAGGCAGAGAGGTATCAGTGAGTCGCGAACGCCCGTGCAGTGAGACTACGTAGCTATAAATTCAGCGAGTGGACAAGCGGTGCAAAGCCGAGCTACCAGTTGCATAGCAGAGTCTGTATCGCACATCGAGTACTTGGGAACAGAAATTGTAGCGAGCGGCGAATTAAATTCGCTACATAGATTGTTTATTTTAAGGAGCTGAGCTGCAGTGTGGTTAACATAACGAGTCTAGTACGCTTTATGAAAACAGAAAGTAAATTTGGATAGGAATAATTAATAAAAAATACCACGCTGTGGTTATGTGCGCTTACAAAAAGATGACTTAAATCTTAAAGTTTAATAATACATTCTATCAAAAGTGATACAAATAAGCAAGATAGGTGCTGAGAAATATTAAATCTTTAAAACTAAAAAATCTGCTGTGGCCACCACAGTACTTCCCCGACTACTATCATGTAGAAAAAAAAAATGATGTGGCCAGCACATAACCTCCCGCCTTGACACTGTAATATATGAATTTGGTTTTTGTTAGGCTACTTTTTGAAAAAAAAAAATTAAAGTTCTTCAAGCAAAGTACCGATTCCGATTGGCATTGAAATCAAATTAGCTCTATGTAGATATAATTTTTACTTTATTATTACCTTATTACTTTATATCCAGTTAATAATGAATCGATGATGCTTCTTGACTGGATACGTTTAATCGAAGGATAAAACCTTACTGGAATTCAGTCAGTTTTTACTTCCTTGTACAGAGTAAAAAGGAAGTATTGTAATCGCGAAAAATTTCGGTTTTCAGATTTTGATGGAAATATCCGTTTTGACCTTTTCTGAATCCATTATGACTAGTTTCGTCGTGACGTTTGTACGTACGTACGCACGTACGGACGGACGGACGGACGGACGGACGTACGAATGTACTACGTAAAAGTTAAATGATTATGACATGACAGTGACAATAGTAAAATATGCTTTATATTTTCTTCTGCAGTTTAAATAAAATGACTAAAATATATTTGTGAATATATAATTCATGTGTTACGTGACACATATTTGACTAATTTGATTGGCTAAAATAGGGCAGTAAGAGGCTATCAAATCGATGATATTTTTATCACCGCTGTTACATGTCAACTGTTTCTGTCAATTAATTTCCTACTGTCAGTTCCATATTTAAATATTGCTGTTTGTCAAAAATAAGACTTAAATTGAATGAACCTGATTGTATTCGGTGGGGAAATGTCAGTGAAGACAAAATTGAGAAAGGTAAACAGAATTTAAAACGTTTTTGATAGCTATTGAAAAAATATAACCAAACATTTTGGACTCATTCATTATATATTCTCCCCAAATATAACTCGGGCTATGATTAATCATAGGTGATAATCATAGCACTAGTTATATTACCCCCGAGTATAGTAGCAGTAGTAGTAGTACTTATACCGGGTGTAACACCATACATGTACTACATAGGCGATTAGCATTGCTTTTCACATTTACGCAGATTCCTGCTCCCCATTTCCACGTAGGAAAATGGTAAAGGTGTCAATCGAAAGGTAAAATTATTTCACACCAGATACAATTCTAAATCTCTTTTAAAGAATAATATTACGAATTTTAAATTCGATATTTTCAAATCGAATCTTACATTTCTATGGTTACTTGGTACAACATATTTTCAAAATTTCATGGAGGTGTCAGATTTGCTTACATTTTTTGATTAAACACAAAACAAATCTGACACCTCCGTCAAATTTTTGTTGTTGTGTATCAAGTAACCATAGCAATGTAAGATTCGATTTGAAATTTAAAATTCCTAATATTGTTCTTGAACCCATTTTTTCCCAGTGTTCCAATATTGGAACAACGCGAACTTAAACAAGCGTTTTTATATGCCTGAATATCAAAAAGTCATAATATCTATAGTCCAGTCAGGAGAGGTTTTGACTGAAGACTAATACATAACCAAATGAAATTTGGCATGAGAGTAGTTAAGAACATACAGAAACAAAAAAAAAATTCGCTCCACCTCGGTATGCTCCGCTTCCCACAAAAATTTTCAATTGAAACTCAAAATTTTCTTGTAACGCATTTTCCTCGAAAATTATCAAAGATTTTGGAAAACTGTTTTGACAGGATGAAAGCTGAGGAAATTTGCTATCAAAATGGTCTTTGAAAATTTTTCATAAGTAGCACTGTGTAGGCACCAGCAGTTTAATATTCGAATGACTTGAGAATTTTCTGTATAGTAGGCGCTACATTGCGAATGACGTAATAAATTCGCCGCTACAGAATGAATGTGGTATAACTTCGTTAAAGAACATCATTTTGTATAGATAAAAATTGCATTTTATTCGTTGAGGCTTCCACTTTCAATTGCACTAATAACATTTGAATTTCCGACCCCGTTTATACCGAGAAACTTGCTTTTTAAAGAATCCTAACTCAGTATTAGAAGACGTTCAAAGAATTCTCAATATTTTCAATATCTATGAATGAAATTGTAAACTCGTAGAGGATTATCTTCATCAAATCATCCTCAACCACATGCAACTATTTGGAGGGCTGTGTGTTGTACGTCCGAAAAAAAAACTGGTTTTCGCTATCTCATAGATTTCTTTATTTATCGTGGGCACGAGCATTTTTGAAAATAGACCACTTTTTGGCCCCGTAAATTGATTTTTAATGAGCTTATCGTTAAGTACAAATCCTAATCAACAAGATTCTGTAATTTGTTTCATCATTTGTACTACTACGTACACTATGTTCCAAATGTTCTGCCCCAGCCTTAGAAAATCCCCCAGTGATCCGCAACCATTGTAGCACCATTCGTCAAAATATTCGAAATACGGCCTTCTTAGGTTGTAGAAAAAGACAGCATGCGAAAGATAGAAGCAGTTCTCGGTGAATCATTACTAAGTCAGGTAAAGGAAAAGTGTAGAACGTTTGCTTTGAGCTTTAGTTTAGAAACATATTTTCCTTAGTTGTTTTCATCACTGCATTACATTTCTAAACATAAATTGCATTATTATGAAATGACAGTAATAATGTTTCAGTAAATTAAATGAGAATAAAACATATCAAACTGTTTTATTGAAATGCGTTTTGCAAGATTGTATGCATTAGGCATAAATTAAGAGTTTTTTTTAAAGAAACTATGAATTATTGTCCTAAAAGTTTAAATTATTATCAAGATTCGTTACTATCATGTTTCCCGTTCCTGCCTAAATTATTGCACTTACGTATAAACATCTATGTGTTAAAAATCTATCCGTGAAAATTACTACTTTATAAGCATTGTTTTTTAAAATATCTACATAAACAATATAATTATTTGTATAAGTCTTTGTTTAAATAGGTATATAAAAGCAACTAATGTTATGATCGATTTGCGACATTTCCGAAACGTCGTATAAATAAATATAAATATACAGAACAAAACCCAAACAAATAATTTATAAATAAAGACAGTGAGAGTAACAATTTTAAAATTTTTATACAAGTAAAAATTTTAATTTACTTAAAACACAAAACAATAAATTCAAATAATTTCAATTGTGGCATTATGGTAAACATGTGTGTTAGACCCGTGGGCCGCCACGCCACGCCGCCGCCGCCGGTATATATTTCACGTCGACGCCAATATTTTTTACGGCGCGCCGCCATCAATATTCTAAATTAACTAAAAATTTCGACATTGTTAATAGGAATTTTAATAGTTCATATTAAAAAAATAAAATTGTATCATATGTGGATGGCATCTAATAAGACATTTTCCATTAACTTTGCTACACATGTAGACGACATGTAGATATTACGAAGTTAGATACAAGTAAATTTTGATGTGAATACGCCGGCGTACACCGACGCGCTGCCTAAAGAAAAGCCACTTAAAAATTAAGCGTTTATTTTTAACAATTCGCCGCCGCCACTATTAACCTCAACGCTGCACAAGTCAAATTGTGTGTTAATTAATGTAGGTACTGATTAAACATTCAAAGATTTACTGTGTATCGGGTTATGAAATAAAAAATCGTGTGGTGATCATTTTTTATAATCTTGTAATTTTGCCCGGGAATTATTGCTAAAAATGATATTACTTGGATTTTTTTCTATGTAACTTTTTATCGTACTTATTGTTATTATATGTATTTAATGTAAACTAAATTAAAATATTGAAAATGAAATTACTAATCATAAAAATAATTAACAATTATAGGTAATTCTGCATATTTTTGTATTTTTATTTCTATTTTTTAATTTAATTTTATTAATTCAATATACTTACTTAGCAACCCCGTACAAAAATCATTCGTCAAAATGTTATCCATGTTATGCTGCAATTAGATTTTTTAACTTTCAATTTATTCGATCAGTTTAGGATAGGATCGCCTTCATTTTTAAATTTTACCTTTTGTCAGTACCAATAATTATCTTATGTATTTAATATAAAATTTGGCAATAGTTAATTTTTTAGTTTTAAGGTATTGTGGCATTTTTAAGATACAAATTTTAATAAAATTGTTTATTTAAAAGAATTTTTTCATTTCATAGTAGTAACGCAATTTTTGTTTAGAAATGTAACGAAGTGAAGAAAACAAAACTATGGAAATTGTATTTCTAAACCGAAACAGAGCTCAAAGCAATTATTGTTCTACACTTTTCCTCTACCTGGCGTAATCCGCAATGATTCACCGAGAACTGCTTCTATCTTTCGCATGCTGTCTTTTTCTACAACCTAAGAAGGCCGTATTTCGAATATTTTGACGAATGGTGCTACAATGGTTGCCGATCACTGGGGGATTTTCCAAGGCTGGGGCAGAACATTTGGAACATAGTGTACATGTAACAGATGTTTTCCTAAAAAAAGATCATAACCTATAAATAAAGAAGGTAGCGAAAACCAGTTTTCTTTTCGGACGTACAACACACAACCCTCCAAATAGTTGCATGTGATTGGGGATGATTTGGTGAAGATAATCCCCTACGAGTTTACAATTTCATTCATAGATATTGAAAATATTGAGAATTCTTTAATACTGAGGTATGATTCTTTAAAAAGCAAGTTTCTCGGTATAAACGGGGTCGGAAATTCAAATGTTATTACTGCAATTGAAAGTGGAAGCCTCGACGAATAAAATGCAATTTTTATCTTTACAAAATGATGCTCTTTAACGAAGTTATACCACATTCATTCTGTAGCGACGAATTTATTACGTCATTCGCAATGTAGCGCCTACTATACAGAAAATTCTCAAGTCATTCGAATATTAAACGGCTGGTGCCTACACGGTGCTACTTATGAAAAATTTTCAAAGACCATTTTGATAGCAAATTTCCTCAGCTTTTATCCTGTCAAAACTGTTTTCCAAAATTTTCGATAGTTTTCGAGAAAAATGCGTTACAAGAAAATTTTGAGTTTCAACCGAAAATTTTTGTGGGAAGCGGAGCATACCGAGGTGGAGCGAATTTTTTTTTTGTTTCTGTATGTTCTTAACTACTCACATGCCAAATTTCATTTGGTTATGTATTAGTCTTGGGTTTCAGTTAATTTTTGACTCTCCTGACTGGACTACTATATTTATTTGTTAAGTAATGTTAAAACTATTAAGTGAAATATTCAAAGATGCTATTTTTAACTTTTCTATAAAATTATTTAATTTTAAAAATGTGTGTTTTGTACATGTAAATTGGCCGCAAACAAGTAAATATATTTATTAAAAACTACTAATGTTAAAAACAAATACCGGGAGTTTTTTTATTAGTAAACATAGGGCATGTCATTAACCATAGTGTTACAGAATGACAGCAATGTATTGGAGCGTATTTTTTATCAGTAAACATAGGGATAATTACATACTAAAATAAATATGAAATATAAATTAAAGAAATGATAAATTATTTATTTATATTTTCTACACTTAAGAACTAGGTAGATACCTACATTATAAACTAATGAGAATTTTTTAAATCGAATTAAATGCTCAAAATTGGAACCATTAACTTCTAAACAATATCCTAAACGATTATAAAAATAATTTATAGCATTTGCTGGGGAGTAATATTTTGGAAAGCAACACTAATTCGATTTTTTAATTGTTCAACATTCATTCTGTCACCATTGTACACATTATTTTGTAAGTGTCTACCTAGTTCTTAAATTCTCATTAGTTTAATGTATCTACCTAGTTATTAAGTGTAGAAAACATAAATAAATAATTTATCATTTCTTTAATTTATATTTCATATTTATTTTCGTATGTTAATTATTATCCCTATGTTTACTGATTAAAAAATCTGACGTGGACAACACATGACTTTCTTGTACGCCTATTAAATTGTTCATACTTTTCTTAATAACTAAAATGTAGAATAATATAAAAAAATTCTTTGAACATATTATACAAATATATTAATATATAAGTACTATACTACTACTGCTACTATACTCACAAATATATTTTAGTCATTTTATTTAAACTGCAGAAGAAGATATAAAGCATGCTTTACTATTGTCACTGTCATGTCATAATCATTTAAATTTTACGTAGTAACAAATGTTAATCGATCATGGACTACAAGATACCGAAATACTAAATTATAAATATATACTTTAATTATTCTTAAATGATACCAAATACAAAAATATTTATGAAATACCGATTGTAGGTAATAATCACATAATCTTTCATTTAAAATAAAAAAATTTGTCTTAAATTAAATATTTATCGAAATATTTGAAAAAAGTACTACTTCCGGTTTATAGATTGAAACCAAAAATAGGAGGTGCACAACTAGGTGCTATAACAGTCCTAAATACAAAATTTCAACTTTCTACGTCTAACCGTATTTGAGTTATACGACATACATACGTACGTACGTACATACGTCACGACGAAACTAGTCATAATGGATTCAGAAAAGGTCAAAACGGATATTTCCGTAAAAATCTGAGAACCGAAATTTTTCGCGATTACAATACTTCCTTATTACTCCGTACAAGGAAGTAAAAAACGCTCTAATGCATTGCTGTCATCCTGTAACACTGTAACTATGGTAATGACATGCCCTATGTTGACTTATAAAAAAAACTCTCTGTATTTTGCATAAAAATGTTCTGTAGTATCTGAAGTATGCATATGTGATGCCAATTTTCAAACTACGTTTATTGATAACATATTACATTTTACATATAGGTACTTTATAATAAAATTGTTCCAATATTGGAACACTGGGCACAAACTGTACAGGATTTTTTATTTACACGTAATTTCAAAAAATTTACAACTTAAGAGCTAATTAAAGTTTAGAGTAAAATTTCTTTTAAAATACATAAATTTACAAAATATAGAATGGACGGCGTCAAAGAATGGGCAAGATAATAATCTGATTATTGAATTTTTATGCGTTATAAAAATATTTGATTTGGCCAATATTTGCATTTTATATTGTAACTAGCTTTTACGTCGCTTGACAAACATGCCTCAAGTAATAAATTGTTAAAAAGTGGATGAGCTATAACTTTGAAGCAAATAAAGTACAAATATAATAGCGAAAATATGGAAAATCAGTAGGTAAGAAGAATTTAACGATAATTTGTGAAAAGTGTAAAGATAAATTTCCATGAAATATGTTTCAATCATTTTATATTTGTTATTAATTGTATTTATATGCTCATAATTTATTGAATTTTAAATAAATATATTTTCTTTTGCAAAAATATGGACATATAAATTTATACCATCAAATAAAACATTGCTTACGTTCATGCCCAGTGTTCCAATAATGGAACAAGCTCTAACTTTTTAAAATAAATATTAAAATTTAAAAAAATATTTTCATTATAGATTTATACACTAAATTAATATTTTAAAATAAAAAAAATTAATATTTTAAGAAATTTAATAACTCGGACAAAAATGGGTTAAAAGAAATTTAGAACGAAATTACAAATTGCATCTGGTGTGAAATAATTTTACCTTTCGATTGCACCTTTACCATTTTCCTACGTGGAAATGGGGAGCAGGAATCTGCGTAAATGTGAAATGCAATGCTAATCGCCTATGTATACATGTATGGTGTTACACCCGGTATATTAATATATTTGTATATTAAGAAAAGTATGAACAGTTTAATAGGCGTACAAGGAAGTCATGTGGTGTCCATGTCAGATTTTTTATTTATTAAATTTCGGCTCCTAGGTACTAAGTTTGATGAAAATGCAGTATGCTGTCCAATGTAAATTTTTTAAAATCCCCGGTAGATGGTAGTATGGATGTTTTTAATAAGTTGTCAGTGGCACTGAAACAATGGTTTTCACAACCATGTTTTTAGGTTAGCCTGCGCGCGCCTTTGGGACTACAGTGCGCCGTTAGTCGGGGACAAGGTCCAATTGGGATAGTGACGTCAGAGATCACAATGAATTGAAAATTTATGTGGCAATCCATCTTGTTTTTAACGCAAAAACGAACGAGTAACATTGTTTCAGTACTATAATACCGCTGACATGCATGTTGCTGAAGTTAGAAATTAGCGTACGACAACGGGTTGGACAGCATACTGCATTTGAGCCATAAGTTTCAAACCCAGTTAATAATATTTTTATACATTTCTTTAAAAATAGTGCCACAAAAATATCAGAAACTGTGTATACGTCTGTTCATCTGTCACATTGACATTTTCATTTTTGTTTTAATTTTTACTTCCCCGACCTATGTAATAGAGGGAAGTATTGTAATCGTGATTTTTTGACAGTTCGAGATTTTAGTGAATCTTCACGTTTTAGACCCTACTGAACCCAAAAAACATAATTTTAAAAAAAGTCGGTCTGTCGGTCTGTCGGTCTGTGGGTCTGTGGGTCTGTCGGTCTGGATGTTGCATAACTTAAAAACGCGTTGGTATTTTGGACTGAAATTTTATATTTAAGATCTTGACCCAAATTCTGACTTCAAGTTCGTTAATGAGCTTTATTCAACCAGTGGTACCAACTTTATAAACATAACTTTTTTTATTTTTATCAAAATACTATCGTGTGTGGTATCAAATTAAAGCTCTCGAGAAAAGAATTCTAGTAGAAAAACAAAAATAACATATAAACGATCGTCAATTTTTAAAAAAAATAAATTATTCAAATTATACCGAGTTTGGTGTCAATTTAAAGCGCTCGGGGAGATAAGTTTAGTAAAAATGTAAAAAAATGATATTTATGTGTCTCAAAAAATTATTCAATTTTTTTTATTTAACCAGTGGTACCTACCAACTTTATAAACATAACTTTTTTTATTTTTATCAAAATACTATCGTGTGTGGTATCAAATTAAAGCTATCGGGAAAATAATTCTAGTACAAAAATAAAAATAACATTTAACCGATCATCAATTGTTTTTTTTTTATAAATTATTCAAATTATACCGAGTTTGGTGTCAATTTAAAGCGCTCGGGGAGATAAGTTTAGTAAAAATGACATTTATGTGATTTTCAATTGTTTCTCAAAAAATTATTCAATTTTTTTTATTCGACCAGTGGTACCTACCAACTTTATAAACATAACTTATTTTATTTTTATTAAAATACTATCGTGTGTGATATCAATTTAAAGCTTTCGGGAAAATAATTCTAGTACAAAAATAAAAATAACATTTAACCGATCGTCAATTTTTATATTATACATCATTCAATTTATACCGAGTTTGGTGTCAATTTAAAGCTCTATGTAGGGGAGATAAGTTTAGTAAAAATGTAAAAAATGACATTTATGCGATATTCAATTTTTTCTCAAACAATTATTCAAATTTCTTCAAGTGTATTATCAAAAGTTCTCTGAAGAAAAAATTTAGTCGGAGAATTAATAACAACATTTAAACTATGGTCAGTTGTTTTTACCTTCCGCATAAGGGGAAGTTTTGAGAGGAGTTTTTCGTGTGTGAGTTTTTAGTGAATAAGTACGTTTTACAATCCATAGAATACGAATAAAGTATTTTCGAGATGAAGTCTGTGCGCGGTTGTGTGTGTGTTACAATATTTTGTGGACGATAACTCAAATAATAACAAACATTTAACAACCAAATTTTAATACAAATCTTAAGAATCCAGTTATTTTTGTAGCAACCCTCAAACCGGACGTAGTAGGTACTTTGCGTAAATATTTCGATAAATAACTAATTTATCACAATATTTTCTATTTCAAATGATGGATTATATTTTTGTCATCTACAAATCGTATTTAAAATTTTTATCTGTACATGATACTATTTAGAAAATAAATTATTGTTAATAATTCAGAGTATGAAACATAAAATTAAAGGCGTTACGAAAGTAAGTTATTAAAACTTATAGTCGGGGAAGTACTGTGCTGGCCACAGCAGATTTTTTCCCTATAATATGATTTACAAATCGTGGTAGGTAAAATTACATATTTTTGAAAAATAATTTTTTTCAAAATCGGCATGAAAATCGTCATTTCCAGACTAAAGCTGGATTTATAACACGCACAGCGCATATAAAATAATTTAGCATAGCATAGCACAGCACAGCGCATATCATTTTCGTTAAGGTGGATTTATAACTGCGCACAGCGCACTGAACATAATTTAGCACAACACAGCACAGCACAGCGCACAGCATTTTCTTCACGGGGGTTTTATAAATCACACAGAAACACAGATTTATTGACGGGTTATCACAGCTGTGTTGACATTTAATTTGGAGGCTTTGTGTATTTTTATTGTGTTTTACAAAATAATATAAAACCGTGTTTGACCAAAAAATAACCTTGACAGGAGACTTTGACATAAATAATAAATGAATAAATGGTAAATAAATAATTCGTGTGCTGTGATAAATTATTTTCTATGCGCTGTGCGTCTTATAAATGGATGCACTAATTTCCATATGACCAATTCATATGCTATGCTGTGCTAAATTATTTTCTATGCGCTGTGCGTGTTATAAATCTACCTTTACGAGGGTTTTATAAGCCGCACACAAACACAGATTGCTATACAAAATAAAAGAAGAAGTCCTTGTCTTACAGTGTTGTCTTATGACGTTATGACAGTTATTTTTTGGTTATGCTAGATTTGGTTTGGTATTATTTAACTTTGTGATTTTGTTATTATGTTTTGACTATTTTACAAAAATTATTAATATAATGAACAACGAATGCGCGTGCGTAAAAGAAGTAAACTAAAACGAACTATCACGATTGCAACGAATAAACCCGAAGCACAGAACTGCACAGCACAGCGCATAGGAAAATGAACATTGGTCAATTCGTGTGCTATGCTAAATTATTTTCTATGCGCTGTGCGTCTTATAAATGGATGTATGTACTAATTTCCATATGACCAATTCATATGCTATGTTATGCTAAAATATTTTCTATGCGCTGTGCGTGTTATAAATCCAGCTTATTTTGCGTCATGAAAGTAAGATTTTCATGACTAGGCATGAAAATTTTATTTTCATGCCTAGTCATTTTTACTTTCAACTTTGTTTACTAAAATTTGTCTCAGCTTTGATGATTTGTCACAGCTCTGATGATTTATGCAAACCTATTTTTTTATCATTTTAAGCTTAATTGCCGATTTAAAAAAATAGAATACATCACGCGTCATAAAAATGTCTTTGCTGGACTCGGAGGCTTTGAAGAAATGCTCGGATGCTGCGCATCCTCGCATTCTTCAAACGCCTCCTCGTCTGCAATGAAACATTTTCATGACTTGTAATGTAATATACTATTCCTTTATTGGTAAGAGATATAGAAAAGTTGTTAAATAAATATTGTAAGAAGTAATTTGTTCTTTCAAATGTCATGACAAACTATTTGCAAAAAATGTTACAATGCTCCAAGAAAATATCATTTCCGGTTGGCTGATTTTTATCAAAATATTAAAATTTTATGTTCAGTAGAATTTGAAATAATGAATCAGAACGAAAGCGCATATATAGTAGGCGCACATACACATATAGACAGACATCCTCTTGAAAATAGTCATAATAGGTACTAAAACAAAAATCTCGACATCAATTTTTTTCACGATCCCTAATACCTCTCTAGACGAGAGGTAAAATTTTAAAATTCCTACGAATTGTAGGTGAAAAAATATAATCTTTTATTTGAAATAGAAAATATTGTGATAAATTAATTATTTATCAAAATATTTAAGAAAAGTACTACGTCCGGTTTGGGGATTGCTTCAAAAAAATAACTGGGTTCCTATGATTCGTATTAAAACCTTAAATATCAAATTTGGTTGTTAAATGATTGATATTTTTTGCGTCAACGAAAAAATACAGCCTAACGAACAGACAGACAGACGAGAGTAAAAAAATAACGATCGTTTAAATGTTATTTTTATTTTGCTACTAGAATTCTTTTTTCCTAGAGCTGTAATTTGATACCACACACTAAAAGTATTTTACTAAAAATTTAAAAAGTTCAGTATACGGGTGTCTGTTTATAAATGAACCAGCATTTATCTCGCTTATTTGTTGATTTAGCGTTTTTTGTCAAATACATGATTTGTACAGTATCATGTGTAGTAAATGATAGCGGATGTGAATCCTTGGTATCACTTCCGGTTTTTGAGGAAGTCATAGCAACTTTCAAATTTCAAATGGAATATTGTATTTTTTATTACGAATTTGAAAAATACATTAAATTTGCTTTACGGTGGTATAAAAAAGTCATATGTTGTATTATGCACCTATGAATGCTGAAATAAGTAAGCCTTGCCGGTTGCCGCGAAACAAAAACAATAGTTGAAAGCAGTTACCCACAGATGACAATATACTATATTAGTCCAGTCAACGAAGGATCATTTTGGGCAAATGACGGTTCAAAATCCGAAAGTTTTGAAACTTTGTAGCATTGTTCGGGAAGGTCTAGTAATGAACATATCAAAAGTCCTGACCCGTAGGTGGTGAGCGGGGGCGTGGGGACCACAAAATGGCTGCCAAAATCTGGTTTTTCTATAATATCTCGTTATCGCTGCATTGTAGAGTACAAGTACTTATTACAAAGTTGTAGAGAATAAAATTTGCTACAATTTTGAAAAAACAATTTTTCCCCAGATCAATGGTTCGCAAGTTATGATAAATACAAGCGGAGCGTTTTGTTTGCTCTTTGCAAAAATGTTGAATTTTTCCTATTGCAACTGTAACTTTCAAACAGATGAACATATCGACTTCCGGTTTTAAATATTCAATTTAGCAGACATTTTTCTATCCAAATTAAAATTTTCAGATTTTGGGGACCCTTGTATAGCAACATTTTTAACAAAGAATGTAAATAATTTTTAATTTTTTTTCTTTCATTTTTGTGATTTTCTTACTATAATTTCTGAACTAATTGAGATAATGACCTCCGGTTTCCGGAATTGAATTTCTTAGACAATTTCCTATAATATACATTATATTAAAATTTTTTATAAGCCTTGGGTTAAGCTAAAATTTTAAGTTTTTTTCGAAGAGAAAATGGTAAAATTTTGGCATTTTAAAAATTTCTTGTGTTTAATCAGCTCTATATTATGAACGAATTGAGATATCGACTTCCGGGTTCCGGAATTGAATTTCTTAGACCATTTCCTATAATATACATTATATTAATTTTTTTATAGGCCTTGGTCAAGCTAAAATTTTAAGTTTTTTTCGCAGAGAAAATGGGAAAATTTTGGCATTTTAAAAATTTCTTGTGTTTAATCAGCTCTATATTATGAACGAATTGAGATATCGACTTCCGGGTTCCGGAATTGAATTTCTTAGACTATTTCCTATAATATACATTATATTAATTTTTTTATAGGCCTTGGTTAAGCTAAAATTTTAAGTTTTTTTCGAAGAGAAAATGGGAAAATTTTGGCATTTTAAAAATTTCTTGTGTTTAATCAGCTCTATATTATGAACGAATTGAGATATCGACTTCCGGGTTCCGGAATTGAATTTCTTAGACTATTTCCTATAATATACATTATATTAATTTTTTTATAGGCCTTGGTTAAGCTAAAATTTTAAGTTTTTTTCGAAGGGAAAATGGGAAAATTTTGGCATTTTAAAAATTTCTTGTGTTTAATCAGCTCTATATTATAAACGAATTGAGGTATCGACTTCCGGGTTCCGGAATTGAATTTCTTAGATAATTTCCTATAATATACATTGTATTAAAAATTTGTATAGGCCTTGGTTAAGCTAAAATTTTAAGTATTTTTCGAAGAGAAAATGGTAAAATTTTGGCATTTTAAAAATTTCTTGTGTTTAATCAGCTCTGTATTATATAAATGAATTGAGATGGAGATTTCATAATATTGATGAATAAAATCTGAGTAGGACTGAACAATATTACAAGACTATTATTGACTGGACTATAATAAAGAGCTGATTAAACACAAGAAATTTTAAAAATATCAAAATTTTACCATTTTCTCTTCGACAAAAACTTTAAATTTTAGCTTAACCTAGGCCTATAAAAAATTTTAATGTAATGTATATTATAGGAAATTGTCTAAGAAATTCAATTCCGGAAACCGGAGGTCATTATCTCAATTAGTTCAGAAATTATAGTAAGAAAATCACAAAAATTAAAGAAAAAAAATTAAAAATTATTTACATTCTTTGTTAAAAATGTTGCTATACAAGGGTCCCCAAAATCTGAAAATTTTAATTTGGATAGAAAAATGTCTGCTAAATTGAATATTTAAAACCGGAAGTCGATATGTTCATCTATTTGAAAGTTACAGTTGCAATAGGAAAAATTCAACATTTTTGCAAAGAGCAAACAAAACAATCCGCTTGTCTTTATCATAACTTGCGAACCATTGATCTGGGGAAAAATTGTTTTATATCAAAATTGTAGCAAATTTTATTCTCTACAACTTTGTAATAAGTACTTGTACTCTACAATGCAGCGATAACGAGATATTATAGAAAAACCAAATTTTGGCAGCCATTTTGTGGTCCCCACGCCCCCGCTCACCACCTACGGGTCAGGACTTTTGATATGTTCATTACTAGACCTTCCCGAACAATGCTACCAAGTTTCATAACTTTCGGATTTTGAACCGTCATTTTTCCTATTTTGACTGGACTATATAGATAGTAAACTGCCGTGTTAGGTATCGGGACTGCGTTCAGTGCCCTCTGAAGTGTGGAATGAGAATGAATTTTTACTAGGCAACCCACGATGTAGTTTAAAATAAAATTAATTATTAAAATGAAACTTTCTGTAACGCTATAGAACCGTAAGTGATAACAAAATCGCATATATTTTTATTAAGGAGTTTCGATACCGATTATCTATCTAGGGGATCTAAACAAAAATCTATTGTATTTCTGCAGAGTGACAACTTCTACCCACTAAATTTTGTTGTAAAAAACACCGAAAATATAAAAAATCTTATAGCGAAATATATTTGTTTATAAATATTTTATTACTATCTTTCAATTAAATTGTATTTTGAAGTCCTAAAGATTTTATATTTTAAAATTCATAATTTTAAAAATCAATCGAAAACACGGCAACAGCGCTAGTATTTTAGCTACTTTACGTTGACTGTTGGCTGCAGTGATTCTAACCTAACTGTCAAGTGTTGTCAGGTAGTAAATTTTTAAAAATTTATTTTTAAAAAACGGTGTGGACGATTGATCTGAAATTTTAACAGTGAACGATAAATACATCCATCTTCAACTTGTAAAATTTTCAGATGAATGGTAATATTTTCAAAAACGGTATCGAACCTCCTTAAACAATATATCATTTCCATAATATATTGAAAAATACAGCGAATTTGTTTACACGTACAGTTTAATAGCGTTACAGAAAGCACCAAAAGTAGGAGATAAGAATTTAAAAATTTTCACAATATACAGGTGTAACAGAAATAAGTGCTTTAATTTTAACCTGTAATGTCCCTCGACGAGAGAAATAATGTACCGTAATCAATTTTTTCCTAACTCTTCTAGTTTTTGAGTTAAAATTCTTCAAAGATTTGTCACAAATTTGATTACCCGCCTATGGAACACATCAACAATCAAATTAAAAAACAACAATTACCGACTGTCAAAACAAAAACACATGTTCACTATTAATTTAATTTATGCTGCGCTGTTCTTGTTATTCTGCGCAGTGATAGTGCTGGAACTGCCTGTTATTTGTTGCGCAGTTATTTTTGTTGTGCGCATTGCGTAATGCTGCAATCAGCTGATTCGTGTGCATATTTCCAAGAATTGCTAGCGGCAAAATCCTCAAGTAAGTCGAAAAGCATAGTATCTAAAAAATGCAGGTATTCTTGTCCATTTAAACGCTGCGGCATTATATGAGGACCAATGAGTCGTCCACCTATGATTCCTGCCCAAACATTTAAAGAAAATCGCTGCTGGTAGTTGTTTTCCTTGATAGCGTGCGGGTTTTCGTTTGTCCAAATGTGTGTGTTGTGCATGTTGAAAATACCTTCTCTTGTAAATCCCGCCTCATCAGTTGACAATACAAGTGATAAAAAATGTTGCTGCTCTTGTATTTTACCAATAGCCCATTCGCAAAATTGACGTCTACGAGGTGGATCTATATGTAATAAATGTGTACTTTTTGTACATGGTATGGATGTAGATGTTGTTCTTTTAAAATCCTCCAAACTGTCGTATGTGATACTCCGTGTTGTGATGATAGTCTCCGTGTACTGGTTCCAGGCTGAGCTTCAATGCCATGCAAAATAGCCTCTTCAACATGTTCAATGTGATGATGACGTTCCCTACCATGATCTTGAGCTGCAGGATTATACGATCCATAATCACGGAGATGTTGTACAACATTTACAAATGTGCGCACATGAGACACGACGATTTGGAAAACGTTCCATGTAAATTCGTTGGGCTTGAGCACCGTTTCCCAGAGCTTCACCATAGGTCAACACAATGTCTGTATATTCGTTATTTGTAAACGCAGGCATTTTGAAAGATTTTTATTTGTAATATCTGATTTATTACCAAAATATTACTTATGTCAAAACTTAATTGGAACAAGTGACACAACAATCAATTGACAATAACAATGATTTCATGGGTAATGCTACTGAAGTAAATAATTATGTAGAACGACTCGTCAATTTACGGGGTTGAAAAATGCTTTTTCAAAATGCGATTTCTAAAAATTTTTTTACGGAACATTGTTCCTCACGACGAGTTACATTACTGGTTAAATTTAAAGCACTTATTTCTGTTACACCCTGTATACATTTATTTTACAATATCCTAAGATTTCATTGCACAGTAAATTACAGGAAGATACATAATAGCACCAAAAGTAGAAGTGAGCGGATCCATATGATTCAGGTTTTCCATTCCTAAGACATCCAACCACATCTTATAAATATACATATGAGTCCTAGAATTTGGAAAGCGATGAACTGTTACACCTAAAAACAAATTGAAATTATTAATTTAAATTTCATGGAACTTTAAAGAAAGGAAAATTTCATATATTAAAAAATATTCTCAACGTAACCTTTTTTACAGTTTATATTAGATATATTTTGGTTGTGTTATTTTAATATTATATATTTTGTGTTAAATGCACTTAAATTAAATTTAAAAAAAATAAAATAATCGTACTTACCAGTATTATTAATGCAACACTTGATATTACTGGAGGCACTGGAAGGCATCATAATTTCGTAAATTATAATATGATAGACCTGATTAGGGCTGGGAAAAATATCGATATATCGATAAACATCGATATTATTTTTAAATATCGGATATCGATATTGAAAATAATTTTTATCGATATATCGACTTATCGATATTTATCGATATTTATCGATATTGATCGATATTTATCGATATAAATCGATATTGATCGATATTTATCGATATAAATCGATATTATATCGATATTTATCGATATAAATCGATATTTATCGATATTATATCGATATAAATCGATATTATATCGATATAAATCGATATTTATCGATATAAATCGATATTTTATCGATAATTATCGATATTTTATCGATAATTATCGATATAAATCGATATTATATCGATATTAATCGATAATAATCGATATTATATCGATATTTATCGATATTGATCGATATTTATCGATATAAATCGATATTATATCGATATTTATCGATATAAATCGATATTTATCGATATTATATCGATATTTATCGATATAAATCGATATTATATCGATATAAATCGATATTATATCGATATTAATCGATAATAATCGATATTATATCGATATTTATCGATAAAAATCGATATTATATCGATATTTATCGATAAAAATCGATATTATATCGATATTTATCGATAAATATCGACATTTTTTCGATAATATCGATTTTCGATATATCAAAAATTATCGATATTATTTCGATATCGAATATCGATATTAAAATTTAAATATCGCGCAGCCCTAGACCTGATAGACTGTCAATACAAACAGGAAAATAAGATAACAAAACACGATTTTCAGAGACAACCCGACCAAAAAATTCAAATTATTGTTATTGTGACAAACACGAGACAAGTGTGGTGACATGAGGAGCCCTCTCGTAGGTGGAAAATACACTACTTAACGTAGTTCCACCATCTTCTATTTAACTTTCTGCTGCCTGCAGTTACCTGTCAACCTTTTGAACATCTTTTATTAAATTAAAGTTAGGTACTCTCGAGGTACTACTCTAATAAATTAATTGTTTCTTAATTATTCATAATATGCGTTTTCTTTATTATAATTAGATTTAAGAGATATTTTATTGTAATTTACATTGATTGTTGACAGGTAACTGCTTTCAACTATTGTTTTTGTTTCGCGGCAAGGCTTACTTATTTCAGCGTTCATAGGTGCATAATTTAAGTGCCCGTAATTTAATATTTTAATAATACAACATATGACTTTTTTATACCACCGTAAAGCAAATTTAATGTACTTTTCAAATTCGTAAAAAAATTACAATGTTCCATTTGAAATTTGAAAGTTGCTATCACTTAGTTAAAAACCGGAAGAGATACCAAAGATTCACATCCGCTATCAATTACTACACATGATACTGTATAAATCATGTATTTGACAAAAAACGCTAAATCAACAAATAAGCGAGATATATGCTGGTTCATTTATAAACAGACAGCCTGTATAAAGTTGGTATCACCCTCGGTATCACCGTTGAATAAAGCTCATTAAGGTGGTTGGCTTCTAGCCGATAAAATGGTGAAAAGTATGTTTAGTTTTCCCATTAAAATTGAAGTAAGAATTGAAATTTTCGAATTAACTAAGATATTTTTGAAAAGTTTAAGGATGCTTGCTTATTGCTCTAATGCCAGTTTTTTTAGTTTTTTCTTCAATTTTTTTATGTGCATGGCTAAACATGTCGAATTTTGTGAACATTTCAGGTGTATTTTAATACAAAATCCTACATAAAAATTCAAAAAAGTGGCATTAGAGCAAAAAGAGGGCAACTTCAAGTTTTTCAAAAACGTCTTATTTGTTTAAAAAATCTTATTTTTTAAACCAATTTTATGGGGAAAACTGCATGTTGTTTTTCGCTATTTTGACGGCTGGTGTTGATCCATTTTAAATTTAATTTTCTGGAATACAAAATTCAAAAAGTGTTCAATTTATTTATTCAGATATATAATTTAAATCTTTGTTTATTAAAGTAATAATAATATAAAATTCCAGTCCAAAATTCCAACGCGTTTTTAAGTTGTTAAGATGTTGCACATCCAGCCAGACCGACATTTTTTAATCATGATTTTTGGGTTCAGTAGGATCTAAATCGTGAAGATTCATCAAAATCTCTAACTGTCAAAAAATCACGATTACAATACTTCTCCCTATTACATACACCGGGAAAGTAAAAACCGTTCAAATAGCTTGGTAGGCGGAGAGTTGTAAAAGCGCATTTCTGGTCATCAAAACGTTTGAAAAGCGCAGAAATATAATCAGTAAATTTATGTTCAATAAGCGCATATCGTAACATCGAATAAGCGCATTTTTCGAAAATGAGATTTCTGACCATAACAAGTTAGTCCAGATCGACTTCGAGTATGATGGGGTTAAGTTCAGAAAAATGTTAGGCAAGAATATTTTCTAGTTTTAAATAATTCAAAAAATCTTGTTAGAAATACTCTTCGAGTATGATGGGGTTAAGTTCAGAAAAATGTTAGGCAAGAATATTTTCTAGTTTTAAAAAATTCAAAAAATATTGTAGAAAAACTGTCGTACAATCCCTAAAACCATTGGGCTTTTCAAATGTTCCCTTCTGCGCTTATGTAACTTCAATTTCTGCGCTTTTCAAATGTTATTTTATGCGCTTTTCGGACGTGATAAGCAAAAACTGATAAAGGCCAAATGCGCTTATTTAACTCACCCTTGGTAGGTAATGTTATAGTGTTACAGTTAATACACAAGGACGGGACGGAACTATAAGTTTTGAATGAGCAAAGAAGAAAAATGAAAATTTGCGGATCACTAAACTATTTGGGTCATTGCGAGACCGAAGAAGGTCGACAATATGAACATTTGTTATAAAAATAGTAATAAACGTGCAAAAAGAAAGAATTAAGATATCGGGTTTTGGTTTATGGAGATTTTTCTTTTTTCATTACCTTTAAAATAAGGTGAAACTCGACCGGGGTTGCTATTTAAAAATGTTGGAGTGGTCATCTGGTCATCCCCTAACAAATTTCACGTTGTATGGAAGTTCTAAACTATCTAAGATTGTAGTTTTTATGACTCTTTAGTGATCCCCAAATACTTATTCAATTTTTTGTCTACACTCGTTCAAAACTCCGTCCCAGGACTTTTGGAAAACCCTGTATACTATTATGTTGACATTACGACCTGAACACTATACTGTCTGCGTTTTCTCTCCACATTATAAATTATAAAGATTCCAGATTATTATTAATTTGAGATAGTTAAAATTAGTTATTTACTGAATTTTGTTTTACATTCTAGAGATGTCTCGGGGTTCCTCGTGGTCAGGCCGCACCTGTTGCTTCCTGGGTGGTTCAGCTTCCTGTCGCCGCACATGCGCAATCTCTTCGGCTCGCGAAGACCTCGAAGGCCGCTGCAGACTTAGTGACGAGTTAGAGCTCTTCGCCTGCGTGGACCGACAAGCACAAGGCGACATTTGCTGCGCTCAAGCTAACTCGGATCCCTGTCGCACAGCTTGTCAAGATGTTTTCCGATCTCCAAAGACCCCCACCAGGGAACAGAGAGGGAAAGTGACCGCTACGTGTCAGGATAACGCGAAGGTGATGCACTGTGTAAGGAACTACACGAAGGTCACGCCGGCTACCAATTCGCACAAACGTAAGAATGGTTTTAATAAACTCGTCAACACAATTAGGGGAACACTTCAAATGAGATGAAATTTTACCCATTTTCAAATCATCATAACTCGGCGTTTTTTCAATCGATTTCGATGAATCTTTGCGGGCGGAAAACTTTGAAGTGTCCAATTTCAAGTCATGCATGCGAACTTTAGCGTCAACCCTTCCGCCCCTCTCCAGCCCCCCTCCAGCACTTATGTGGAAAAAAAAGTCCAACTTTGACGATGTGTACGGAGTTGGAAAAAAAATTTCGACTCGATTCACAAAAAGGGCACTAAAATTTGTTCAATTTCCTGTTCGGGACTCAAAGAACGAAGTTCCTACGTTGATTTTACACAAAGTTATGAGCGTTTGAAAAAAGTGCGTTTCGAGGTATTTCGCGCATAACCAAATTTTTTTCACCATTTAAAACCAATTCTAGAGAATAAAAGAATACATTTTTTCAAAAAATTTACCAATTTCGTCAAAAAAAATCCGAGTTATGAGTCAAAAAACCACAAAATGCACTTTTTTTTTCAAACACCTATAACTTGGTGCCAAATCGTCGTAGGAGCTTCGTTCTTTGAGTTCTGCACAGGGAATTAAACAAATTTTAGTGTCCGTTTGGTGGATCGAGTCGACAAATTTTTTTTCTTCGTACACATCGCCAAAGTTGTAGTTTTTTGGCCCAAAAACGTGTTTCTTTTTGTTCGGAGGTTGAAGAGTTCGAACAGGGATAATCCTAATCTGAGTGGTCTAAGTAGAGGCAAAATGGGGTCTTCCCCCCGTAAGAATCGTTCAATTTGGTTGAAAAGTTGCTGAGTTATGCGCAAAAAACCTCGAAATGCACACTCATAACTTAACATAATCAAAGTAGGAACTTCGTTCTTTGAGTCCTGCACAGGAAATTGAACAAATTTTAGTGCCCTTTTGGTGAATCGAGTTGAAATTTTTTTTCAACTCCGTTCACATCATCAAAGTTGGACATTTTTTTGATTTAAAAGCTTTTTTTCACAGGGGTGCTGGAGAGGGGCGGAAATTGTGTTGACGAGTTTAGATGTTGTCTATGGTTGAAATAGAGTTTGAATGTTTTGTTGTTACAGATTTGCACTGTTGCGAAAAATCTGGTAATTCGCAGTGTCGCGAAGCCTGCAAAAAGGTTTTGAAGTCGAAGACTACTCATCAAGAAATTGCGGATAACTTACAAGAAGAATGTGGTCCTCCTTCGTTTCAAGTAAGTGACGCGTCAACGTATTCCAATTCCGTAGTTATTTTGAGAATTGAGAGTAATGTGTTATGCTTTTGTATGTTTGAATGTCTTTGATACATGAATTTTTGTAAGATCTTACTAACCCTGAAGAAGGTTTAAGTGTAAACCGAAACGTCGGTTATGTAAGAAGAAGTATAGATGTCCCAAAAAATGGTACACTCGAAATAACTTTTTTATTAATAAAGCAATCACAATAAAATGGGTGAACTAGCTATAAGAAGACATCAAAAATATATTATTTATAAAAATATCATTTTCGGTTTAACCGAAAGTCTAGATTTGATGAAAAATATCTTACAAAAATAAGTAATCTATCAAAAAATCAAAATGAAATACAAAGAAAAGAAAACAAATTTAAAAATTATATAAAATGTTCAAAGTGACTACCATTTTCGTTTACACAGATTCTAGTTTGAATGATTGGTAATAATTATTTTCACCTGTCGAATGTCAATTTATTGTTTTTACAAATGTCAAATTTTGTAACCGAAGGATGCAACAATTTCAAATGTATCTGTGTCTAAAGCAGCATCGTTCCCAGAGGGACATTTAAATGGCTAGACACTTGGGTTCGTCTGCGACGACACGAGGGCATCCCATCTCGTATTTTAAGGAAAATACTACTAACAATAATAATAAGTAACGTATTTTACAGTTCATCTAAGAAATCCAACAGATATAGTACAGTCGTAGACAGCTGTTTCGGCCTTTTAGCTTGATAGCGCTAGTAGTTTATTGATGCTTCTCCGTACATCTTACCTTCGGCTAGGCATCGTCTACCCCGAAATCGCATGGTCTGGCATCATGAGGCCTAAAAAGCCGAAACAGCTGTCTACAACACTGTGCTTATCTGTTGGATTTCTGAGATGAATTGTAAAATACGTAACTAATTATCTTTCTTGATTTTCTTTATTTCAACTACTTGAGATATCTTGAATGAATTCTAGACTTGTGATACTTGATACATCGGATTCAGAACCGTATGTAGAGTTCAAATATGTATGAATATATAGGCTATTCTATTTGAAATAAGAATATTTATGTCATCTCCGGTTTATCCGGAAATGATATTTTTGTAAATAATATTTATTTTGATGTTTCTTTATGCCTTATTTATTCATATAAAATTTAATAACGATTGCTTAATTAATAAAAAAGTTATCTCGAGCGTACCATTTTTGGGACATCCGGTATATGTTGTATGACTGATATTTCGAGTAATTTTTCAACCTTATGCCCATGTCACATCTGAAATACACTGTATCATGTATGATCAAACCTGTGTATGATGAAAAATAGAAGCGCTGCTATTTCTATCATACACGTCATACCGAATCAGACGAAACTGTTTGTTACTTCAAATAATGTCATAGGGTCAATATTCTATCCTTCAAAAGGCATTCTGTATGAATTCGGATTCCATTACCTGTCATGAGCTCCTATTCTAATAGTCACTTTATTCTTAAAACTGCATTTTTTTAGAACTGTATTAAATATAATTTTGTTTTAGGATACTTTCTGGCAGTGTTTCCTAACAACAACCGACTCTATATCTCCATCGGTGGAAGTGTCTCGCATCGACAGATTGGGTATGGACTCAGCGAAGTTGCATTGTTGCCATCGCGCCGTCAGCTCCCAATGCAAAAAGTTATGCGCGCGCACTTTTACTAACGACTGGACGCGCCTCTTTGACGACTTCGATAACAAATGCTTGAGCCAGCTCGCCGAAGAGAATTTGAGGAACTGCATTGACGAAGTCGAAGAACCCTGCGAGCTGGGCTGTGACGGTCTGAGCTACTGTACAAACTTTAATAATCGCCCTACTGAGTTGTTCCGATCGTGCAATGCCCAAGCTGATGAAGCAGCGCGCTACGACGTCGCCTATTGGCAGCAAGAGGGGCATTTAACTCTTCCAGGTCTCCAACTTCCGCTGAGAAACATCTCGCGATGTTCTCCCAACACTTGGAAGACAATCGCATGCACTCTTCAAATAAAACCTTGTACCCCTCATGCGCACGCAACTCAGATCTGTAGAGACGCTTGCGAAGAAATATTGAATGAATGTATGGATTGGTCCAGAGCTCCAAATGACTATACTGCATCGAGTTTATGTGCAAAATTATCACCCGAAAATTCGGACGCTCCCTGTATATCATTACAACATTTTATGAAGCCTTCGGACACCCCGTATACAGTCCCACAAGAGCAAATATCGTCCCCTTGTAAAGGTGAACCTTGTGGTGCAAACCAGATCTGTTCCATAAATCGGAATTGTATCCATGGTTCAAATTGTCGGCCATATACTTGCACACCAGCGTGCAAAATGGGCGAAGTCTCTCAATATTTGGTTCCCGATGGAGCTCATGTTCGGATTCCATTGGCTACTGGACAAAATGGTTGCCTTAAAATTTGTAAATGTGCCAATGGAAGCATAGAAGAATGTCAACCTCTTCCTTGCTTCTTGTTAGATCCGTGTTGGTTAGGAAAAAATAAAATAGAACATGGAGTTTCGTTTTCGATGGATTGCAATATGTGTAGCTGTTTTGCAGGGGAGATCATTTGTAGTAAAAAGCAATGCGACGCCACTGGGCTAAGTGTAGATGATTCGGGTTATACTACTTTGCCATGCAATTGTCCTTTGCAATATTCTCCTATTTGTGGAAGAAATGGAGTCAATTACCCTAATTTGTGTTTGGCGAGGTAAGCAGATTTTTTTCACTTTATGTAGGTACCTACTTTAACTCTTACAAAATTTACAGATGTGCTATGCTACCAGACGCAGATATCGAATATGGCTCATGTGAAGATCCATGCGAAAGTAACCCGTGTCCAATTGGACAACAATGTGTCCCAGATCCAAAAGTTTGCTTGTCACTTCTTCATAATCCATGCAAGCAGTATCAATGCAGTAAGAATTTTAATTAGATAGTCTGAATATAAAACTCAGATTCATGCAGAAAATACAGTTTTATGAATCCTTTGTTGATCATTTAAAATACAATTACATTCTAAAGAGAAACGTAGGTTTAATAAACACATGTACGAGCTCTGTGATTTCGTGCGCAATGCATAGAAACATTTCACAAGGTAGTACATATTTCAACTTCAATTACTTTATCACTTTAAAAAACAACAATATTTCACAGCCTAAACCTGTTAATAAACCTTAAAAATATTAAAATATCACTTGCATAGACTGCCATTTAATGAAATTAGTAGATTATGGATAGATTTTATGTATGTACTACTACCCATTAGAGTGCTAAATTTAATATAGCAAAGGAATTGACTATCTAATAACTGTTGTGAATTTTTTGAAATAGTTTGGTGAAATGAATTCAAATATACTTTAATATTGTCTTGATCAATGAATTTCTAAGTTGATTTCACCATGCAAATCTTTAAATGATTCAGCTGGTGGAATTATCTTTTTATGTGGAACGTCTTTTTTCCAATAATTATTGCGCCACGTTTCTTCAGTTTTAATTTGAAGTACTGTAATGGATGCTATGTCGAAAGCTTAGTGACAGACAAATCATAATAACCGCCAAACGGTATTTAAAATCTGACAGTAGTATCTTCTGTGCAAACTCTGCTTACGTATACTGGTTCAAACAGTGGTGGCGCCAACTACATAAAAATCCCGCTAAACGATCCCATTCTTTGTGACCGTGAGGTGGGTGTGGTTTCATGATGCACTAATTTAATTGTATGGTAGAGTAAAATTCAAATATCTAGGATCCTGAGCTGCGCGAGTCGCGAGAAGGCAGAGCATGTCATGTACTGTCCGTTTTACAAAAGTGGAGCTAAGCGAGTATATGCTACGCTGCACGTCACTTAATTTTCAAAGAAAACTAAAATATAACTCAGTCACAATCAATTACAAAATTCACAGCGTTACATGAAGCAAAACACTACGAACGTCAACATGAGAATAACAGATATTGAAGCTGATGTTATGTAGAACAGACAGTAGCGTAGTTTCTTCTTGTTTATCATCTATGCCTCTTTTTCTAAGACGATAATTCGTACTTCGCGCAGGGTTCTGCTTAAATGAATTTACCTCTAGTTTAAAACGATGCGTGCGAAATTAGTGTAGTTTTCTCCACAAAATCACAAAAATGGAGTTTATTCATCTACCTGTATTTATATCTGTGGTTCTACGGCAGAAGGCGTCCGAATATGATTATCAGTTTGTGACTTCTATATTACCTACCAAATTGTGATGTTTGAAAATGGTGCACAGAATTCAGAATGGCGCCAAACAGACATTTTAATAATAATAATAATAAAAATAAAGCGGAATAATTTAATACAAAGAGAGCAGTGTTACAAACAGACAGACACATTTTTTTAACGTTAGATTTGGCGTAGGCATTTTATTTGCTAAATAGGAAAAATATTTATTATGTAATAATTCACAGACAAACAGTTTAATTTTATATATGTCGGAGTAGAAGAGGCGCGGACTATACCTAGATGATCAAAAACTGAAAGGCGCAATTATTGGAATAGTTAACTAATCACCAAATAAATGACACATTCACCACTCATGTCATGGACCAGTTAAACGTGTTATACAAACTGTGACGATAAGGAAAAATGGCAATTCCCGGGCACGTTCTACTCTTATCAGAACATCTTCAAGACTGCCGATATCCGACTCACACCTAGCACGTAATCCCAAGTGTACTAACGTAATCGAACAAACAAACACGATCATAACTTCATTAGCACACTTGCATTCCTATATCATTAATTATTACTTATCTTTAATTTTTTTTTACTGATTTAAGAGGAAGTGTCAGTCATGGAATCTTCATCTGATTCAGATACAGATACGGAAGAAATTTTAATGTATTTTTGTACTCATCATCTATGAAATGACATATTAAACACGCAATTGACAATCGGAAATGTCAATTTCCCAATGTAGTCAATCAGGAAAAATGCAAAGAACACTGGCTTTTCTAGACATTTCAGAGTAAAGTCACACCACCGAAAACCGCCAATAAAAAACTTCCAGCATTTGGTTTGTAAATAACTATTATGTAACAACAAGCAAAAACGAAATTGGATAAAAAATTATTTTGAACATGTTCCCTCATACACGGACAACGAATGTACCTACTCGTATAAGACATTTTAGAAGAAATAATAATTTCAATACCTAGTGAAAAATTTAAGGAGTCAAATCAATTCAAAAATTTAGATGATAGTAAAGTTTATTCTTTATTTATTTATGCGCATAATTGAAATTTGACGTTTCATCCCCACTCCCTGCACTAACTTACTCCACCTCAAGAGTCAGTACAAATAAGTGTGTTCAAGTTCACACTTTTTTTCTCATCGAACACGTTGAATGAACTGGACCTTTGCGTCATCGAACACTTCAGTGCAAAAAAGTGTGCACTAAAACAACCTAGTTCATGTCATCGAACAAAGCTACTACATGATTACTAACCCCGACATAATATAATGTTATGATTATGATTAGTGTAGTATTTGATGTATCAGTTTACACTTATTTTTCATTTTTAGTTAATTCAACTGTAAACTGCAGCAATCTCCCAACCGAACAAGTATGCGATACCGACAACATAGAACACCAGAACAGCTGCTTTCTCCTTCGCGCCATGAAAAAGTTCGCTTACCGCGGCCCCTGTCTGCAAACCTGTAACAGCACTAGCGTCGTCTGTGGAGTGAACGGCAAAACATACACCTCAGAGTGCTCGGCTATGGCCGACCTAGTTTCCGTGGACTACCGCGGCCCGTGCTGCACCATCGGCCTCATCAGCGACTTCAAGTCCGAACAATGCGGCAACAATGTCAAGTGTCCTGCCTTGCCGAGGGAGGAGTGTGTCGGATACACGCCGCCAGGGGCGTGCTGCCCGGTTTGTGGCGGGGTTATTCGACTTCTGTACTCGCGCAAGCAAATCGATCGGGCGCTGTACGCGCTGCACGGACAGTCGCTTTCGTCGCTGACGCTGCGGTCGATTTTGAAAGCTCTTGCGCGGCAAATTCAAATTGCGCAGTGTTCTTTGACGGGGTATTTGAGTATAGAACTCGATGTAGTTGTTATAGTTCGAAGTATTGTTCTCCACCCTTCTGATTTGCAACTTGAGGCGTGTGTGAAGGAAGCTGAGAAGCTGGCTAGTCTGGTGACTAGGCAAAGCCCTAGAATGGCTAGTGAACTTAGTCTTAGTGCCTTGACTACTGCTACTGTAGTGCACACTACTGCAGAGTTTAGTGGTAGTACTTTAAATGTTTCTAATGTGTTTTTGGTTATGTTTGTTGCTATTTTATTGCTCCTTAGGATAGGCCGGTAGTTTAAGTTTTTCTCATGTGAATTCGTGCCAAATTAAGTAAGAATGATTTATATCTTGAACGTTATACTGTGATATCTAATACAATAACGTTATTATTTTTGTACTTTATCAATTTTAGTTTACTAACACTGGAAACATATCATGTATTAATACCAAAAATTTATAATTCATTTTCAAAATTGGATTAATGTAAAAATTGTAATAATAGTAATTACCAAAGATAAGTGTGTCTGTGTACATAATGATCTATAAATTGTATATATTTAGATGTGTATATTTTATGTGAGTGACTGCATTTTGTATACTAGTCTTGTTATTTGTAAATAACCAAATAATTATTAAAACATATTGATATTATTAATATTTCTTTGATTTTGTCACAAAATTAATAATATATACCTTTAAAAATCTGATGTGAATACCACATCACTTCCTTATACGCTTATAAAACTGTTCATACTTTTCTTAATAACTAAAATGTAGAATAAAATAATAACCGTATTTGATTTATGCGGCAAATACCAATAAATACCTAGAGTAAAGTGCCCTTTTGGCACTTACAATCGCAACCAAAAATATGAGGTGGTCAACTAGATGCAAAATGAGTCTCAAATACAAAATTTTAACTTCTACATACCGTTTTTGATGAATGCGAAAAATACCAAATAGTGCCCCTTTGGCACGGACGATCGCAATCAAAAATAGGAGGTGCACAACTAGATTTTGTAACAGTCCTAAATACAAAATTTCAATTTTCTACGTATAACCGTATTTGAGTTATGCGACACACATACGTCCGAACGCCCATCCATAGGTACGTACAGACGTCACGACGAAACTAGTCATAATGCATTCAGGAAAAGCCAAAACGGATATTTCCATCAAAATCTGAGAATCGGAATTTTTCGCGATTACAATACTTCCTTTTTACGGGTGCGTTATACAAGTACCAACCTTAACTTTAATAACTTTAAATAAAGTATACAGGTTGGTGGAGGTAAAATGCGAACATAGGGAACATACATGACAATCGAACTTTTATGCCAGGTAATCTTGATATATTTTGTAGTAGTGTCACAAAACGAAGTAATGTGAATTTGTGTGGCAAAAAGAGTAATCAATAACAGAAATAATAATAAAATCTAAAAGTGCATGTAAACTTTCTCGTTCTGCTCGTACACATACATTATTATGCAAAGAAAATATTTTAATGACAATTCAACTCATGTGTCATCTGTCAAAAATGGACCAATCAATTTTGAGGATTTATAAATTTTCCACCAATTGAAACGAATTTTTCCGACAATTTATCACTAGTGCTCGCAGCGACATAATTTTTCGACAATTTTCACTAGTGATCCAATCGACAATTTTGAACAATTGAATATATCTTTATTAATCAAAATCCTATTGTTATAACTGTTGTAATGGAAGTGAAGCTATTTATTAATCATTTTCATAATGAAAGAATACATTTTTATTCGGTGAATTGTCCTCCGAATACCATTCGTGTTCCAAGTTATGTAGACAATTTTTGTGGCTGCATCACTCATGATTATTACGCTTGAGAAAATAGCACTCGTGCTACGCACTCGTCCTATTTTCAATCAATCAATAACCATTCGTGATTCAGCCACAAAAATTGTCGACATAACTTGGAACACTAATGGTATTATATATGAAAATAAAAATTTGAATAATATGACAGCTACTTTGACATTGACAGTACTTATTCCACGTATATCAAGATGCCTAGCATAATAAATCCATTGTCATATATTTCCCTATGTTCGCATTTCACCTCCACCAACCTGTATATAAGCGCATTTGGCCTTTATCAGTTTTTGCTTATCGACGAACGAAAAGGGCAGAAATTGACGTGATATAAGCGCATAAATTGATGTTGTATAAGCGCAAAAGGGAACATTTGAAAAGCACAACGGTTTTAGGGTTGTACGACAGTTTTTCTACAATATTTTTTGAATTTTTTAAAACTAGAAAATATTCTTGCCTAACATTTTTTTGAACTTAACCCCATCATACTCGAAGAGAACAAGATTTTTTGAATTTTTTAAAACTAGAAAATATTCTTGTCTAACATTTTTCTGAACTTAACCTCATCATACTCGAAGACGATCTGGACTAAATTGTTATGGTCAGAAATCTCATTTTCGAAAAATGCGCTTATTGAACGTTATGATCTGCGCTTATTGTACATAAATTTACTGATTATATTTCTGCGCTTTTCATACGTTTTGATGACCAGAAATGCGCTTTTACAATTCTCCGCCTTTTTACTCCGTACAAGAAGGTAAAAAGTAGGTATCAAGGTATAATAATATAATGTGCTCCAAAAATGTACTTTACCCACTTGACAAAATAAAATCCCTAGAACATTTCAAGAATGTAAACATGTCGTCTTATTACTTGTTATTTTTGCCCATTAAGGTGATTCGAGCGGTTCAGGCTAGTCAAATAATGGTTTCTAGTGCTAGTAAAACCTTACACACGGATTAATTTATTGTATATCTTTTTCGATTACTCACAATATGTGAGGCTACCACACCCAATTTGGGTGAAAGGCGTGTTATGAAATAGATAAATAGTTAAGTGCTAAAAATATAAAAGGCAAAAATCACCATCTGCTTATAAACATTTGAAAATTAAAATTGCAGATAAGATTACAAACCTTAATTTAATTACTCTTTCAGGGCTTCATATTTGTTAATCTTATTTTCCCTTTTTATTTAATTTATTTTAACTTATTTATTATGCATTCTATTTCACACATGTATTTGACACATACATTTTTATAACTAAATCACGATAGTGTGACATGTTTTTATTTTCAATTTTTTATTTGTTTTCCAAAGCAACTTATAAACTAAATTATTTTTCCCCAAAAATTAAATTTCTTCCCTAAAGAAGCTGATTAGGACAAAATCCTGAAACATGGGTCTTAAATATTTCGATGCGCTACCATTGAATGTAAAAATCAAGTTGATATCTCGTCTGAGTAAAGAGATATTGAGAAATTCGTAAAAACGCATTTTATCCTCTTTTCCCCCTTTAGGGAACGAATTTCAAAAATCCCTTCTTAGTGAGCGCTTACATCATAAAACGAATATACTGTCCAAATTTCACATTTTTAGGCTTGCGGGTTTGGGCTGGGCGTTGATGAGTCAGTCAGGACACTTTACTTTATATATATATATATATATATATATATATATATATATATATATATATTTATATATAGATACTTCAAATATTAACAAAAAATGAATCTTACTTACATAAGTTCGGCCCTACAGTCGCTGACTGGGAGTATTGGGTTTGGTAATGAAATATTTATAACATTTTAATTGATATAGATATCTCATAATTAATTACATAGTTACATACAGACAGTAAGTTTAAAAAAATCAAAAAACAAACGAAAACGAAAATATAACTCTGAGATATGTATATAATAAAATAAAATTAACGAATATAGATAATATATTTATGAAATACCTACTAATAAACTTATTGATATAGTTACATAGATACAGACAGTTACATACAGACAGTAAGTAAAACGAAATAAAAACAAACTAAAACGAAAATATTACTCTGAGATTAAGTATTATAATAAAATAAAATTAACGAATATAGATATATATATATATATATATATATATATATATATATATATATATATATATATATATATATATATATATATATATATATATATATATGATATACTAATAAACTAATAATAATAATAATAATATCACATGGGCATTAATTCTTTCCGGAATTTTTTTTTGAGTGCTTTCCAAGAACGTCTTAATTAGCTCTAGTGGTACACGACAGCTAATTACGTTGTTGGAATGCACGAAAAAAAATTCCTGGATATGAATTAATGCACGAGTGCATATTCGGTAAGAAAATCGCAATGACATCGCCGCTCTATATTTGAATTCTTTTTGCAATAGAAAATTGAAATATTTACTAAATTTGTATTAAACATTGATAAATAAGTATTATTTACTTTTTTATTTGCTTACTTACACTCAAAATGACAATTAAACCAATTTTTAATTTAATGTCAAAATGACAGATGACGAAAAATTTCCGCTTATTAATTTCAGTTAAGTTACTCAAGCTACTAGTAAAAAATTTCCGAGAAAATTTTTATATAACCATGGTTACTATTATTGTAATCAATTCATCCATTGGCTGTTATTTGTATCATGCGATTTTCATTGAAATTTTTTATAGATTTTTTTAACGTGACTCAAACGTGACCCGTCGAGCGTGACTATAAAATCTAATTCGTGAGCATGGATGATCGTGAGTCAAACGTAAAATAACGTGCCTGATTGGACGTGATTCCGTTTTCAATTTCGTGAGCGTCCGTGAGTTACTCACGCGCACAGCTTTACTTTATTTTAATTTATAAAGTAATTAATTTTACCATAATATTAAATTTTCCTGTTTTATTATATTCAAATATCTATTTGATTAACTTTCCAGACAAATAAAATATAATTACAAATTGCAAAACAGACGCAATCTGTAAATTTATTCATACAAAGTTATAATTGAAGGTAAAATATCATAAATATTTATAAACAAGTCTAAAATTTACAAATATCAAGGCAGAAAATAAATTGACCTACTTCAAATAATATACCTATCTCTCTAAATGGCAATAATTCAGTTTGAAATCGCCTAAAATTTACGCAAAATATAGAAATATTTTCATAGAAGTAGTAAAAAAGCACATTTATCTTAATCATGAAATATTGTCCGTATCGGTTGTTTTGTAGCAAATAAAGAAATAAAGTAAAGGATTAAATGTAACACTGGATGAAACATTACGTACTAATTTTTTAGTTCATTTGTTCGCATTATTAATTATTTTCCTAAAGGTCAATCTCAAACAATATAAATTATTAAATTACTATAGCATAAAAATATCAAACGTTGCCTACATCTACATAATGGAATTTTAGTACAACTTTGAATATTCTGTGTTGAGTGTTAGTTTTAGAGTTTAGTAAGTTAATATAAAAGTTAGTAATTAGTTCAAAGCAAGAGAAGTTACTAACTTTGCCACAGTTTGGCAGGAATATTTGACCGCAAGCGGTGTAGAATTTAACACGTATTAATCGATAAGTAATTAATTAACATTGATTTAAATTAGAAGTTGTTTTACTTTCTTTATCCCAGTTTAAATAAATAAATTTCGCATTTTTAAATTTTAATTAGTTTTTAGTTTCTTTAATAATTACAAGATAATGCCTTCCAAATTTAAAAGAACTGTGGAGAAAATGAAAACGTAATTAAATATTCAAATATTTTGAAAGGTCAATTACAAAGTTTTAAAAAATTTCGCAAATTAAAAACTACTGTTTTATTTCTTTACAAAAAAGGTCATAGTGCAAACTTACCGCAACATCAACTTTTACTTGTTCGCATTATAATAATTATTGTAAACGAAAAAAATAGAAAATGTGTCTGCCCTTTTGTTCTTGACTTTTATTTCTGAACGAATTAAAATTAAAATTCTGACATTATAAATATCAAAGTACTAAAGTAAAACAATGTAAATAATTATACTATTATTGACTATTTAGGTGTTAAAATATTAAATCGACGAATTAATTAATACTACGCCTCAAATTGAATTTATGGAAATGCCAATATGATCAAATGCGCTACACCTGTTACGGATGTCATCAGGATTTTTATAAACTTAACACAAGTCATTAATTACTAATCAAGTAATTTAGACGATATATTAATATATACTAATATATCGATATAATATGCTACATAAGAATACCTGAAAATAAATATAATTTGCAGCAGAAATGAAAGAAAAGGGAGCAAAATTCATCAAATTGCAATTAATTTTATGCAAAATGAACTATTATTACAGATATAAATTTTAGATTAAGGCAATCAGGATTGTATATATTTTCCGAGATATTTTCATTGTGTAACATAATTTTCATTGTAGGTTACGTTTATCCGAAATTTATGCAGAAAGCATGTGCAAAATGAGCCATGTAAAAGATTTAAAGTGACACTGACGTAGCACTAGTAGTTACAGAATTAAAAACTTTTTTTTAAAATCAAATTATGAGCTTTATGATTTTGACTATTATCGGATTAAAACATTACTATTACAGACTTCGTGTTACGGTTTTTTCACTTTTAAACGCGCCCTTAAAGTAATAAGTAAGTAGGGGAAAGTGGGGTAGTTTCGGCCATGGTTTACTTTCGGCCAGGTATCATAAATCCTACATTTTTTGAATTACGCGCTTTAAATTTTTATGTATGTTACATGTCTGTGTATAAGTGTGTATAGTATTATCTATGACTTGAAACATATTTCTGTCAGTGTGCAAAAAATAAATATATATATATATATATATTCACATGAAAACGGTAAGTTTTTGATTTCATTTGAAAGTATTTTTATCATAACTGTTTTTGACACTATATTTAATATTTTCATCCGAATTGCTTGCCAAATACAACATTATTTCTCATGTATACTGGTCATAACATAAAAAAATTATTCATCGAGATCTGAGTCTTTTTTGTAAAAACGAACGGGTAGGGTACATTCGTCATATGCTGTATGGAGTACATTCGGCCAGTGTCTGAAAGTACCCTACAATATAATTTTTTTATTCAGACAACGTTTTAATTTATTTATTCTCATTAAGACATATTATTTGCAGATGCCGCGTAAATATATAGTAAAGACACATAGAAATTTAATAAGTGAAGCTGATATTCGAAATGCTGTTCTCAGCGTACTTAAAAATGATAAATTTTGCCGTGCAGTTTCTGAATATTATAATATTAAAAGAACAACATTGCAAAGTAGAATAAAGAAAATTCTGCAAATTTATTCAAAGAAAGAATATAATTAGAAAACATACTAACGATAGTGACTCAGGTAATGATTCAGACAACACTGAGAGCCCAAAATTTACAAGTAAATATTCAGTAAAAGAGATATTTACAAATGCGCAAGAAGTTTTTACGAAGAAAACAATTAACAAATATGTTTTACTTTCCCCACATTGAAGATATAAGCGAAGTTGAAGAAAATGACATAGTCGCAATACTTGGAAAATTTTCCACCACAGGGACAGCACGAACATCATCAAATCATAGTTTTCAATATGATTTTAAAAATTTAATCGTTAAATAATTCAAATTATTAATTTTTGTTAAATAATTTTAGATTTTTATAGGATAATATCTGTTTTGTTCTCTTTAAATTACTATGACGAATGTACTCCACTGCTATGACGAAAGTACCCCAGTAGTGGGGCACTTTCGGCAATTTAACACATTTGCTTAATTTTTTTTTCTGATACCAATTAATAATAAAATATACTTTTGTTTTACGTATAATGTGCTTAAATGTTTGTACTTACCAAAGATTTAAAAAAAAACTTAAAATATCAAAGGCATTTTTTTAAAAACTTGATTATGTAAAAGAGGCCGAAACTAACGCACTTTCCTAAATACTTAAGTAATGCCCAGCTTTGCTCCAAACTCGTAATTCGTAATATAACTTTTAAAATTAATTACTGGCAGCATCAGAAACACAAAGAATAAGATATGAAATATACGTTACTATTTCCCTCATTATATTTTAACCAATTAAAATGCACTATTTTTCACAAAAACCATAGAAACTATCTATATAAACAATTATTCTAGTGCATATTTTTGAATATTGACATAGTATGCGTATATTCACCGTAACCATGATACAACAAACAATTATAAATGTTTGTTTATTTTTCACCAAATGTCAAAATATTTAAAATGACTTTAAAAATTATGCAAATAAATAAAATTGTGTTATTTAAAATTGTTCAATTTGTTTTATTCATGAAATAGTCAATGCGTATACCACTCGATCATCAAAAATAATAGAAAATACTTTTGCCTCCTGGTTCGACGTATTTCCGTAAAACACCGCTCGACCTCCGGTCTCGAGTTGTTTCTATGGAAATTTGGAAATACGTCTAATCAGTCGGCAGTATTTTTGATTATTTTCGAAGCTCTTGTGGTATAATAACTGACTATACCAAAATCTCGAGATCAGTGTTTCAAACCGTTTAAGGCATCACATCGTTAAATTGAATCAAATTTATCTAATTCTTTTAATTTTCCACCACTCTTATCTTCTTCCAGGGCTCAAGCACAGCTCCTATTTCCTATTATATTTACCAGTTCGTAGATTTTCAGCTTTTCGTTTACGCAACAAGTCACTCACAGATGCGCAGATGTTATCAGCATTCAACTGTTTTATCAGTGAAGCATAGCCGCCAGAGACTAACGCGGAAACAAGAAAATTTGTTGAGGGAAATCTCAAAGGACTGTGAAAAACTTGATCTGGGATTGCAATCGGATGTGGATTTGCTAGATGAGAGATAGAAAGATAAATGGAGTTTTAAAAAAATATATAAGAGGAATGGATGATTTGCCGTGTCGGTTATGCGCATGCTTACTTAATCAGAGTGAGACATTTTTTACTATGTTTATTATGAAGTTGAATTTAGATCATTTATTGTCTTGGATTTTCATTATGTAAAAAGACCTAGTTTAACTGAGTTCAACTTACATCGTTTAGAATTTATATTTAGAAACACAATTACAGTCTTTAAAATAACTTCTACTAACTCTTACCATGTCACCTGTGACAGACTGACATCTATGAACTTAGCTGAAAGACGAAACATAATTTTGTAAGTAACTTTTCCTCTTATTCTTATTACAAATAAATACTAGGTATATTTATCCAAATTTATAGAAATTTTTGTTTATTAATTAATTTTTTAATCTTCAAAAAATATCACTTCCAGTGAATATATTTGTACCAAAATCTAATGAGCTCTTCCAATTTGTATACACATATAAAATACCAAATATCAACATTTTTGACTAATTCGTAAGTATTTGAGTTATCCGGCCTCCAGAAATCCGGTCCTGACCACACACATACACAAACATATATACAAACATCATCGTGAAAATATCAAAACTGAGTTGTATGTTGTAAGGACCCTAATTCGTGCTCATCCACTAAAAACTCGATACCCGATTTTTAGCATGATTCCAATACCTTCCTTTACAGGTATGGCGGAAAAGGTAAAAATACTGCTAAGTGTTTTCGTTGCAAGAAACTGTTTCTAATGACTTCAAGATAATGTTTTTACAAACATTTAATAGAGAAAGAATGGATCTACTGATGTGCCTTTTTAAAATTAATTTCTATCTGGAGATATAACCGTGTAAAGTTTGCATAAATTGGAATTTTTTATGATTTTTTTAATAATCATGTACAATTTTTTTACTAAAATTTTAAAAAGGCACAACTGTTAATTGTTCCTTTAAGTATATAATCCTAGTTGAAATACAATTTTATTATTTTTGTACTAGTTACAAATCACTCGTTACGTTAGTACGTTTTGTGCTGGATTTTAGGAGGTAACCTATTCTGAAGGTACAAATTGGTATAGCAAATAATTTCATTTTTTAATCCATCCATAATTTATTACACAGACAGGACAACTTTTCCAGTTTTCTCCTTGTATCCGTATTACTCAGGAATTCAGGGATTACTAAATCCAAATATTTCCGTGTCGCGTTGTGTTCTAAACAAAGCGACAGACCGACGCACATCGTCGCCGTTGCAGGAAAGCTGCAATAATTTATGAGTCAAAAGCTCGCGAAAGCTCGGCGACATCGCTGGTGGCTTTGATCTTGTTTGGCTGCGCTTTTAGACTTTTAGCGAAGCTTCGCGGAAAAATGTCTGAGCTTCAAGGTTGTGCTAATGTTTAAAAAATGTTTTCTTAACAAAACTGTTATTGGAAATGGGACAAAACAGACAAAATAGAAACAAAATTGATGCTGAAGTTTATATTTTTGTTGGAAGTTGTAATAACGTTGTTATAAGTTTTTTTTATTATTGTAGGAGAAATAAAAAATGCTTTACTTATCAGATACAAATGTTTTATAAAAAATATCGATTGCTCGGAGGATGTCAAATCCAGTAAATAGGCAAGCAATGTTTTTGTCGGACGAACTGTTTTATTAAACAGTGCAAGTTTTGACGTCAAATATATGTCACAATCTATATGTACGTAATTGTGAACAGAATTTTATAGACCGTTGCATACAGAAATTTTTGTTAAGGTTTCTTTTCTACGCTCACAAAAGCAAGTTGCGCCCGTGGTACATACCCAACTTTATGCACGGTTCAATATTTTTAAATTATTAATTAATTTAATTTACTTGTTCAAATTACAAAATTTACTAAATTCTTGGACTGTTGCTAAGATACCAAAAACCCCGAAAATAAACAATAGTTATTTAATTTATGTATTAACGGTGTAAGGAAGCTTTTATGGCTTGAGACGTGATTTTGAGCCCGAGCGTCAGCCGAGGACTACAAGCACGTCAAGAGCTATGAAAGCAAGTGACACCCGTGGTACATACCTAACTTTATGCACGGTTCAATATTTTCTAACAAATTTATTAATTTGATTTACTTACTTGTTCAAATTACCAAATTCTTGAACTGTTGCTAAGATACCAAAAAAATGCCGAAAATAAAAAAGTTGTCATTATTGAATTAAATATTTACAAGATAATTTAAAAATGTAGGTGAAAATGATGTTATTGAAATACTAATTACAGAAAATAGTTATTTATAGGATTATTGTAGTACCTATATATATATATATATATATATATATATATATATATATATATATATATATATATATATATATATATATATATATATATATATATAAGGAAAATTGAAAATATAAACTTTTTGCATTAATTTGACGTTTTTTATGGCGCACTGCGTGGGCTATAGAAAAGTAACGTTTATGTCAAAGAAATTCGTGTATAACTGTCAAATTATATAAGTTATATAACCATTCCCATGGAATCATTCCACATTTTAGAGTAGTACTTATTTCAGTTTATAAGCAGTTTTAGCGTGAGAAACGCATAATCAGCTTAACTTGTAAAACAAGCGTAGAATATGTAGTTTGTAGAATCAGTGTGTACCTAGCGATAGAACAGACAAGTTGTATTCCTGTTGCACCTTGTTTATTCCTGAATAATAGCTATTAATATAACAAGAATATTATGCGATTTATAATACCGAGGATGTTGCTAAGAGACGAGGTGAAACCGAGTCCCTTTGAACATCCAAGGGGGCTTAAATCGCATATATTCGCGTTATATTCAAAGCTTAATCGTATCATCAAAGATAGCGATGTTAAAACAAATCAAGAATTTTATTTGTCAATTAGTTGACAGTTCCCATATTATGGAAGGTTTTGATGTTATTATGGTTGTATCCAGGGAACTAGAATTAATATCTAACGTATTAAGTCCGTAACTAATGAATTATTATAAGTATCTAACGTATTATAAGTAACTAACGTACGAGTATTATGTTGTTTATAATTATCAAAAAATGTTGCATGTTATAAGGTAATAACAGTTGATGATACGATTATAGTTATTTAAGTATCAAGGTCAGTAAGTGCTTTCTACCGGTTGAGGATGATTTTGGAGATCGAGACGAAGTCGAGATCTCCAATACATCCGATACCGGTAGGGCACTTACTGACCGCAATGCTTATTACGTTTTTTGCACGATCGGCGCAATAACGAAATTACAATTTAGAAATATTTGAAAATTGTTTTGACATTTTTAGTTGTCAGAGTTATATTAATACAATGTAAAAATTTACTTGTGGATGTTCAAGACAGAGATGAACAAATTAATCTAATAAGAAATTATCACGAAGGGAAATCAATTCATAAAGGAATTACTGAAAACTATTCTAAGCTAAAAGCAAGTCATTATTTTCCTAGTATGATGAAAGAAATTCAAAATTTTATAAATAAGTATGTTTGCAAAATAAGTATGAAAGGAGACTGTAGCAAGTCCTAGTCATCACAATTAAGTATGTGCGACGTCAGTCATTAGTTTAATAGGTCAGAGTTACCAAATAAATATAAATAAATATGTTTGTATTGCTAATACAAGTTTTGCTGACTAAGGACTTGTACATGAGTATAAATAAGATATAGATAGGGTAATAGGGAGTTCCAGTTCAGTTGCGTTCCGATTCCAGTATGTGACAGCATAGAGATAAGGGTTAACGTAAGATGGTATTGTTATTGTTATTATATTATTATTATTATTCATTAAATATACTTTTATACTTTTGTAACCTTTGAGTATTAATTAATACTAGTTTCCCAGTCTCGACAAGGACCCAACAATTTATTATTTGTACACCCAATTTGGGAGGTACATAATTGGTGGCAACGGTCAAATCTGTTGTCAACCCAATTAGGGTGTTACATATTGGTGGCAGCGGTGGGATCTGTTGTCAGCCCAATTTGGGTGGTACATATTGGTGGCAGCGGTGGGATCTGTTGTCAGCCCAATTTGGGTGGTACATATTGGTGGCAGCGGTTTCGGATTTTTGTCAGACTAGAATGGCCGATACACTTGTATTTGGTTTCATTCGCGGGAGACTAGTATTTATTTCAAAATTTAGTAAGAATTTATAGTATTCAATTTCAAAATTAGTGGTACTTGTGATAATCAAAATTTAAATGTGAGTTGTGCAGGTGATGATTATGCTGGGTGTAAGGTATTGAACAATTTAAAGTCAGAAAAGTTCCATGTGTTATGGCTATTGCAGTAAGTGAATTTAAAGAGAAATATGAAGATATGTGGAAATATGTTGTTATTTTATTTTGAAACCGTAAAACCTGGCACGACTGAGTAATTTTGATTATTCAGATTTTGTTTTTGAAATTGTTGATTTTTAAATTGTGTCTATGCTGTTACCACTGGCGGGACGTAAGGAATTGGGACTCATTTGGTAAGTGTAAAAATTTATGTTGTCACATATATAAACACAGTTTATTTTCAAAATTGAGTAAAAATTAAAATTTTGTGCTTAACAAAAAAACCATAATAAATTTTTGCGTTGAATTTATCAATCATTGATTTGTTGTAATTTGAATTAATCGCGATCTTTAATTTATAACATTACAAAAATGTTTATATTATGAAACATGTAACAACGATAAGACTAAGGTGCTGAGAACAGCAAAAATATTAACGCAACGACACAAGATGATGTAATCACACATGACAATGTAGAACAGGCCGATGACGTAGAAAAGAGATAGGTCAAGAACTGCGTAAATGCAAGTATTTAAGGTAATACGTCATATCAGTGATCAAGATCTGATCAATCCCGGTCACGATTGGATGATAGAGCCTAAATATGAATAACAACAACGAGGGTAATAATTAAGATGACAATTGAAGTGGCAGCCAAGCAACCGAGGTGTTTGTGAAGAAACACGAAGGAATCGTGAGTACGTGAGTTAATACGAGGTAGTATTTTTTAAAGTTGTACACAGGGATTGTGTGACAACAATGTCAGTCTCTTCGGAGGCGTGGGTTCGAATCCCACCGCTGCCACCAATATGTACCACCCAAATTGGGCTGACAACAGATCCCACCGCTGCCACCAATATGTACCACCCAAATTGGGCTGACAACAGATCCCACCGCTGCCACCAATATGTAACACCCTAATTGGGTTGACAACAGATTGGACCGTTGCCACCAATTATGTACCTCCCAAATTGGGTGTACAAATAATAAATTGTTGGGTCCTTGTCGAGACTGGGAAACTAGTATTAATTAATACTCAAAGGTTACAAAAGTATAAAAGTATATTTAATGAATAATAATAATAATATAATAACAATAACAATACCATCTTACGTTAACCCTTATCTCTATGCTGTCACATACTGGAATCGGAACGCAACTGAACTGGAACTCCCTATTACCCTATCTATATCTTATTTATACTCATGTACAAGTCCTTAGTCAGCAAAACTAGTATTAGCAATACAAACATATTTATTTATATTTATTTGGTAACTCTGACCTATTAAACTAATGACTGACGTCGCACATACTTAATTGTGATGACTAGGACTTGCTACAAGACCAATTATTGTTCCCAATATATTAACCCCAACAGCCGAGAAACCGATGCAAATAATTCATTTAGACATTTTCTCGTTAGAAAAACAAAAGTTCTTGACCATCATTGATAGTTTTTCTAAATTTGCACAAGCATGCAAAATTAAAGACCAGAATTCAATCACTATCATATCCAAGTTAATTAAGTTTTTCGCACACTTTGGTCTACCCGAAAAAATAATAACCGATAAAAGAAACAGAATTTAACAATAAATTATTGACGGAATTTTTATTAAATATAGAAAGATTTCACAGTTCGTTAATCGAAACTAGTCACATTTTAAATCATGAACAAAATTTTATGTCTTTGCCTTTAAAAGAAAAAATTATTTATAGTTTAATTGCATATAATAATAATATTCACTCTTCGACAAAAAATTCACCCTTCCAAATATTATTAGGACACATAAATAATAACCAAATTGTTCAGCCCGAAGAGATAGTAACCGAAGAATATAATATTAAACATTCTCGAATAATGAACGAATTAAAGTTAAACAAAATATAGTCAGTACGAAAGAAAAATACAGTGGACCAGTAAAATTCTATGTAAACCTTCCACAAACTGTTTATATAAAACAGCACAAAAGAAATAGTGGAAAAGTAGAAAAGCCTAAATATAAAAAGCAGGTTCTAAAACAGATTATCCCTGAACGTGGACAAATTATAACAACTAAGAATGTAAAAACTAAAATGGACAAATTAAAGAAACCTCGTATAATTTCAGATATATTAATATCAAAGGGTCACACGGAAAGCACTTCTCCAACGTAACCGAAAATGCTGGGATAAATATCATAAATTGAGGTTACGTTTATATTATAAATAATTATAACTATATTTAAGTATGTTAACGTATCATTTGATAATCTTAATAATAACTATAACAATTTAAATAGCTACAAAAATGACTTGTATAACCAAATTAATAACTTAACACTTAATCAATTTAAACATTATGAAAACGATAAAACATTATTAGATAATGCGATTAACAACATTAGAAATGAAAATTCATGTAATTCAAAAACCTAATAGATTTAAAAGAGGACTGATAAACGGTATTGGCAGCATCATAAAAAGTATAACAGGTAATTTGGATCAAGAAGATAAAGAAAACTACGATAGAATAATTAATATAATAAGAACTAACCAAGGAAACATAATAGATGGCTTAAATGAGCAAATAAAAATAAACCAAAATTTAACTAAACAGTTTAATAACCAGATCGAATTAATGAATAAAAATAATAAATTATTAAATGATGAATTAAAAAATTAAAAAGGAAATTTATTCAGCAATCGATATAATGGCAGTACATCATCTGTTCAAAGATTTATTAGCTTTTAGTAATCAAATTTATTTATCACTTTTGCAAATTGAAGAAACGCTTTCATTTTGCAGTTTGAATACTTTTTATTTTGGACTAATTCCTCGAGATGAAGTTAGTTATTATATAAATGAAAATATTAAAGAACCATTGAAATCATTGCTTCGAGAAAATTATATGAATAATAAAATATTGAAAACCGTTTGTTATTTAGATACAAAGTTAGAAATTTTGATTGGAATTCCTATCTTCGAACAAAAAACTAATATTCATCAAGTAACAAGAGTTCCTATGATAAAAGATAAAAATTTAGTAACATTAAATATTCCCACTGGCTTTTATTTTATCGTTAATAAAGAAATTAGAAGATTGTTTTCTTATCAAGGAAAATTTATTTGTTTGTAAGGAAATTAATAACATTAATGAAAATTGTTTATCAGAGATTTATTTTAATAAATTGAATAATCATTGTAAGTAGCTTTTACGAATATGAAGTATATTGTATCACCTTTTGAGAGTGATTATAAAATAGATTGTAAGAATGAGATAATTAATAGAAACTTAAAGGCATATTTTTAACAAATTATTGTAAAATTAATAATGTAAATGAAAAGTATTCAATAAGTTTTGGAAAAATTATAAATTTAAAAGTAGATAGTAATAAACATGAATTTATTCCTACTATAAAACCAATTAATAAATTAAATAACTTAGATGAACATTTTTTGAAACCAATTGTACCAGTAGTAGAAAGTAATACAAACTCTTATTCTATTTTTAACAGTGTATTAATCGTTATGTTAATCAGTGTAATATCAATTATTATTATACTAAAGTTTGTAAAAGGAAAGCTGATAGTGTGCATGAGTCACCAAAAAATATTATAGAAACGTAAACTTTTTCAATAACATTTTATCTTAAGGGGGAAGGAGTTATATAACCATTTCCATAGAATCATTCCACATTTTAGAGTAGTATTTCAGTTTATAAGCAGTTTTAGCGTGAGAAACGGACAATCAGCTTAACTTGTAAAACAAGCGTAGAATATGTAGTTTGTAGAATCAGTGTGTACCTAGCGATAGAACAGACAAGTTGTATTCCTGTTCCATCTTGTTTATTCCTGAATAAAAGTTTTAAAAAAAACTCCTGTTGACTTCAAACATTTAAGTTATATGACCATGCATAAAAATCTAAATGTCAATATTTACAAGATAATTTATGTTAAATGTAAGTGAAAATGATGTTATTTAAATAAACAAAAAATGGTTATTTATAGGATTATTAGTAATTTATATAAGGAACATTGAAAATCTGAACTGTTTGCATTAATTTATGTTTATTATTATTATTTTCGTGTAGCAAGTACAGACGTCCTTGCTATTTGTTAAGCTTTTAAAATGGAAGTCTTTTATTTGCAGATATATAATGGTGTGTAACGAGTCAAAGATGTGTCAGATAAACTTTAGAAAATGGTAAAATGCTTAGAAAATGTTAAGAAGAGTTTTTATTGTGGGTGCATTCTGACACCCTTTTTGTGCAATTTAGAAAGAGAAGTATTTGGAATTTATTAGTTAGTTTTCAAAAGATTGTATAACTTCAGGTATTTGGAAGCCTTGTATTTCTTTCTAAGACTCGTTGCAAATGTATTTTATGACTGCAGCTGCCCGTCTAAAAAGTAAACTATTGTATTTTTGAAGACAAAGCAACCTATATTGGAGTCGACAATAAATTAGTCTTGAGTTAGCCTTGACGCGAATGTTACTGTACCTATTCAAGGGTCAGCGCAATTCCAAGAACTTACCCCTAAAAAGACAGAAAATGGCGCTAAAACTCGAGCCAATAGAATATGTAACTAAAATCACGTGTTACCGAGTGGGAGGTTAAAATCACGAACTTAAGTTATAAATTCGGTAATTTTCAATTATTCGGGGAGTCCACTTAAAGATTTCTAAAAGTCAATTTAAATACGTCAAAGTTCACTTGAGAGTCTTTACTTAGACGCTAGAACAACGGTTTGTTAAAGTGCGTTTTATTAAAAGCTTCAACGATTGATACAAAAATACATTATTTTTGTATTAAAGTTGAATTTAATAAAACCGGAAGCAACAGTGTACAGTAGTGTTTTACCGCATGATAAAGCAGAAATAGCCAGCAAAGACGTAAGTAGTTTATTGTATTTTGAGAACGGTATTGTTTGTTGTTATTTGTTGAAGAAACGCAGAAAGGCGAATTATTGATAGTATTTTGTAAGAAGGGTTTAAGTGTATTTGTTGGCTGAGTTAGAATCAAAATAGAGACGTTGAATATCGTGTATAATAGTACTTATTGCAATTTTAAATTATTTTATAATTTGTCTTTGCAATTGTTGTTAAAACCAGTAACTCTTGTTCGTGTGTCGACTCCATTAAAATTAAACACTTCCAGTTTATAAGTTTCCATTTTAATTAATTATTCATTATTGTATTGTTTATTATAATTGTTCATTTATTTGTGTCATTCGTAAATGTGTATTAGTTTTAGAATTAATAATTATATTTTTATATTTTGTTTTGTCCAAAGTTCACTACCAGACTACCACCTTTGTTCGGGTTTTTGCCAATAATTAATTATACAATTATTGGTTTTCCTTTGAACGCTTAAGACGAATGTCGAAGGTGTCGTTTTCATAAATTCATTTATTTCAATAAATTCACTTTATAATTAATTCTGTAAATTATAAATTTTTCTAAAACCTGTCTCTGATCCATCCACCCTTGTGTAAATATAAATTGTTAATGACCCGCCACATATGTATTGTGGAAACCGTTCGACAACGTTATAGTGGAAGTCGTTCGCTAATGAAGTAATACTAATTTATCATTACAATTTAGTTGAACACGAGTCTAATTCATCCTTAGATTCACCTTCTATATTCGTTTATGTCAAAGACTGACTGTTTTAAATGTGGCATAAAAAATCCAAGTTTACAAACGAAAATACTTATAAAATAAGACCTTACTTTATGCCCTGTTCACAAGACGATTCTATGAAGATTCTTTCAAGATTCTGAATCATGGAAAAAATAATTCTAGTGAAAATCACATGACACAAATATCAGCCAATGGATGAATTGATTACAATAATAGTAACCATGGTTATATAAAAATTTTCACTTATAATATCACATGTATATTAATTCTTTATTTATTAATTAGCTCGAGTAGTACACGAGAGCTAATTACGTTGTTGGAATGCACGATAAAAAATTTCCTGGACATGAATGAATGCACGAGTGCATATTCGGTAAGAAAATCGCAATGAGACGGCCGCTCTATTTTTGAATTCTTTTTATACTTAATAGAAACTTGAAATATTTACTAAATTTGTATTATTAGCTGTCGTGTACCACTCGAGCTAATTAAGACGTTGTTGGAAAGCACTCAAAAACATTTCCGGAAAGAATTAATGCACATGTGATATTGTAAGTGAATATTTTTTGACAGATGGTTTAACCTATCATATTGCGAAATGATGACGTCATATGACAACCAATAGAATTGAAAATGTAAAATGATAATACTATCTGACTACATATTATGTAGATTAGATTTTATTTAGTTACGTTAGTTACAATAAATTAATTAATTTGTCAAAAACGTCAAAAATGTTTTGCAAAATGAGTCGTTTTGGCAGTGTTTTATAACAAGAAAAATATTCTTACTAAATATCATCCGAGATAATAATTTTTTGAGAGAATTTTTGTCTATACCACGGCAACTTATTGCAATTTCACTCCACAAAACATCACGGCAAATTGTCAGATGATGTTTTGTGTCGTGAAATTGTTAGAAATAAGTTGCCGTGGAACCAAGAAAACAATTTTCAAAATTGTCAATAGCAATATATCAAGGGATCATTATTTTGCTGGTAAAATTTATTTCAAAAGATTGTTGCTTGGTAACATTTCGAGATAAATGACATGATTTTATCATTCAATTTGTCGAGGAATGTTATAAGCAACAATCTTAAGAAATAATTTTACCTGCAAAATAATGAGACCCGAGATATATTTTGTTAGACTATTTCCTAAATAAACAGACATAAAATATGAACTAATAAATTTACGTTGGACTGTCCTAATATTTTTATTATGAAAAGTTTTCTAATGCCGGAGTAAGCAAAATTTGACACTGCTGCAGACCGATTAGAATAATTATTCGTGGTTTTTCGTATTTTTAAATTTTTTGTGCCGAAACGGTTGTTTAATTGGACATTTAATTTTTTTACTAACCTTTGAGTGTCAAAATTTTAAATTTTAGTTTCTTTCGTTTCACACGTTCATTAATAATTGGTTCCAAACTAAGGTTTTTGACGTAACTGTATTTTTTGGCGTTATATTTGATATATTTTTATTTCATCGTAAGAAGTTGTCGCAAAAAGGTTCATTTGACACTTTTAATTTCAATTATTAGTAAGATGTGTAGGATCATCAATATTAGTTTAAAAGTGTTGTGGGTAGGTTTATTTGATCCAAAATACTTCATTATAATTTATTTATTTAACAATAATGGGACGTTTCGAGCGAAATAAGTTGCTCATCTTCAGCCTACAAATACAATCATTTCAAACATTAATAAAGTCATTCTACATTACAATCATCCAAAAATCATTACCTTTAAATAAATGAAACGTTGTACATAAAATGGAAAGTAAAGTACAATAATTTGAGTTAGAAATAGTCAAAAACTGTTGTCAAAAATATTAAAAAACATTAAAAAACGAGGTCGTGTAGCCATCTATGAAGGTTTTCACAATGTAATGGCGGTTCTAGCAGATGCAAAACTTCACAGAAGCATTGTTCTCAAAATTAAAAGATCCAATTAAAGCTGAAGAGCGAGCTGATGTGGTCTACCAGGTTGAATGCGGAGGATGTGACAAAATATACATCGGAGAAACCTTACAGCCACTGAAAAAAAGAATGTATCAACACAAGTACAACATAAAAACACACAATTTCGAACACAGTGCACTTACCCAACATACATTCGACACTGGCCACGGCTTCAAGTTCGAAGAGGTTAAGATTGACATTGACACTGCCAAATATCGTGACAATAGGCTACTGAAAGAAACTTTGCATATAAACAAAAATGCAAACAGATGTGTAAACAATCAAACCGATTTCAAACATAATGCCAAATTGGGGAAATATTTTTTAAACAAAATATAATTCCCCCAACTGTGCTGTGTGAAGTTTTGCATCTGCTAGAACCGCCATTACATTGTGAAAACCTTCATAGATGGCTACACGACCTCGTTTTTTAATGTTTTTTAATATTTTTGACAACAGTTTTTGACTATTTCTAACTCAAATTATTGTACTTTACTTTCCATTTTATGTACAACGTTTCATTTAGTTTTGGATGATTGTAATGTAGAATGACTTTATTAATGTTTGAAATGATTGTATTTGTAGGCTGAAGATGAGCAACTTATTTCGCTCGAAACGTCCCATTATTGTTAAATAAATAAATTATAATGAAGTATTTTGGATCAAATAAACCTACCCACAACACTTTTAAACTTTTAATTTCAATTAAAAACAATACAAAATCAATAAAATTGTCATACATGGCCATGTAACGGGTAAATTGTCACTTGAACAATCCCTAGGGCATTTTTACCTCTCGCCTCATATTCTATAAGAGAGGTATTGTAATGGGTCAAAATTTTCGAGTATGAGTTTTTGGTGGATAAGCACGTTTCAGGGTCTCTAGAATACGAATTTACTATTTTCACGATGATGTCTGTGTGTGTGTGTGTGTGTGCGTTTGTATGAACCGACGATTTTTCGTCCACGATAACTTAAAAAGTATCAAACCGTTTATAACCAAATTTCATATTTAAGGTTTTAATAAGTATCTTAACACCGGATAAGATTTTGGTAGAAATCCGCAAACCGGAAGTAGTACTTTTAGAAGTTTGGAAAAGTTTTCCTTAAATATATTGGTACATTATTTATTTATGACAATTTTTGCAATTAAAAATAAAAGAAATTGTGATTATCTATGTGTACAGTTAATTATAAATACAAATTGCTGAATCTGGAAGTATTTAACAATAAAATAAAGTACAATTAATATTCTATTTTTTTGAAATTCCAGTATCTTGTTGTCCATGATATAAAATTTGTTTCTACATAAAATTTGAATTATTATGACAGTGACAGTACAGTTGACATCTTTTGCTTGCATATTGGTTTACATTATCGTTTACATATTACATGAAACTATTAAAATGTAAGTAAAACTATTTATTAGATTAGTAGAATAAGCAGAATTAGGCGAGAGGTCGTGTGGTGGCCACAGCAGATTTTTTCAATTTTTGCCGATACATTTTGTACGTCATTGGCCAGAATTTAAAAAATTGAAGCAAATGATTGGTTTAATTAATATGTGGGAAATAGTCAATAGTAATATATCAATGGACCATTATTTTGCTGGAATAATTTATTTCAAAAGATTGTTGCTTGGTAACATTTCGAGACAAATGACATGATCAAAATCCCGAACTGAAGGCGAGGGATTTTATCATTCAATTTGTCGAGTAATGGTACCTATAAGCAACAATCTTAAGAAATACTTTTACCTGCAAAATAATGAGACTCGAGATATATTTTGTTAGACTATTTCTCAAATAAATAGACATAAAATATGAACTAATAAATTTACGTTGGAGTGTCCTAATATTTTTATTATTAAATGTTTTCTAATGCCGGAGTAAGCAAAATTTGACACTGCTGTAGACAGATTAAAATAATTATTCGTGGTTTTTCGTGTTTTTAAATCAAGACTAATTTTTGTGCCGAAACGGTTGTTTATTTTGACATTTAATTTTTTTACTAACCTTTGAGTGTCAAAATTTTAAATTTTAGTTTCTTTCGTTTCACACGTTCATTAAGGCTTTTCGACCCTCAACAAAAATTTCGCATCTGGGTTTTCAAATAATCTCCTTTTGGTATACAACCAGAACAACACAGTCGGTATGTTCTTCATAGAAGGATCATAAATCATAACATTTACAACTTAATCCCTCTGGGTAGAATTCTAACATTCAATGTTTTGAAACGAAAACTCCTCAAGAATAAAATCTTTTACTTATGATATGAACAACGCGACTGACGAATATTGAATATGAATGTAAAATTAAAATAAGCCACCTATATGAAATTATTAAATATATTAATAAGGATAGTATATCTATACCATAACCTAGTCAAAAACACCAGTTATTTTTTGTTTATACTTATTTTAATAAATTGTGTGTTAGATATTTTATAACTATTTTGATAACACATAATATCAAATTTAAGATCATAATATATTTTTACTTCTCGTCATATACCTAGAAGGAACCCAAGTAGCATTTGTTGCTGTATTTTGAATATCACAACGTCATGAGAACAGTTTGAATATCTTTTTGGCAATAATTACCATAAATCAAGACCTTTCTAAAACAGTTTGAAAACGTTTTCTTTACGTAAATGGGGAATTATATTTTGGTTGTGAAAACGTTGTTGTGTCTTATTTTTTAGCCATTTTATAAATTATTTTGACAGAAATTTTACTACAATATTACCAAAAAGCATAAAGCTACAATTAAGTCTTAAACTGGTTATTACCAATAAATTGCCATATTTTGACTGTTTGGTTATTATTTGGATTGTAGTTAGTAATTTAGTTCTCTAATGTCCGTAATATAACTAAGTGAAAAATGGCTAGCAATACTTTTTACAGATAGTAATTATAAGAATATTATTTGCCGAAATATCAAATTAATCGATATAGAAATTTTACATGCCCAATCATATTTATTGCAGAACTTATAAAGATACTTTGAAAAATTATGTGCGCCGGTCCTATTTGCTTTACTTACATGGTTTAATTTATCAATTAAATATATTGTAAAAATATATTTTTAAAAATTTAATACCAGGTTGTATATAGATGCTAAAAAAGGATATGAGTAATGTTTAAATACTGATTTAAATAAGAAAATCTCTTTAAAAACCTTTTAATTTTCATTTTGTAGTATTTGTAAAACAATGGATGCCTTCACGTATAAAGGAAAAGATGGCGAAAACGCAGGAAAATTAAACAATTGCGATGACTATTTAAAAGCTAAAATGTGGCTAAAATATAACTATTGTTTTTCCAAATGGCTTTTAGAAACCAACAAGATAAAGGTCTAGTTAATTTTAAGTTCTTGTGACCAAATAATAGATTTGTTACATTTCTTCTCATTTTCCAAAGTTTTTTTCGAATTCGTAATGATATAATATCTGCTTAATAACAAAAATATTTTTAAATATTATTTTACATCAATTCAAATACCGATTATTTTTTCAGTATTGTTATTGGTATAGATCTGTTTTAAAATTTATTTATTTTAAAAATATTTTTATAAATTAGTAATTAAAATAATGTTTTAAAGTTGACAGTACCTATGTGCTATAAGTTTGTAATCCCACAACTATGCGACAAAGCAGAAAACAGTAAAGAAAAACACGGTTTGAATTATAAAATGATATAGTAGAATTTCTAACAATTTTTAGCAAAGATGAAACATAATTGACAACATCCACTGAGCAATGGTCACTGTCATACGATGGTTGAAAATTGTCATTATTTTAGCATTTTTGACAAGAAAAAAACAGTTTTAGTTATTTTAGGGATGTATTTAGAGATTCAGAAACGCTTTTGTGGCTATGTAGGAATAAAAGAAATAACTAGAAGTCATTTGGATATATTTTAGCCATAGTAACCTATTGCTTGTTGATGATAATTGCCAATGAGTTTTAAACGTTTTCAAAACGTTTTAGTGACAAATGTTTCACACCATAATATAATTAATTTCGAATAACCAATTTATAACTAAAAGCTGGTGATGAAAACGTTTTAATAACTAGAAATAAGATTTTATAACAAACAAGTCAAAAAATGTTACTTGGGAAGGTATTTGAGAATTGCTAAAAATCAAGTTGTATAAAAAAATGTATATATTTAGCAGTATTTTTAATTAACAAAAAACACTTTTAACACAAATGGCTATCATCTTCGCAAAAATCATAGTCAAACAATAGTAATATCAAGCTTGAAAAATGTATAATATCAAGATTAACATAATTGTACAATTGGGCTTACGAAGCTTATATTTTTGTAACTGTAACCTAATACTTAACCCTTAAGTGGGCGCGCCAATTTTTGTTACATAACTGGGCGCGCGGAGCACTTTGTGCACCATCCTTTAAAACTACCTATATCACTGATCATTTTCAATTTCTTATGAAATTTTATGTGAAATAAATAAATATACCTAGTTACTATTGAAATAAAGTATTTATTAATAAAAAATAACAATAAATTACAAAAGGGTACAAAAAAAACAAGAAAATTGAAATGTATTTTTGATAAATCATAATAATAAGAATAAAGTAGCATAATGCAAAAATAAAAGAAATTAATATTCTAATATATAAAAAATGCTTAAAAAATAGAATCTTCTGAATCACGTTCCAACAAATTTTCATCATTTTCATATTCTTCATTTTCATCTATTTCCAAAAATTTGGCAAGCTCTTCCTCAGTTAAATTTTTTGAGTCTTTTACTGGTCTGAAACCATAATAATTATATGAAACAAGCATTTGAAATTAACCAATTCATAGAAATTGCAAAACCTAGAAATTTCAATTTTACTTACACAAGTAGGCGCGCAGTAGCACTGCGTGCTACGCTTGTGCGGTTCGTCGGAAACACGTCCATAACTTTAAAGTCACTAAGGATAACTGAAAACCATCTCGGCTCTAGTAGGCTGACACTACAGTCGTAGGATATGTGGGGGTGTGCCCAATCGTAAATATCAGAAATAAAATTTGTACTACATTAAACTAAAACGAAGCACTCAGTGCTACTGCGCGTCCACTTAAGGGTTAATCCACAAATTTTTCCAAGTTCTAAGAATTGACTGTTAAATTCCTATAAATTGCAACTGTACTTTGGCAGTAATTACACAGTTATACCTAATTACTTAATCCACAAATTTTTCCAAATTCTGAGAATTGACTGTTAAATTCGTATATATTCGTGCCCTAAGGTATTTTTTGTTACTCTATTGCTTGTCTTATTATAGTAAAGTGATATTGGTTGTCGTTCTTGATATAAAACGTTTTTGCGAATATTCTTTATTTTATATTCATTATCATTATATTAGTGTTGTGAACAGTTAACATGGTTCAAACAAAATCATGGAGAAGACGAATGAGCAAACTGCGAGAAAACTCTAGAGCAGCGGACTCTGATATTTGGCATCAAGAAAGAAGAAAAAGATTAACTGCTTCAAACTTTGGAAGTATTTGCAAGAAGAAGGCTACGACGCCGATGGGGAAAAAAGTATTTGGTTTGTTGTATAGCAATTTTAGAGGCAATGTAAATACAATGTACGGTGTTCAAAATGAAAAAGTTGCTATTAATGAATTTGAAGAAAAATTTCATTTGAAAGTTGAACCAAGTGGATTGGTAATAGATGAAAAATTACCATTTTTAGCTGCTTCTCCAGATGGCTTGATTGACCTCGATAAAATAATCGAAATTAAATGTCCAGCAAAACTAAAAGCCCAAACAATAAAAAGTGCAATTGAACAAAAAGAAATAAACTTTTTGAAAATATACAACGGGGAGATAACACTCAAGGACAACCATAATTATATGTATCAAGTTCAGGGTCAGCTACATATAACAAAAAGAAAATTATGCTACTTTGTTGTGTGGTGTCCACACGACATATTTGTGCAAGAAATTCATCGTGATAATTTATTTTGGCAAGAAAAAATGGAAGATCAATTAAACAAATTTTATCACGATGGAATTTTGCCGGAATTAATAGATTCCAGGTATATACGGGACTTACCTCCCCGAGAAACATATTGATTATATTTTATTGTTTTAAGATTTTAGTTTTAACAAATAATCAAATATAATAATTATAATTTTTTAAATTTTTAAATTATATTGAACATACTTCAATATGTGTTTTATTTCATGTACTTATGCATGGCCGAATTATTTATAGTGGATTTATTTGTTAAACAAGGAAAATTAATTTATAGTATCTAATTATTAATAAAAATGTAAATGATATGATTTATGCAAAACAATAAATTGTGTTAAATGTAACACATTGACAATTACTCACTTATATTAATTTTCATTCCATTTACAAAACTCCAATCCAATACTTTTATGTTTTGTAGATACTCGTAATAATAATCAAGGTTTGTACTTCATTCACAACTCATATGTGTTTTTATGGTTTACAAATATTAATTTGCTCGGTAAGTACAAAAATTTAAGTATCAATTTAATATCAGCTTTATTGAGTTAAATAATTGAATGTTATATTGTAACTGCAACAAATTTTTGTAATTACAAATCTATTACAATTTAAATTAAACAATAATGTTTTGAAATTTTTCTGTTATTATATTACACGAAACAGTATCACACAAATTTATATTTGAAACAAGAAGCTGGAGGTTTCAACTTTATACCTGAGCCCTATCCTACCCCCTACCGAGTTTATTGCTTTGAGGTTCTCGAACCTGGGAGCAGAAAACAAGGATGTGAAATAAGTTGTCTAAATATTGGCGCAACGCGCAAAAACACGAACGAATATTATTTGAAAAATTCGCATTTGCGAATTTTTCAAATAATATTTTTCAAGAACGGGTTATTGGATTTTTTATTTTTTGAGCATCCTCAGCATAATTTTACTAATGCTATTAAATAGCAGAGAGCAATTTTAAATAAAAAATTTATTACAGACAATATGAGCATCTTTACACCTTCACTAATAGTACCGATATCTTATTAACAATAACATTATTTAAAATTCTGAGTCTGCCATTTAGTTTATAAAGTATTCAATAATATGCACATTTTTTTTGAAAAGAAACAAAACGTACAGTAACAAGAAAAATCATCTTAAAGTTGTGCAAAATAACAGTTTTCTGAGGCCAGGGTCGAACAGCCTTAATAATTGGTTCCAAACTAAGGTTTTTGACGTAACTGTATTTTTTTGGCGTTATATTTGATATATTTTTATTTCATCGTAAGAAGTTGTCGCAAAAAGGTTCATTTGACACTTTTAATTTCAATTAAAAACAATACAAAATCAATAAAATTGTCATACATGGCCATGTAACGGGTAAATTGCCACTTGAACAATCCCTAGGGCATTTTTTCAATTTTTGCCGATATATTTTGTACGTCATTGGCCAGAATTTAAAAAATTGAAGCAAATGATTGGTTTAATTAATATGTGGGTTATAGTCATCTCTTATAATATTACCCCTGAGTATTACTTGTTAAATTGCGGTGCCGCTAAATTGAATCTTCAATGAGCCTTGGAAAAGAATAATTTATAATTCATTGGTTGCTTTAAAACCGTGAATTAATTTTTTCCAAGATTCAGAATCTTGAAAGAATCTTCATAGAATCCTCGTGTGAACAGGGCCTTAAACTTTTATGTTTTTAAGAGCAATTATCAATTTTTATAGGAATTATATTTATAGTATATACCAAAAGTAAACGACCCTATTTTATTATTAGAGGTGCATTAATTATTTTATTTTACTTACGCTATAGCGTAAGTAAAATAAAATAATTAATGTATACAGAAGTAGAATATAAAATTGTATAAAGATTTACATAGTTAAAGTTAATTTTATTCGAAATGCATAATTTGTGTTTGAAACTTCAAACATCTCATAATAAAGAACTTTTGCAAAACTAATTTCCTATTTTATCTCTCATCAAGTTGTGACGGTCTGAAGTCTTTTGAGTTACAACTTTATAAGCTCTGTAGCGAAATATCTGCTTTAAAAATCAGTATTCAGTTACCGAGTATTCACTTCTCTTCTCTTGGACTTTGAAAATTTGTGTACCGGCGAAATGAGAAGCAAGGTGAAGGTGAAAATGGGAGAGCAACAGAACACGTGACCTGATTTTTAATTTAGTAATTAACAGCCGCCTAAAGTATTTTCAACTCATTAAGAAAGATTTTTTGTTTTTTGTTTTCTAAAAATGTTCACTATTTTCAATTTACCTTGGGGTTGAAAAAGGAATTAAAAATGAAAATTATTTCTTGGAAAACTCTTTCGTCATAATGAATGACCTAGATATATTTAATATGCCGGAAAATAGATGTTTCGGGTTAAAGATAGTAATTAAATCAAAATTCAATTTTAACCAGTTGCAAAAGATGATTATTTTTTATTTGACTCAGTAAAAAAACCAAGCGTAATACTTAAAAATCATGAACAATTAAAACAAAAATAATATTCTATTATTCTGTGTATACTAAAGTGAATAATTCAGGCCCGTATATAAGGAGTGGGCAGGGAAATTTTCAATAACAGGGCATTTGAATGTATTACCACAACCAGTACAATTTGAATTTTTAAAATTATTGGGCCCTTGCGTCAAAAAATCCTAGATCCGTCCCTGGCCAGTTGCTAGATAAATAGAAATATTTTGGGTTTGCCTTGTTAATGATTTAATATTATGATAATAACTACTGTTTTACAAATACATATTATATTTAAATAAAGTCGTAATTATTTGTAACAAATAAAAATATTAAATACTGGTTTCCTGAAATTGATATATATATATATATATATATATATATATATATATATATATATATATATATATATATATATATATATATATATATATATATATATATATATATATATATATATATATATAGTATAAGAATTAGTTTATATAAGAATTTATTTATAATATACTTGTCTAGCTATTTATTCCTTAAATATTCTTAGAATAAATCAATTTTGAAATATTGTCCCATAATAAATAATTTATAAACGAATTATAAATAAATATCACGTATAAACTTACAAATTAAGAATTTGTTTGTATATAAAACTGACAGAATGTCCTGCTGTCAAACAAATTGTATGTACCTTGTTGCTTTGATTTTAAATCAAAATTATAAAAACTGATATCTCTATTAATTGTTAAAATACATAATTTTTAAATTTCAAATCTGACGTTTAAACAAAAATGTCAATTTTTATTATTTTTGAGCAGTCTTGGATAAAATTTTGTATATCACATGTGGGCTAAAGCATATTACAGCACTCATGTGATTACAAGTATATTATAAATATAAAATCCCAATTAAAAGACGATTATACCGGTAACCCAAAAAAATGGTACGCTCGAAATTACTTTTTTTTAAAATAAAGCAACCGTTATGAAATTTTATATGAGTAAATAAGGCATAAGCAGACATCAAAATGTATATTATGTACATAAATATCACTTCCGGTTAAACCGGAAATGACATCAACTGTCTTATGTCAAATAAAACCTCTTATATATTTTTATATTTGATTTCTACACACGTTTCTGAATCCAATGATGTATCACCAGTCTAGATTTGATGCAAAATATATCAAGAAAAAGTCGAAATAAAGAAAATCAAGAAAGGTTACAAAATTTGATATTTGTAAAAACAATAACTGGCATGCGATAGGTGAAAATATTTATTAACAATAGGCAAAGGTCTAGAATGTGTACAAAAGAAAATGGGGGTCACTTTGAACATCTATAATTTTTAAATTTGTTATCTTTTGTTTGGTTTTCATTAAATATAACTTAAACCTTTGATAGTTTATTTTTGTGTGACATGCATGAAATCTAGAACTGTGATACATCAATTATTGCATTCTATGTAGAATTAAATATATATATATATATATATATATATACAGGGTGAGTCAATTTTTTCTCTAAAAAAAGCCGAATACACGTATTGCTTTATAAAGGCGTACTGAAGTTATTTTAATAGTAAAAATTATGCATTTTTTTTCTGTACAACTGTAACTATACTCTTTGTTCTAAAATAACTTTTTTTAAATATTATTATACAGGGTGTTCAGTACAGAGAATCAAATTTACTCAATTTCAAATGGCTATAACGCGGCAAGTCTTACTTATAGGTGCATAATTTAAGTGCCCGTAATTTAATTTTTTAATAATACAACATATGACTTTTTTATACCACCGTAAAGCAAATTTAATGTACTTTTCAAATTCGTAATAAAAAATACAATGTTCCATTTGAAATTTGAAAGTTGCTATGACTTCCTCAAAAACCGGAAGTGATACCAAGGATTCACATCCGCTATCATTTACTTCACATGATACAGTATAAATCATGTATTTGACAAAAAACGCTAAATCAACAAATAAGCGAGATAAATGCTGGTTCATTTATAAATGAACCAGCATTTATTTCGCTTATTTGTTGATATATATATATATATATATATATATATATATATATATATATATATATATATATATACATACAGGTTGGTGGAGGTGAAATGCGAACATAGGGAAATATATGACAATGGAGTTATCATGCTAGGCATCTTGATATACGTGGAATAAGTACTGTCAATGTCAAAGTAGCTGTCATGTTATTGAAATTTTTATTTTCATTAAAATATTTTCTTTGCATAATAACGTATGTGTACGAGTAGAACGAGAAAGTTTACATGCACTTTTAGATTTTATTATTATTTCTGTTATTGATTACTCTTTTTGCCACACAAATTCACATTACTTCGTTTTGTTATACTACTACAAAACATATCAAGATACCTTGCATGAAAGTTCGATTGTCATGTATGTTCCCTATGTTCGCATTTCACCTCCACCAACCTGTATATATATATATATATATATATATATATATATATATATATATATATATATACAGGGTGTTCATTTTAAGTGGCGCACCATTGCTATCTCGAGAAGTATAAGAGCTACGAAGTTGGTTAAATTAGCAAACAATTTATATTTTACAGGACTACTTTAATGAACGAAACAAATTTTTTTAAATTAATATACCCTCATAAGTTATTTAATCGAATTACATATCAAATGAAAGTTTATTTTATTCCCAATCCAACCGTATATTAGGTTGCCTTATCAAAAAGTTTGTTGAATCCATGGTTGCCTAGATTTAAGATATTAAATTTTCTGCGCGAGCGTTGAGACAGAGAAGCGTTGCGCGCGCAATGGTGAAATATAAAAAAATTTTGAGGACTCCTGCAAATTCTTCATGAAAAAGTGCCTTAAGAAAGTGCAAACCAGAATCTCGTATTATTTCATATAACAAAGTTATAAGCAAGAAAAGAAAATCACGAAATTTACATATTTGCCCATATCTAGTGACCTATGCATTTAATTGGAAAAACAAATACATGGTCAAACTCCTCTACTAATGAGGCAACTTTTGTCTAATTTAACCAACCTCGTAGCTCTTACGGTTCTCGAGATCACAATGCATCGGTACCTTAAGTTGGATACCCTGTATTTTAAATGGGCACCGAAAAGTACTTATACTTTTATGTTTATAAGTCTAGATATGGCGGAAGGTTGTGTGCTAGCCACATCAGATTTTTTGTAATAAAATTTTGTATTTTGCTATTGATAAATGTATGTATTAATTAAAAATTATTTATATCATTATGTAATATTTTATTTGACTTTTACCAGTATTTAATTATTATTTAATAATAATAATAATATCATTTATTTCCATTGATATAAATACACATATATATATATATATATATATATATATATATATATATATATATATATATATAGAAACGTCAAAATATATAATATATAAAATGTAATACAATACAGGTACAGTGAACAATATAAGATAGGCTCATGTAAAATGAAATTACGATCGTATCAGGGCTGAGAAGAGTTCCGCACCACTGAGCCATCATAAAATTCATCTAGTGAATAAAATGTTTCATTTAAAAGATAAGTTTTTAAATTTTTTACAAAAGTGTTATACGTCGAAGAATTTGCTATGTCATTATTAGTCCAGTCAGGAGAGTCAAAAATTAACTGAAACCCAAGACTAATACATAACCAAATGAAATTTGGCATGTGAGTAGTTAAGAACATACAGAAACAAAAAAAAAATTCGCTCCACCTCGGTATCCTCCGCTTCCCACAAAAATTTTCAGTTAAAACTGAAAATTTTCTTGTAACGCATATTTCTCGAAAACTATCGAAAATTTTGGAAAACAGTTTTGACTGGATGAAAGCTGAGGAAATTTTCTATCAAAATGGTCTTTGAAAATTTTTCATAAGTAGCACCGTGTAGGCACCAGCCATTTAATATTCGAATGACTTGAGAATTTTCTGTATAGTAGGCGCTACATTGCGAATGACGTAATAAATTCGCCGCTACAGAATGAATGTGGTATAACTTCGTTAAAGAACATCATTTTGTAAAGATAAAAATTGCATTTTATTCGTCGAGGCTTCCACTTTCAATTGCACTAATAACATTTGAATTTCCGACCCCGTTTATACCGAGAAACTTGCTTTAAAAAAATCATAACTCAGTATTAGAAGACGTTCAAAGAATTCTCAATATTTTCAATATCTATGAATGAAATTGTAAACTCGTAGAGGATTATCTTCATCAAATCATCCCCAATCACATGCAACTATTTGGAGGGTTGTGTGTTGTACGTCCGAAAAAAAAACTGGTTTTTGCTATCTCATAGATTTCTTTATTTATCGCGGGCACGAGCATTTTTGAAAATAGACCACTTTTTGGGCCCGTAAATTGATTTTTAATGAGCTTATCGTTAAGTACAAATCCTAATCAACAAGATTCTGTAATTTGTTTCATCAATTGTACTACTACGTACATGTAACAGATGTTTTCCTAAAAAAAGATCATAACCTATAAATAAAGAAGGTAGCGAAAACCAGTTTTCTTTTCGGACGTACAACACACAACCCTCCAAATATTTGCATGTGATTGGGGATGATTTGGTGAAGATAATCCTCAACGAGTTTACAATTTCATTCATAGATATTGAAAATATTGACAATTCTTTAATACTGAGTTATGATTCTTTAAAAAGCAAGTTTCTCGGTATAAACGGGGTGGGAAATTCAAATGTTATTAGTGCAATTGAAAGTGGAAGCCTTGACGAATAAAATGCAATTTTTATCTTTACAAAATGATGTTCTTTAACGAAGTTATACCACATTCATTCTGTAGCGGCGAATTTATTACGTCATTCGCAATGTAGCGCCTACTATACAGAAAATTCTCAAGTCATTCGAATATTAAACGGCTGGTGCCTACACGGTGGTACTTATGAAAAATTTTCAAAGACCATTTTGATAGCAAATTTCCTCAGCTTTCATCCTGTCAAAACTGTTTTCCAAAATTTTCGATAGTTTTCGAGAAAAATGCGTTACAAGAAAATTTTCAGTTTCAACTGAAAATTTTTGTGGGAAGCGGAGGATACCGAGGTGGAGCGAATTTTTTTTTTGTTTCTGTATGTTCTTAACTACTCACATGCCAAATTTCATTTGGTTATGTATTAGTCTTGGGTTTCAGTTAATTTTTGACTCTCCTGACTGGACTAATAATGTGTAATTTTTTTGAAAAAAATATTCTAATCGACAAAAGATTTATTGGTAAATTACGAATTTTGAGAAATCGAAATGGGCGAGTTATGAATTTAGTAAGTAACTACACTACTACTACTACAACTAAAAAAATCATGTGATTATTTTTAACAATCTGCAAGAAATGTAGAAAAAAAAATTATTTGCCCAGCTTAGAAGAAGTGTAGTATTATTATTATTATTATGTTTCAAGTAACTGTACATCGCTTTCACATTTATTTGTATTATTCATACTTTCTTAAAATATTTATTAAATATCAAATTTAGTTAGTTTGACATACATGGATTGGAAATGTTTCGATATTTTTGTTTTTGTCAAAGAAAAAGGGACTCAATCTGTTCGGATTATTTTAATTAAAACACAAATCTCGTCAGAATATATTTATATTATTTTTAATAAAGAAATAGTAAATTAACATGTTGCAAACAATAGTGTATGAAATTTGTGTGTCCAAGGTTTTAAAATATACTTAATATCGGAAAAATTTATATAGTTTCTATTGTTGTTCAACAATACGGTATGCATTATACATCATTATAGTGGCGTAAACCGTAGACCGACGTTCGACTTATTTTATTTTTATTAAAATACTATCGTGTGTGGTATCAAATTAAAGCTCTCGGGAAAATAATTCTGATAGAAAGATAAAAATAACATTTAACCGATCGTCAATATATTTTTTAACACATTATTTAAATTATACCGAGTTTGGTGTCAATTTAAAGCTTTCGGGGAGACGAGTTTAGTAAAAATGTGAAAAATGACATTTATGCGATATTCAATCAAGTTGGTAACAATTTAAATAGTTTGGGAAAAAAGATAAATTTCTTTAAATTTTGCTGAATAAAGCATAAAATGAAAGGCGTTACGAAATAAGTTATTAAAACTTGTAGTCGGGGAAGTACTGTGGTGGACACAGCAGATTTTTTAAATTATAAATACTTTAATAAACTCAGACATAGGTAAAAATTTTATTCCGTAGGTATATTACTACAATGCTTAACTTAATTTTTATATAAATACATAATATATACAAATTATTTATAATTTATTAACATTATGTTAGGTATTTACAAAATTTATTTTATTATTTATTTATTATTTATTTTAAACAAGTTAACATCGTATTCATAATAGAGGTACGAAATTAATTTCTCCTATACCCTGCGTCTTTATAGTGCACACACAAAATATCACCTAATAATAAAATAATTAATTATGGTTATATTTTGCGTTATTTAAGAATGTATAGGCATGTATGTGTATATTCACATCGTAGAACGAACAGTAGAAATAACATTACACTTCTCGTGAACGTTGAGTACTGACACTCCGCCTCTAGCGTGCTCTAACGCCTAGTTTTCAGAGTGGGGGAACGTTTGCGTCCAGCCCTCTGGGCTCTTTCTAGCGCATTCCCCCTTTACACTTGCAAAACCACAGATGGTGCACGTATGCAGAAGAGGAACCTTAAGCCAAGAATAGGTGGTGAGTTAATTTTTAAATTATGTTTAGCAAATGGAATTCTATACAGATTTTTTTGACGAGTATTACAGTCATGTATATTTTTATTGAGATCAAATTTATTTTTATTTTTGTAAATAAACTTGCACAACTCTAATATAAACAAGCATGGCAAAGTGAGTATTTTGAATCTGAAAAATAGCTCTTTACACGAATGAGTAGGACCAACTCCAGCAATGCATCTGATGGCCCGTTTTTGTGCGACAAATACTTGTGAAGCCCCAGATGAGGCACCCCATAGACATACCCCATATCGTAAGTAAGACTCAACAACTGCAAAGTAGGCCATACGAAGTTGTGTAATATTTAGATATTTTTTTAGATAACGTAGTAAGTAGCATGATTTGTTAACAGAGATAATTGTTTTTTCGCAATGAGACCGCAAATTTAAATTTTCATCGAATTTAGCACCCAGAAATAAGGTTTCTTGGGATTTTTGTAGTAATTGACCATTAACATAAATATTTGTATTGAAAACATTCATGTTTTGGTAATTGTGAAAATGTAAGAATGTAGTTTTGGCTGCATTAAGAAAAAGTTTATTATTAATGCACCATTGAGAGAGTGCTAGCATATTAGCTTCACATTTATGTTTGACTTCTTTTATATCCTTCCCCGATATGATCATTGAAGTGTCATCTGCATATTGGATGATACTAGTGCTCTCATCTGTGCAGAGGGCTAGGTCGTTGACATATATAACAAATAGGACTGGAGCGAGTACTGTTCCCTGAGGCGTTCCAATATCAGATTTTAGAACATCTGAATTAACGTTATGATAATAATTGTTATCGTTTCTGAATTTTACAGACACAAAATGCTCTCGATCCGATAGAAAGCTTTTGATCCAATTTAGAGGAATTCCCCGTATCCCGTATGTGTTTAATTTATCCAATAGTCTTCCATGGTCGAGACAATCGAAGGCTTTGGATATATCACAGAATATACCAACTACAGTTTGTTTGTCTTCTAATTGTCTAACAATATCATCATATAAGGTATAAATTGCATCCAGCGTAGATAAATTTGGCCTAAAACCAAACTGGTTACGATTTAGTATTTGATGTTTTTCAATAAACATTCTAATCTCACTAGGAAACAGTATTCGAAGATTTTCGAGAAAATAGATGTTTGAGCTACTGGTCTGAAATTATTAACATCTTCCTTATCTCCTTTTTTATATATAGGAGTTATTTTACTTAATTTAAGAGTGTTAGGAAAGATGCCTGTATTAAAAGATAGATTTATAATATATGTCAAAGGACTAGTTATGAAATTTAAGATTTTCCTAATTAAGAAACTTGGCACATCGTCTGGTCCGGCAGATCTTTTGTTTTTAAGTTTAGAATTCAGTAGTGAAAACAATTCCGTCTCTGAAAATGGTAATAGAAAAAAACTGCTATTGTATAGCTGTTGTTTATTATCAGGTATTGGGTTACCACTGGGACTAGGGATAAGCCTTAAAGTATTTAATGGTGCGTTGTTAAAATGTATATTAAATTTGTTAACAATGCTTTCGGGGTTAACTATGAGTTCATCATCAATTTTGATTTTGATGTTGTTAGTAGATTCACAATGTTTGTTTTGCTTAATAAAGGACCACATGCCTTTAACTGGATTGTCAGATTCAATTATGTTATTTTGTATGTAATTTTTTCTACATTTATTAACTAAGTGAATGTGATTTTTTTTAGCATGATTGTACATCTGTTTTAGAACTGGGTATTCCTTTTGTAAAATAAAGAGAGATTTCAAGTCAGCACTTGATTTCTTTATTTCATGGTTAACCCAGCTATTTGATTGCTTAGAGGTATTATGCTGTATATTCGGAAAACAAGTATTAAAGTAATACATAAATCTGTTATAGAATTCCATAAACGCGGAATCAAGTTCTGTCTCTGAGTAAACGGAATGCCAATTCTCATAGTTTAGTAAGTTTATGAAACAATCAATATTTTCTTGGCTAAAGGATCTATGCTTCTTACCAATCTTTTTATGAAGAATGCTTGAATTTAATTTAGTTTCATACAGTATTGTTGCATGATCGGAGATGAAATTGTCATCTACTTCAAATTTACTCGAACTAAATGTTGTGAACACATGATCAAGGCTATACCTTCCTCTAGTGGGTTTGTCAACGATACTTTTCATATTATATGATATTAATGTGGAGCTCAGTAGTGCGAAGTCCTTGCCATCTCTGACTGGATCCAAATTAAAATCGCCATTCAAAACAAAGTGTGTTTTTGGTTTATATAAGTAATCAAAAACAGAAATTATTGTACTATAAAATTTGTAAAAATTACCATCTGGTGATCTATAACATGTTAGGATAATTGTATTATCAGTGGAGCGGGCATCAGGAGGACACAAAATACCACAAATTTCAATATCTTTGTCAACACAAAATTCATTTAGGTCTATAGCCTCAGCTTGGATATTTTTATGACACCAAATGCCGACTCCACCGCCTTTACCCCTGGTTCTGTTGCGATATGCTCGTCGACTGAAATTAGGAAAGCAAAAGTTTTCTATAGACATATCATTACACCATGTTTCATTTAAACAAATGAATTTAACATTAGATTTGTGTGATAAGTATTCAGAAACAATTACATCTACCTTAAAAGTCGTTAGTGATTGACAATTTAATAAAATTAGGTCAAAGTTACAGTTTGCCTTCGGTGACGGTATCATTTTGTCGGTGGATGAGTTTGGGTCCTTTGAAAAAACCTTGAGACATATGTTCCTTCTGGCCAGACATCCTCGTTCATTGCACTTTGAAAGTTGTGCAAATTGAGAATCACCTTAAACGATGAGTAATGTTGTGGATGTTTGGAAGGTATACTCTCGCATTCTACTTCCGGAAATTTTGGTTTGAGAAATTTAATAAGATCTCCTGAGCTTGTACTTGGCATGAGCCGAGAGACATAAAGAAATGATTTCTTCGGTGCCACTTCTAGTGTAGAACAGTTTGATTTACCAATAATTACTGAAACACGGGCTGAAGTGTGTGCTTTCCTTTTCGGTTTTTTTACCACTTCAGACCAGTTATTGGTGATAGTAGTAGTATCAGTATCACTATTCATCACATTAACTTCTTTTAAAATCATGGTTTCGTTTCCTACTGTATGATTTTTATTGGTTTCTGTTGTTTTGGTTTTTTTATTTTTAGGGTTAATATTCCCAATTAGTTTGTTATTACTTGACATTGAGTTAGCGCGCGAACTTTTGTTTGTTTACAAAGAACTCGCTGCATCTTTGTCTGTCAATTGGAATTGCGCGCGCAACGCTTCTCTGTCACTCTCAACGCTCGCGCAGAAAATTTAATATCTTAAATCTAGACAACCATGGATTCAATAAACTTTTTGATAAGGCAACCTAATATGGTTGGATTGGGAATAAAATAAGCTTTCATTTGATATGTAATTCGATTAAATAACTTATGAGGCATGAGGGTATATTAATAACGCTAACTTACCTGTTTATACCTGGCAACTCCTCAGTTGCGTAGAGGGAAAGTAGGCAACCTTTATTTTTTGAATTCCTTGGGGTATATTCTCTCAGCTGATACTCGACTTTCATAAATAACTAATCGGAGAAGTTGATCAAAAAAATTTAATCAAACATTTTATTGTTTAACATCATCGGCACGTGATTTAGCTAGGCAACCTATTTGCGATATATCAATTTATACATTATCTAGCATATATTCTTTATTATCATTAAATAACAGATGAGGGTATATATTTCTTATACCGGATCTCGTACTATTTTTTAAATGTTATTATACAGGGTGTTCAGTACGAAGAATCAAATTTACTCAATTTAAAATGGCTATAACTCGTCATTTTCAAATGGAACACCCTATATTTTATTATTCTGTTGTGTGTATTTTTGCATCTTCTTATGTTATAAAAGGTGTCCTATGCCTAAAAACATTAATTTAATTAACTTCGAAATTAATTTTAAGTTATACTCCTTGAGTACCTAGACGAAAAATTATGTTAATAAATTTATGCTGTATTTTTAAAGACAAGGGAGATATCGACGACGGGCATTTCGATGACGTACCCAGGTGTATATTGAAAAGTGAAACATAGGCGTTTAAGATGGTAAATCAGTTTTTCCGTTCGCATTGCTTCCCTAATTATTTTAGACAAAAATGTTTTAAATAAATGTTGTTGAGCATAAAATTCTACATCCGGATCAGTAAACAAAATTTATTTTGGTTGCTTTATAACTGCAGAAATCAAATTTGAAAATACACGGAATAGCGAATTAATAGTAACAGCCATGAAATTAAAAACAGGAGATGAACAAATGCGTAACGCTTTAAACTTCAATGTCAGAATAATAGATTGTCATATACAGGTTGGTGGAGGTAAAATGCGAACATAGGGAACATACATGACAATCGAATTTTCATGCCAGGTATCTTGATATATTTTGTAGTAGTGTCACAAAACGAAGTAATGTGAATTTGTGTGGCAAAAAAGAGTAATCAATAACAGAAATAATAATAAAATCTAAAAGTGCATGTAAACTTTCTCGTTCTGCTCGTACACATACATTATTATGCAAAGAAAATATTTTAATGAAAACAAAAATTTCAGTAATATGACAGATACTTTGACATTGACAGTACTTATTCCACGTATATCAAGATGCCTGGCATGATAACTCCATTGTCATATATTTCCCTATGTTCGCATTTCATCTCCACCAACCTGTATAATACCATTAGTGACTATGATTTTGCCGGCAATTTTTGCCGGCTGGTCACGACTGCTTGTTGCGTCGAAAATAAACACGAGTGCGTAGCACTAGTGTTTATTTTCTAAAGCAACAAGCAAGAGTGACCAGACGGCAAAAATTACCAAAAAATCATAGTCACGTATGGTATTCGGCTTGACAATTTCTCGAATTGGTATTTAGTACCTTTTGTTCCAGAAATATTAGTTTATAAATTATTACTGAAATGTCAAAATAAAGTCAGTTGACATAATATCTATAGCAACGCTTCGTGGAGTGAAAATTGTCAGTGTAATTTTCACTAAAAAAATAAGAAAGTTGCACCCCGTAGTTTGAGAACCACTGCTCCAAATTTTTTTTTTCGTTCATTAAAGTAGTCATATAAAATAGAAATTGTTTCCTAATTTAACCAAATTCGTTACTCTTATGGTTCTCGAGTTAGCAATGGTGCGCCACTTAAAATGAACAGCCTGTATATATATATATATATATATATATATATATATATATATATATATATATATATATATATATATATATATACATATATACCGGGTGTATATTGAAAAGTGAAACATAGGCGTTTAACATGGTAAATCAGTTTTTCCGTTCGCATTGCTTCCCTAATGATTTTAGACATAAATGTTTCAAATAAATTTTGTTGAGCATAAAATTCTACATCAGTAAACAAAATTTATTTTGGTTGCTTTATAACTGCAGAAATCAAATTTGAAAATACACGGAATAGCGAATTAATAGTAATATATATACAGGGTGTTCATTTTAAGTGGCGCACCATTGCTAACTCGAGAACTATAAGAGATACGAAGTTGGTTAAATTAGCAAACAATTTCTATTTTATATGACTACTTTAATGAACGAAACAAAATTTTTTTTAGACCAGTGGTTCTCAAACTACGGAGTGCAACTTTCTTATTTCAAATGGGGACCTATTTTTTTATTCGCTAATTCGATTCAGTATTTTTTTCTGAATTCAACGAGATATTAGTTTCATACCCTGGCATAACAAAAACATGAGAAAAACGCTATTGAAAATTATGATAATTTAATTAAAATTTGATTATTTGTTATTCAGAAAAAAATACTGAATCGAATAAGCAAATAAAAAAAATAGGTCCCCATTTGAAATAAGAAAGTTGCACCCCGTAGTTTGAGAACCACTGGTCTAAAAAAAAATTTGTTTCGTTCATTAAAGTAGTCATATAAAATAGAAATTGTTTGCTAATTTAACCAACTTCGTATCTCTTATAGTTCTCGAGTTAGCAATGGTGCGCTACTTAAAATGAATATATATACAGGATATATATATATATATATATATATATATATATATATATATATATATATATATATATATATATATATATATAAATTATGAATATCAAAACGCTACAGTTGTGATATCTGACTCCACAAACAACGTCATTTCCTTATCATGTAGAAAAACGTATAAGTAAGTGTTAGAACACATGTAACAGAGTCTTGTATCAGAATCTCAAGCTAAAGCACGTCAGTGCAGTGCATTAAGAAATAAATAAATGTTAAAAACTAACAATTGTTTTTTTTAACAAAATTATATTTAACAAATATAATTGGCGCAGTCGGTAGGATAGCTGACAAGAATCCAGTGAGTGTAATCCTCGTAAATCTGTGAAACGCTTGCCGAAAATTTTCAAATTTTCACAAAGAGCTATCCGAACATCATCAATTGTGAGAAAGGGATACCCATCTCACGGCTTCTACATTAGCCCATCAGGGTCTAACCACGACCCATCTTTAACCAAGGCATCAACCCGGCACTACGTGACACCACCTCACCGAACCAGTCGATTCTACGAGGTGCAGAACAAGATACAACTCCCGCCCACTTGAAGCGCATCAAGATCTTCACCAGTATGAAAATAACAGTCTACCTCACGATACTCATATCGTAAGTGCATTTTCAAACTGAATAAACCTTTGCCGGTCGTAACAATCGGTCCGTAACTAAATACTGTTACTAAATTTTACATTGTAATAATTTTAAAAATATTAATAATATATGTCTGACGACGAAATTGAAAACTTAAGAGATAAACTCAACAAAATACCAGTTGTACTCAGACCAAGTAGACTAAACACTGGTAAAATCATAAAATCCAATAGTACACCCGATATACCTTTGACATACCCAATAGAGGAATTAAATAACTGTCCAATAAATTTTAACGTCATGTCAACCACGACGATTAACGACATTAGAAATTTCATTGACGCCGTACCCGAATATAACGGGGAAATAAAATGTCTCCCCCGATTTATAAAAGAAGTAGATAACTTTTACACAGTAATGGACTCTTTAGTTCTTACCCAAATACAAAAAACATATTGTTTTTCTATGCTGCAGAAAAAATTTATTGATAAAGCCAAAGATATACTAGACATCCAAGATTTCGCATCTTGGAACGAAATAAAACTCTATCTTCAAACTAACTTTGAAGATAAAAGCACGTACAATACATTATTGTTAACAACAATAAAAATTACACAAATAGACAACAATATAAATGGAACTCTAAAGAAATTTAAAGAATTATACCAAAGAATGATTTCAAAAATTCAGTTATTAAAATATGAAACATACGGAAAACAATGTCTAATAACCGAAACCCAAAAAACAGTTGTTTCTCATTTTATTTCATTATTACCCATGAACTTTAGAGCCTCATTTATAAGTAAAGACCCGCAAACACTCGATGCATGCGAACAACTTTTAACTAATGAATTTAATTCATTACAATTACATAAATCACCCATGAATAGAATAACACCCCAAAAACCACAGAAATATCTCAACACTGGTCCACCACAGAAATTTCCAGGACAATATTTCCCTTCACAACCATTTAACCCTCAATCTTCACGTCCATCCGGACCAAACGCATTCAGTAAACAAAATATAAAAAATGCCATTAACACGAAACGCGAATTCAAACCAACTCCAATGTCCGGTATGACAAAATCGACAATACCAATGTCCGCACAAACTACACGACAAAATTACGCTCTAGAAGTAGATAATGACATAGAAACTAATAACGAAATCACGAATCAAGAAGAAATATACGACCAAGACGAAACTCTTGAAACCCAGTCTTTTTTAGAATTCGACCCAGAACAGACAGACGAAAATACGTAATGTTTTCCAATACAAAAACAATTCCAATTATCACATTCCAAAATTTCAAAATTCTCATCGACTCAGGATCAGATGTTAACTTGATAACTGAAGAAACTGTGAAACAAAATAATATGAAAATCTTAGAAGAATTTTTAACTTTTAGAACCGCGACAAATAAAGTGAAATGCAACAAGTACGTTGAAATTAAAATATTTAACAAAAAACATAAATTTTTTATTCTTAATTTTCATTCAGAATGCAATTTACTATTCGGAACAGAAATACTTCGCGACACAAATACTATAATAAACTTCACAGAAAACACCATACAAATGAACCAAATGAAATTTAATATACAAAATTTGAATAAACAAAGTAAAGAAATTCACGTACAAATACACTGACATCCAAATATAAAAAACAAATTACATACATTATTAGAACAATTCGACTCACTTTTCCCTAAAGAAAACGAAATGCTGACTTTCACAAATAAAATACAACACAAAATCTACACTGCAGACGATATTCCAATACACACGAAAAACTACCGTCTCCCGCAAATTTACGAAAAAAACATAGAAGAACACATTCAAACCATGTTAAAAGCAGGAGTCATACAAAAATCAAGAAGTCCATATAATTCACCGATATGGATCGTGCCGAAGAAAATGGATGCTTCAGGCAAACAAAAAACTAGACTGGTAATTGATTTAGGAAAACTAAATCAAAAAACGAAAGAAGACAAATTTCCCATACCAAACATAGACACACTTTTTGACAAAATAAATAAACCCAAATATTTCACCACGCTCGACTTACATTCAGGCTTCCACCAAATAATACTCGTTGACAAAAATGACCGAGAAAAAACAGCCTTCAGCACAACATCAGGACATTACGAATTTTTGCGTATGCCCTTCGGACTAATCAATGCCCCTGCCACATTTCAAAGATGTATGAACGAAATATTACACGAACTTATCGACAAAATATGCCTGGTGTACCTAGACGATATTATTATTTTCGGTAATACCGAACAAGAGCATTTGGAAAATATTAAAACAGTTTTCACATACTTAAAACATGCTAACCTAAAAATACAATTGGACAAATCAGAATTCTTTAAGACAGAAGTCGAATACCTAGGATTTATAATTTCAAACGAAGGTCTTAAACCAAATACAAAAAAAATAGAAATAATTCAAAATTTCCAAAAACAATAAAAGAAATAAAATCGTTTTTAGGCAAACTTTCTTGGTACCGCCGATTTATTCCGAACTTTTCAAAATTAACCAAACCATTTACAAATTGCTTACGAAAAGGGTCCATAATAGACATTCATAACAATGAATATAAAGAATGCTTCACAAAAGCTAAAGAATTAATTACAAACCCGCCGATACTCGCCTTTCCCGATTTTAATAAAACTTTCATACTTACTACTGACGCCTCCGATTACGCAATGGGTGGTGTACTCTCTCAAACTCACAACTTACAAGAAAAACCACTGGCTTACGCATCGAAAACATTCAACTCCCATGAACAAAATTATTCGACGATCGAAAAAGAATTAAAAGCCATAGTATGGGCCATCCAAAATTTCAAACCCTATCTTTACGGCAGGAAATTTATAATACGCACAGACCACAGACCGCTGGTCTGGCTTTTTAACATGAAAAACGCAAATCAGAAGTTGATGCACTGGAAAATTGAACTCAGAGAATATAACTTCGATATAGAATACATCGCGGGAAAAACAAACAAAATTGCAGACTTCTTAAGCAGAATTAGAAATAAATTTAAAATAAATTACAAAACAGGTGACGTTACAACAAACCCCCATTTTCGCACATTGTATTTCAAAAGATTATAAATTTGGCAAAGGACTAGCAAAACAAGTTGATGAGCAATTCAATAGTAAAAATTTCTGTACAAATAAATTACCAAATAAAATCATAATTCAAAACGAACACAACAAACAAATCTTTCATTTATTTTCAAAAGAATTCTTCAACGACCAATGTAACAAAAATTTATTAAAACAATCATTAACCCAATTACGCGATTACTTAATAAAGAACGATATATACGAAATTAACATCCCGTATTTATCATGTGGTTTAGACAAATTACCTAAAGAAGAACTAATAAGAATTTTAGTAACAATTTTTGAAAATACCTGTATACAAATAAATATTTACTCTTTACCCCAAAACTTTGCATTAAGCGATGAATTAGAATCAAGAATCGAGTTAGAAAAAATCATAGAGCAAGACAATGACTCAATACAGATAACAGCTAACAGTACACAGGACGATATCGAAACTATACACAGCGCTCAAGAACACCCCGTCAACGGTTTAAAAATCTTAGAAAATAGAATAAACGTAGCCGACAATCAAATCACGTTTTCTTTTGACGACAAACATGATATAAAAATTATAAGACTATTTGATAATAAAAAGCAACGATTAATAGTCACCATTGAGAAAAATAAAGCAGAAAATCAACTTCAAGAGTTTATAAAAAATTATATTGTCCCCAAAATAAGATACTTTTGTATATGTAACGACGAAATATTCAAAATTCTAAACCAACTTATCCAAACAAACTTCGAGACAAATAGTATCAATATTGTTAAAGTCAATAAAGAAGTAGCCGACATAGAACAACCAGACGAACAAAATGAAATTGTATATTCATACCACATAGGAAAAACGAACCACCGCGGAAGCATGGAAACATACAACAAACTAAAAGAGAAATATTACTGGCCTAAAATGATAGACACCATCACTTCATTTATAAATAACTGCCAAATATGCAAAGAATGTAAATATGATAGAAAACCTATTCAACTCACAAATAATCTCACTGAAACACCCGAACGACCCTTCGAAATTATAAATATTGATTTACTTACTCTTGACGGACATTATTATTTAACAATATACGATCAATTCTCAAAATATGCACAAGCATACGCTATTAAAACGAAAGAAAGCAAAAATATAGTAAACACTTTAGAATCATTCATTAGAATAAAAATACCTCCAAAAAAGATAATATGCGACCAAGGTTGCGAATTTAACAACATATCTTTGCGAACATTTTGTCACAACAACCAAATCGAATTACACATGACATCAGCCCAGAATCCCAAATCAAATGCCATAGAAAGATTTCACTCAACACTAATTGAGCACCTGAGAATCAAAACACGAACCGGTAATCTGAAACCTTTAGAAAAATTAGTAAATGACTGTATTTTTGCATATAACAATTCAATACAATCCATTACAAACATGACACCAAACGAAATACTTTACGGTAAAGACTATACAAATTTAAGACCAAGAGAAAACACACAAAATAAATTACAAAATTACATGGAAAAACGACAAAAAGAAATAGAACAAACAAAAATTAATATCAATAAAGAAAAACAAAAACGATTTAAAATACCCGAAGAAAATAAGAAAATTGACAGACTAAAAAACCTCACGGAAGCGTACATAAAGCAAAATCCTCGTTTAATAACAAAATTCAAAAAACCACTATATAAAAAAACTAAAATCAGAAACTTTAATGATAAATTTAAAACAATAAACGCCAAAGACATAACCAGAGAGAGAAAAGTAAAAATCGATAGAATAAAAGTTTAATTGTTTCAGAATCCCTCATGGATTCGCAGACGTCAAAAACATTACAATCAACCCCGGTTTCACTTTACACACCATCGGTGAATGCCACCTAAAAGAAAGCGAACAACTACATTATTACTATAACGACATAAACCCCATCTATGATGAGTACCTAAAATTGAAACAAATTATGAATAAAGAATTAAAACAATTAACAAATGAAACATTCTTAATCGAAAACGGTAAAATTATAAACTTTATGTTCGAAGAATTAGAATCAAACATAATCAAACTATTTAACAAACGTAACAAAAGAGGACTTATTAACGGACTCGGATCCATAGTAAAATCAATAACCGGAAACCTCGACGCCTCCGACGAAGAACGCTACAACTCAATATTAGAACAACTCAGTAATAATCAGAAAATATTACAAACACAAGCTAAAACAAACAAACACTCACAGATAAATTTAACAAAGACCTACAAACTATAAACGTCAATGAAAATAAATTACGAGAGTCAATTAATGAAATCATATCAATATTAATAACTGAAAAAACTTGGAAAACACTAATGCATACAGAAGTGCAAGTTAATAAGATACTAATCTACATCCAGCGACTCAAAAATACTGTAGATAACGTTATAAAATCATTAGAGTTTTGTTCACTAAATCAATTAGACATTACAATCATAAAACCCGACAGCCTCTTGAATATTACCCAAATACCAAATATCCTCCAAATGATCGAAACAATATATGTCACATGCACACTACATAACAACAAAATACATGTTCTTTTAGTCGTCCCAAATTACACAAACAAATTATACAAAATACAACAATTCACACCATACCATGTATACAACGTATAATAATCATTATGTATCTATTCTTAAGTATATAAATAATAAGTATTGTATTTCTAACTATAACCCTGTAAATAATTGTATAAATAATATACTAAGTAAACAAGTATATGATGATTGTTTAACTGAACAAATATCAGAAAAAAATTATATATCCCAAATACCATTCACAAATAACATAATAATATTTTCACCTCATTTACAAAAAAAATCTGACGTGGCCATCACACAACCTTCCGCCATATCTAGACTTTAAACAGAAATGTATACGTACAATCCGGTGTCCATTTAAAATATACAAATAAAAATCTAAAATATTCAAACACAGAAATTAGTATCACCTGAATCAAAAGATTCATTCACACGAAAACTCTTCTGTGTTGAAGCAATCCTCCGTTCAGTTACTACATTTAATAGCTTACTTATGACTTATATAGCGCTAGTATGCCAACTTGTGACCCGTCTCATCTGTCAATATTTTTTATGCAGAAACAAAAATCAACCGAACAAGGAATACAAGATTTCAACGTTTTATTTGATAAATTTATTTTTTAAATTTTACTGCAGTTCTTTAATGCTACCAGATAAAGACAATTTTTTTATAACGTAAATTGCAAATAACTTTTCCTCTTATTCTTATTACAAATAAATACTATATTTGTTCAAATTTATAGAAATTTTTGACACTTAACCTTTTCAATCTTCAAAAAGTACCACTTCCGTTGAAGATATTTGTACCAAAATCTAATGAGCTCTTCCTATTCGTATACAATTGTAAAATACCAAATATCAAAATTTTTGGATAATTCGTATTTGAGTTATGCAACATCCGGCATCGGCCCGGACCACACACATACACACACACGCACACACACACACACACACACACACACACACACACACACACACACACACACACACACACACACACACACACACACACACACACACACACACACACATACATACAGACATCATCGGGAAACTATCAAAAATGAGTTGTAAGGAACCTAATTCGTGCTCATCCACTAAAAACTCACTACCAGATTTTTTACATGATTCCAATACCTTCCTTTACAGGTAAGCGGAAGGTAATTAGAATTCAATTGTGAAAAAATTTATAAATATAAACAATTACAAGGAATTTTCATCAATGACCAAGATATCTGCGCAATTAAAAATTGGCAATTCCAAAAATATAAACCTTTGTATCAAGAGCATATTTTCGACAATTTAAAAAGCACAGAAATAAATAAAGTACCTCAAATCACTAAAATTAATGAAACACGATTGAATACTACACATCTTAAACAAATTGAATCAATTGAACAAATTAACAATCAACATATACCCACTTTCTATGTAATCTTCCTTATTATAATAATTATTATCATTTTAATGTTATGTAAAAATAAAATATACACTCTGATCTCAAAATTTAAACAAAAAAAGATTATCAGAGATAATAATAAAGATTTAGGATTAAACCCTCTGAAATAACGTTGTTTCTTGATGGGGAGGAATTATGAATATCAAAACGCTACAGTTGTGATATCTGACTCCACAAACAACGTCATTTCCTTATCATGTAGAAAAACGTATAAGTAAGTGTTAGAACACATGTAACAGAGTCTTGTATCAGAATCTCAAGCTAAAGCACGTCAGTGCAGTGCATTAAGAAATAAATAAATGTTAAAAACTAACAATTGTTTTTTTTAACAAAATTATATTTAACAAATATAATTTATATATATATATATATATATATATATATATATATATATATATATATATAATCGGAAGTGATATTTTTGTAAATAATATATATTTTGTTGTCTCCTTATGCCTAGTTTACCAGTATACAAATTTATTGCGTTTGCTTTATTAATAACAAAGTTATTTCGAGCGTACCATTTTTTTGGGATACCCGGTATAATTTCAAAAACACGAATAAAAAGATTTGATGACAAAAAAAATTATACAAATTTTGAACTGAATGACGAGGTAGGTATTTAATTTAAATTTAATTAAAAAACCATTTATAGAGATTGAATACAAAAATAAAATTTACAGACACAATTAGCTTCTTGAATCTTGAGTACCTACCACTGAACTCGGGTTTTGGTATAGAAACTCTATGATTGAACTGAACTAAATTAAAAATCTAATACCATCTTTCTTGAGTTATTAATTTGAGGTTAGTAACACATTTACACACAGAATAAATTATAAAAATTCATTTGTAGACAAATAATAACATTTCTAATATGTATGTTTACAATGCCTTAAATTTATTATTTACTTACCGAAAGAAAAAACATCGTATATAAAGCCCTGTTCCCACAAGGATTCTTTGAAGATTCTACCAAATTCTGAATCCTGGAAAAGAAAAAGTTTTCTTCTTCCTAGTGATAATTATCTGTTAAATTGTGATGCCGCTAAATTGAATCTTCAATGAGTCTTGGAAAAGAAGAATTTATAATTTATTGATTGCTTCAAAACCACGTAATTATCACTAGAAAGAAGAAAATTTCTCCGTAGAATCTTAAAAAAATCCCCGTGCGAAGTATAAGACAAATATATTATAATGTTCAATTATATTTTGAGTTATCGTCGAGGAAAAAATCTAGGTAACAAAATAAGCACACATAATTAATTTATTTACATAAGTTTCACAGAATAATAATTAACTCGCCAGCTATGTTATCGATAAATATTAAAATATGTCCACTACACAACTTATATTTATAAGAAATCTTTATCAGTGAGTTCAGTCCAACTTTTTCCTTGTTTACTTTCCGGCTGTTTACAGCTACAAATTTCATTTACGTATCGACGTTCGAACAAACTTTTCCATAATTTAAACATATCAATTATTTTTGCATCACAATTCCATGGATTTGGGCAAAAAAACACATGTCTAGCATTCTTCACTTTCAGAAGAATATCAGCAGATACATATTCTAATTGATTAAAATGTACAAAAAAATAATTATAAATGGAAGAATTCATGGGCAGAGCATCACTTGAAAGAACAGTTAGATTATTATTACTTAAATCAATACCTGTTAATTGAGTTAAATTTTTTAATGTGCCTAATTTAATTTCTTTTAGTTTGTTTGATCTGATCGAAAAGTACTGCAAACGAAGATTGTTTCGAAATATCATTGAATCCAATTTAGATATTAGATTGTTATGCACAAATAAATTCTCTAATTCTTGTAAATTGCTTAATATATTCGCTGGCAAATAAGTAATTTTGTTCTTGCTAATATCCAATGTTTTTAAAGTCACTAAATTTGAAAATATATCTTCTGGTAATTCTTCCAACAGATTTCCTTCAATCGTAAGGTCTTCCAAATTGATATTCATTTCAAAGATATCTTTATCCAGATTTTCTATCCTATTATGACTTAAATCTAAAGTTTCCAGTCCTGTCAAATCATCTAGTATGTTTGTTGGTAACTTTGTGAACAAATTGTAGCGTAGTAACAGATCTGTTAATTTCTTCATTCCATAAAAAGAATCTTCGTTTATTTTGGATGCTGTGGTTCTACTGATGGATATGTAGTCAATATCACTAATATTTTGTTCCTTAAATAATGTTTTTGATATTTCTTTAAGGTTAGAATCTTGATAGATGTTTATAGATTTTCCAGAATATAGTTTAATTAAAAACAACACAATTAAATAAAAAATACTTAAGTTATATGCTTTCATATTCACTAAATATTTTTTTATTCGACACTTTTCTTGAAATATTTATGTTAATGTATTGAGCATAACGTCTAACTTTTGTATGAATGCAATATTTTAATATTTACAACTTCTGTTAATCATAATAATGATAACGAATAAATAAACCAAGTAATAAATACTCCAAACTTATTTTAATACTGATAATATTCAGTTCTCTAGCCTCATTAAATAATATGATAAAGAATAAATGAAAACTAACAAAAAATGTCAATATGTTTAATATGCACTTACTATTGTGTGTGTGTGTGTGTGTGTGTGTGTGTGTGTGTGTGTGTGTGTGTGTGTGTGTGTGTGTGTGTGTGTGTGTGTGTGTGTGCGTGTGCGTGTGTGTGCGTGTGCGTGTGCGTGTGCGCGCGCGTGTGTGTGCGTGTGTGTGTGTGAAGCAATCAATAAATAATAAATTCTTCTTTTTCAATTTAGCGGCACCGCAATTTAACAGGTAATTCTCACTAGAAAGAAGAAAACTTCTTCTTTTCCAGGATTCAGAATCTTGGTAGAATCTTCAAAGAATCCTGGTGCTCTTAATACAAAATAGTTATTTGTGTATCAAGTACGGATAAAGCATTGTTTGTTGCACGCGGCGAGAAATTTGTTCAGCCGAGGCGAAGCCGAGATTGGCGACTCGCCAAGGACAACAAACAAACTCTATCCAACGAAGTGCACACAATATTTTGTCTATAATAATGTCAATGTAGCTAATTTTAAAATTATTATTATTTGCCGTGCTATAAAAATTCAATGAAATCGTGGTTATCGATCATCATCATGACAAAGTTTATAAACAAAAATGTTTTTCTTCAACCGTCTTAAAAGTTGGTTCTTTTAATACTGTTTTTAGTATTAAAAGTTGACGTTTTTGTTATTAATAAAAAAATGTAACTGTTGTTAGGTTACACTTTTAATCCTAGGCTTAAAAGTACTTTTAATCCTAAGCTTAAAAGTAGATTCTGTATTTCTGTATTCTGTAGATATTGAATGTTTTTTTAAATTAATTTTATCAAACCAAAAAAAAAAAGAAATTATTAATGTGATTTCAAAACATCTTTATTTTAGTACTTAGGTTTAATATTAATTTACAAATTTATTACTTATTCACAGTGATATTAAATTTACAGCTTGAGCAACTTTGATAAAAATTGAACAAGCCAGAAGTTTCAACAGTATTAACATTTTTGGTAGTCTTGCTAACAATATCCGTTAATAGTACATGGTCTAGAATCTTGGGAGCGTAATATTACTTGAGCATGTATGTTTACCAGTAAAGCTGATTTGACGTCTTCAATAACATCAATCTTTAAACGTACCAATTCATCGCAACGGCATGCACCCGAAATTTCCAGTATTACAACAATCTATAAAAATTAATAATATTTAGATAGTTATATTCTCATTCCTCATATTTAAACACTTACTTTAATCATCAGGTATGTATTATCAGGAGCATAATTCAAAAAAAAACTCTTCATTTATTTTAGTTTGACAGAACAATAAAATTTGTAAACAAAACAAAAGTTAAAGCAAAGCTACCTTCTTAGTTTCAATCATATTTCAACAAAATATTTCAATAATTTAAAATGTAATTTTCTTGGTTGAAGAAAAAATAGTATGTGTTATTTGGATTAAAAGTGCCTTTGTTTGATTCGCAATTTTTGCATCCGCTCGGCTTCGCTACGCTTCGCCTCGCAAATGTAAAATAATTGCTCATCAAACAAAGTATCACTTTTAATCCTAATAACACAATATACTATTTATATTTTTATTTTTACTTTCTATTTCATTGTTTTAAAAAGGATTTGAGATTTATATTGCCAACAAGTAAACAAATTATTTTATTTAGGCATTGTATAACAACAAAAATTACTCTCTGCATTTCTTAGCTCATTTTACAGAGAACATTTTTTAAAAATTGGTCAGAAAAACAACTAAAAGGTTAAGTAAGAAGTAGTTTTTTATTGAAATAAAAATTCTACAAATACTAGTCATCTTTTTATTAATTTTGCACAGCTCTCATTAAGGAGGTTGGTGACCCATACAGTGGCGTATCAGCCTTGAGGCGGATATAAAAATAAAAATATTTTTGATAATGTTAAACAAAATTCGCCCAACGCGCGTTGGCTGACATCATTGCAATTGGTTCAGTTTCGGTGATATATTTTTAAAATAATTACTATAATTCACTGACCAAAAAATGTTTGACATGCTAATAACTTTCAAATGATTTAGAAAAAGTGAACAAAATCTTCACGAACTTATTTTTAAAGGTTTATAGGAAATATTAATTAATTTTCATGATTTTATAATATATGTAGTTTAAAGCATACAAAAAAGATTTAATGAATTGCCATAAGAGTCCATGCAAAACGAGCGTAATTTCAACATTCAATTACTCAAAAAGCGAATAGACGATCATAAAAAAAATAATTTTAGAATCTCAATAATATAGTAAAGGCACTGTATAAATATCATCCCCTCATCATGATTTTAATAATTATGGTCACCAACCTCCTTAAGTTATTATTGTGATTTTTTATTTTCTAGAATCATAATCTACGACAGATCACAAAAACAGTCTTGATCTTGTCCCTGATTCAACTCCCAAATTAGTTTTCTTTGTTCATCATCATTACAATTCCATAGATTTGGACACAGTAACACATATCTGGTTTTCATAAGCTTTCGTAAAATTTCCGAAGATAAATATCGCAATTGATTATTATTAATAAGAAAAGCATCACTTAATATCGCGTTATAAGGAAAATCGTCAAAAGTTGTTAACTGGTTATCACTTAGATCAATACTTATTAAGTTGTTTAAATGCGACAAAGTTCCAGGTTTAATTATTGTTAATTTATTGTCACTAAAATAAAACTTCTTTAGTTGATGATTGTTTGAAAAAGTTGTAGAATCCAGCTCAGATATCGAGTTTTCGTATAGACTTATCCATTGTAGATTCACTGAATTATAAAATTGATTTTTATGTATTCCTGTTATTTCGTTTTTGAATAATTTTAACGTTTGGAGGTCTTTCAAATTATGGAACAAATTTTTGGGTAAAAATTTAATTTTATTCGAACTCAAATCGAGCTCCCACAAAGACGACAGCGTCGAAAATATATTTTCTGGTAATTCTTCGATTTGGTTTCCTGCAATTTTGAGTTCTTTCAATTGGATATTATGCTTGAATATTTCTATATCGAGCTTCTCAATTTTATTTTGACTTAGATGCAATATTTTAAGTGAGGCCAAATCTTGAAAAGTGTTTTTTGGCAGATCTTTTAATAAGTTGTGGTGTAGTTCCATATGTTTGAGGTTCTTCATTCTTGAGAAAGAATTTTCTTTAATTTCATGCGCTTTAGTTGACGATATGTACACTTGGAAAATATTGATAACTTCATAATTTTTGAACAACTCTTTGGATATTTCAGTTATGGAATTATCACTTTCATAATTTACAACTATTGCGTTGCAAGTATTAATTGAAATAATTGAATATATTATTAAAAATATTCGAAAATTTATTGCATTCATTATTACACACTTTTATTTAGCAGTAATATTTTTTATTTGTCTTCAAACTAAGCTAAAAATGTACTAGTTTTAAACTAAGAGTTTCTTGATAAATGAAATAATGATCAAAATATTATATGGCACCACTAATTCTGTGATAATGATAACCTTATTTTATTATTTAGTACTCTGCTCTGGGTCAAAAATAATTTATGTCAAAAATATACGATTACAAGTAATACTAAATTATTTATTATCTATTTACTTCAACTTGAAATTATACAGTGATAAAAATTGCATACAACAAATAAACTAAGTATGAACAAAATATTAAATAAATCACTATCTTTGACCCCTGCCCAAAGAAGAGCATTGATAAATTTTTATTCATTTTTTTAAGTGATGAAATAGTACCTATATTAAAGAACAAGTTTTATAAGACATGATTTTTTCGCACGCGTCCAAATTTACTAAAGGACAAGTATAAAATCTTTTTAATATTAAAATTTAAATTAAACTGCCACACTATGCAAACGTTCGCGTGCGATATAGGCAATCCACTCGAGTTGTACAGTTTATTTTTTCTACGATCAAATATCGAAATATAGTGTTTTTAATAAAATGCACTCAATATGATGTCAAAAATTATTATCAATTATTTTTTGACATATGACATTTGAATAATTGTTGCCAACGTAAAAACTCTTAATTTTATTTGCTCTTTTTGCAATTAAATCATGCTTTTAAACATAATTAATTATTAAATATCAGTTGATTTAATGTTTAATTATTTGTCGTGATAAAAACATAATTTGCACACTGTAAAATTTTTTTGACGCATTTGACCTTGAATTTCATATCCACACCTGATATGGATATGACATCCCTATCCACACATGATAGTATGAAGATATGTTGCCAATAGTTGTAGTATTTCGTGTCCAGTTGAGATGGTTTGAATCGCTAACGTTTCGATTTATTTTAAATATCATCAGAGCAACTAAAAATAGAAAGTTATATTGTTACAACATATTCACCGATTAAACAATACAATACACAATATAAATATTAATAAATACAAAATATCACAACGTGTTTAATAATGTTCACAAATACATACGACATACCATTGTTGGTCTTATTTCTTAATGCATACAATACAGATTGACTAGTTATATAATTAAAATTGTACATTGTTGAAAATATCCAGTACCGTCAATAGGGGTAAAGCGTGATTTATAGATTGACGCTCCGTTTACGCAACGCAAACGTTCCCGCTAACGCACAGGGCCGCCGCGTGCGAGTGTCCAGGGCGTGCCTCGCACAAGGGCGGCTCATCAAGGGGGCGGCATTCTGGGTGAAAATTAAATTTTAATTTTTCTAAAAAAAAAATTAATTTTAATGTTTGACAATAATTTTCAGAATTCATTGTGAAATAGTTATTTAACAAACTAGTGTGTTAATGATTGAGACATTTTAACGCGTGAGAGAAGCGAACGCGTTAATTGTTGAGATTATTAATCGCCTATTAACACATGAGTTAGTTACAATATTTTTCCGTTGGTCATACCTTTTTAATTTGAAATTTTTAAATTTTATTCCATAACAAATTAGGTTAGTACCGCTATAAATGTTCACCACAATTGTATCGACAACAATGGACAACTCAACAACAACAATCAAACAATCAACTGTTTTCCGGGAGAAGCGGGTGCAGTCAGTTCACTTAATATTGATTAGCAGTATTAAATCCCAAGGTTTTTTCGTTTTTAGAATGATGTTATTATTTTTATATTCATTTTAAAGCAATTCTACGTAAATATTATTTACCTAGAAATGTGAAAATCATTTATTTTAATTCTGTTTTGCATTTTGGTAAATTTTAGAGCTGGTCAATATAATAAAATATTATGTGTTCTGAACGCATCCACCATCCAATATATCGTTGATTAATAAAAAATCATGCATTTAGGGGTCATTAATGTATGATTTTTTTACATTAATAATACTCATTAATAAACGATCAACGGAAAAAATTATTATAATGATTCTTAATTTATTTATATTTCTTCGTTGTCTTCAATTTTATTACATCGTCTTTTATCAAGTACCTATACTACACGTTATTGGAAATGACCTATGACCTGTGTAAATAACGGCAACTGTCTAGAGCCGTTGTCCACCAGAGATCAGCACTTGTATTGCCATAGTTGAGCCGTTAATCGTCAATGTCTCTGTAGTAGCATATACTTCATTCTATTCCATTTCTTTTCTTCTGCTATAAATCTATTCCATATTTCTTTATATTTATTTAAAATAATTTTATTGTTTAAGTTGTATAATATTCATACGCATATTCTTAAAATAAACAGTATTATTTAAAAATATTGAAAGGAATCAATTTAAAAAAAGAAAGATTATTTATTAATTACACTTATTATTTTAATAGCTTAATAATTTCAACGATTCTAGCTATAGTATTGAAAATAAAAAACTGAAATTTGACACGAACTATAATGAATCATTAATTAATCGATAAATGTAGATGGTACATTTTTGCGAGAGCAAATTAGTAATTTAATTATTAATGAAACTAGTAACAAGAACAAGATTTTTTCTTACCACCCTTAGAGTCATATTTTTCTATAGTTTCAGTTTGCATAATTTTACTTTTGCATATTTTCGTACTCAGCGAGGCGACCCGTTACGCAAAAAAACAAATTTATGTAGGGTTATTCTTTGTTAAAATTAAACACTTTGAGTTAAGATTTAAACAAAGTATAATTTGTATTATTAATTACACAGATAAGATTGTATAAATTGAATAATTAATATAATAGTAAGTATTTTTCATTTACCGTCTTTAAGTATACACACGTTTTACTCACGTCTTCACGTCTTACTCGCGTCTCACTCTTGTTTTTTCTCTCTCCCTCACTTACTCTCGGTCGCACCACTAGAGGACTCTGAGAAACCCATTTCTACAGATCGGCTATCCTGACTGTCGTCCGCCTCGGACGTTTCTTCAACGATGTCTTCGTAAGGACACCAAGGTTTCATCTGGTCAGCACAACTGGTAGTCTTCTTCGGTCCTTCTGCGTTGCCAACCTTGTGGACGACGTACCGGTCGAAACCGGATACTTTTACAACTTCATATGGCCCGAGGAACTTTGATTTGATTTTAGCGTTTGTAGCAAATTGAGTTCGCTTGATGGCAACCCAATCACCAATTTTATATTTGATTGCAAGTTATCTTTTTTTATTAAAAGTTTTCTTATTTTCTTCTTGGACTTTTATTATGCACCTTTTCGCTTCTTGTCTGTTTTCGTTTCGTTCTTCTTCGAATAGCTTAAGACATTCTTCATCTATTATTTCTTTAAGCTTTACTTCTTGTTTTGTTCTCATTTTCACTCCTATTAAAATCTCAAACGGAGTTTTATTAATACTACGTTGAAAGGAATTATTTAAGCTTACTTGAAGCTTGTTTAAATGCTTGTACCAGTTTTCTGCTTTATCAATGGACAACTTAGTTAGAGCTGGTATAATGATTTGATTTATTCGCTCTACTTGCCCATTACTTCTAGGTACTCCAGTTGTAATTAAGATGTGTTTAATGTTTCTTTCTTCACAGTATTCTTCAAAAAGATTGGATGTGAAGGTAGTTCCTCTATCGGAAATAAGTCTTCTGGGATTTCCAAATATTGCGCTTTGAATTTCTAATTTATCTATTGTCTCTTGCGTCGTAGTTGATTTAGTAGCGTATAACCATACGAATTTAGTAAAAGCGTCTATTACAGCTAAAACATACTTGTATCCTTTACTGGTTGAGGGTAAAGGTCCTAGATGATCTATGTGGTAGGTATCTAGAGGAAGGTCACCTTTATCAAGTGGATGTAGATAACCTTCTTGTTTTCCTCTCTTCTTTTCGGCAAGTATGCATGGTATGCAGCTTTTTATTAAACTACTTATTTTGTCTTTTAATTTGGGTATCCAGTATTCTCGAAGTATTATCTCTTCTGTTTTCTTCATACCAAAATGACCATTTTCATGTGCTACTTTAATAATTTCATTTTGCATTTTCTTAGGAAGAACTAATAAAGATCTTCCTTCATATTCTTTATGTAGTAATCCATGTTCAATTACGTAGGTGTCATAGGGGGTTGTTTTCAACAGCTCTATTAATACTTTAATCTCTTCATCTTCTTCTTGTAAATTCTTGATCCTGTTTGTAACTTCAGCCTTGATTATTAATGAAATTGGACTTCTGCTTAATGCGTCTGTGTGCCGCATCCTCTCACCTGAACGATGCTCTATCTTGTAATTAAAATCTTCCAGCAAAAGAGCCCATCTTGCAACTCTTGTTGTTAAATCTTTTTTCTTCATTGTCATTTCAAAGGCAGAGCAGTCAGTTACAATTTTAAAGTCTATGCAAATTCTAGTGTCGCCATTTTTCTTTTTTACTAGTACTATGGGACTAGCAAAATCTGATGAACTAGGTCTTATTATGCCGCTATCTAACCATTCTTGTATCTGTCTATCTACTTCCTTTTGCTCAGGTTGGGACAATCTTCGGGGATGTTGGTATATTGGCATCTCATCGCTTAAGATGATTTTTGTTTCAATGTTCGTAGACCTTGTTGCTTTTGGATGATATTTATTTACTAATTCTTTTACGTCTTCTGGCAGGTTGTCAAATTCTTCTTCGTTATCGCACTGAATTGCCATCAAAAAGCTTTCATCTTGATTCTTCTGGTTTCGTTTTATCTTTACGCCATCTGCATTGATTATAACGTCAGCATTATCTAATAATTCTCTTCCAATAATGAAATTGAATGGAATAACATTATTAGCCACTATGTGTACAGTTGTGTAAAATTCTTCATCATCGATGTTTATTTTGGTATCAAAACATCCTAATGTTGTTATCTTCTGTAGTCCTAACCCTCGTATTGTTTTGGTACACTGATTAACTTTTGCGATATTCAGACGTTCAAAACAATTTTTGGTTATGATATTCAGGTCACTTCCTGTATCAACCAAACATAATATGATTTCATTTTGTATTTCTATCTTCTTATGCATCCTGTCTTCAGGTTCTTGTACGATCATACTAAGTTCTGGTGTCGTATGAATTATTTGCGTAGTATTTTCTTTTTTAGGCTCAGATAAAGTATTTGTTGTACATTTTGAAGCAATGTGCCCAAAACCATTACATTTGAAGCACTTTACACCTTTTCCTTTGGAAGGACACTCTCTAGATCTATGACCTTTTTCCCCACACGAATAGCAACGTACTTCTACATTTTGATTCTTTTCTTCATTCGTCTTAGGTGTATTAGGTTTAAACTTGTTCTTCATTCCTTGGGAATCTTTCTTTTCGTACTTCATTTCGACTTTGGTTTTAGTTTTAATTGATTCATACAGTTTGACTTTTCCTTTAAACTCTTCAAAGTTTCTCGCCCCGTAGAGTATTATTTTATTATTTTGATCATCAGTTATCCCATCTATTATGTATTGGATAATCACTTCTGTTTCAATATTTGCGCGACTGCCTATTTCCCTCATAACCAATACATACTCTTGGACAGATTCTTCTTTATTTTTTCTTCTATTCATTAAGAGTTTATGAATATCGGCGCTACTGACTTTGACTTCAAATTCTTTTCTTAGAAGCGTCTTTAATTTTGACCAAGACGTAATACCTTTTTCACCTTGGACTAATAATTTTGCTAATCCATGTAATGATTTTTTTGCAAATATTAATCTTTGCAAATCGTTCCAACTCATCAATTCTGCAATTTCCTCAAATTCTTCCAGCCACTTTCCAATCGGATATCCATCTTTTCCATTAAAACGCCGAATAGAATCTTCTACATCTCGAAAATTTAAATTCATCCGTTCCATGGCTCTAGTTGTCTTTTTTATTTTTTTGCGTTGACTTCTAGTACTTCTTACATCATCTTCGTCATCGTCTCGTTCGTCTTCATCTTCATTCCCGTCTTCTTCGTCGTCGTCCTGCTCTTCGTCTTCTTCTTCAACATCTTCTTCTTTCTCTTCTTCTATGTTGCACAAAAAGGACAAAATCCTTTGTGCAATATCGTCTTTGTTGCCTTCATAACAAATATTTAGCACATGACACGCTGATATTAAGTCTGCAATGTTTGCGTTATTTTTTATTTCGTCTATTTTTAAATTGTACTCTTCCGTACCCACACCAAAACTAAATCCACTGAACTTTTTTAATTTACTTCTATTTAATCGCGCTAATGCATCACCGAACACGATTGTATACAGTACTTTCACTGATTTAGATTTACCATTTGTAATGTTATAGTTTACGGTTTCAATGTCACTTAACGTTGTCATGTTTTAAGTATTTTTATCGTTATTTCTTTTTAAACGAAAATAGTATATTACTTTACTAGTGGGAGAAGTAAAATACTTCTGTCACAAGTGTCTGATTGGCCACGAGCAAAGCGAGTGGCCAATCAGGACACGAGTTACAGGAGCATTTTACTTCTCCCACTTGTGAAGTACGCTATTTTTCCTCACGGTGAGGAAAATGAAATTTAAGTTGATACGCCACTGAGTTCCTAACTTCACACCGTTTGACACACACAACAATGGCTCGGCTGTCAGCTGTACGCTTGAATGTCACTTTGTACTCTTTGTCTAGGAATATGTTTTTAGTTAAGTATCACTTTTAGGTACAGTTTATTGTTATTTGTTATTAACAAATACACGAACAAACACTCACTTCGAGTTAATCTCGGACGAGTTCCCAATTTGTAGGGTTATTCTTTGTTAAAATTAAACACTTTGAGTTAAGATTTAAACAAAGTATAATTTGTATTATTAATTACACAGATAAGATTGTATAAATTGAATAATTAGTATAATAGTAAGTATTTTTCATTTACCGTCTTCAAGTATACACACGTTTTACTCACGTCTTCACGTCTTATGCCCTGTTCACACGTTGCTACTTTGAAGACGCATACGTGCTACTGTAGCATGAAAAGAAATTCAAATCGAAACAATTACTGCAAAAAATCGCTATCTACACACACAACGATCAACGATGTGAAATTATCAACGAGTAGTTCTTGATACTTTGATGCTACAAATTAGCAGCGCTGCTATTTGACAAGCGACTCAGATTTTTTCTTGCTACAGTAGCACGAATGTGTCTTCAAAGTAGCAACGTGTGAACAGGGCATTACTCGCGTCTCACTCTTGTTTTTTCTCTCTCCCTCACTTACTCTCGGTCGCACCACTAGAGGACTCTGAGAAACCCATTTCTACATTTATTTGGAGGATGGCATTTTCCTCGAAATGATAAAATCATGAAACAATTTATGTAATTTACATTGGCAGCGCACTAGTTCATTATTTTATATATTAGTATATAAATAAAAAAAATATTACATATTTAGTCTTCTTGATGGATTCCTCTCTTGCAGTTTGCATAATTATAAATTTAAGAAAACACAGTGTGTTACAATTTGATTTAAGTGTTTTCTTAAATTTATTACATATAGTATTTATAGGAATATATATATTTAATAATTAAGGCTCCTTTCGAATGAGCGTAGTGTAGTTACTTATTAAATTCATAACTCGCCCATTTCGATTACTTTATGAACCAAATTTTGGTAACAGTATACTAGCTGTATGTATTGTCTTTTTCGATTTTCCGAACTTGTTTTGAATAATGGAAAGTCTAGAAAACCATCAAAATTCGTAGTTTACCAATAAATTTTTTGTCGATTGGCATATTTTTTTCAAAAAAATTACACATGTATCTGCTATAGTGTCTCAACAGCGGTACATCGCTATTTTTCAAGAAACGTCCCTCATTTTAAATTTAAAAAATAATCAAATTTTGGATTTTAATTTTTTTCGAAAATTTTTAAAATTGAAAAATGTAGCGCTGTTAAGCACAATATTTTAAAGAATTTTTGTAAATAATTTTGTTCTCGAAAATTTCGCTAAATAAAGTTATTAGTAAACTACGAACGCCTGTCTATGCGAAGGTGAAGTATAGCCTTAAAGTATTTTGCGCCCTTTGTATAGTGGTCCGTCTACGGTCTACCTTTCCAAGTAAATCAAACAATTTTTCCTTTCTACATTGTTGCGTCGGATGATGTCTATGAGATTCCTAGTAATTTAAATTGAAAAATCCATTTCTATGCTTTTCGATCTCGTATTTTTTCTTACTGTGTTGTATGTTGTAAAACAAAGTTATATTGTTTGGTGTTATATTTTAAATGCCAAATAGTTTTAGTTTTGTGCAATTATTGTTACATTTTCTCATAAAATGCCGGGAAATACGTGTCAGTATAATAATTGTAAGAAAAAACAGAAGGATTCGCCAAATTTGCGAATGTATAGATTTCCAATTAATGATGAAGAACGCATGCAGAAGTGGATAATTAATTCTGGTAAAGAGTTGTAGTATAATGTACAATAAAGGAACTTATAATTTTTCAACTGTTAATTGTTTAAAAATGACGTTAAAAATTAAGCAGTTTAAATAATTAATTTTAAGCAATAATTTTTTTTTAATTGAATTCAAAAATCGATTAGTTCATTGCTATGATTTTTCTTCAAATTTACATGCCTTATTTATTGCTCTACGATGCTCTGAAGCGAAAATAATTGGCACATAAACGTCTGTTGACTTGCGTTTTCCTAAACTTTGCACGGGAGTCTTAGATGATGCTCTCGCAAGGATCGTTGAAAAATATTTTATTGACCCTCACATTCGCAATATCCAGACAATTATAAAAGTACAATAATAACTACATTCAAAGGCGCATTGAACTACATAAATAATAATGAATTTTTATTACTTCCTGTTTAGCCGGAAGTGACATCAACTTTCTTATTTTAAATGGAACACTCCGTATATTTTTTAAGATTTTGATTCTACATAAAATTCTGAATACAACCATGTATAATAAGCTACTTTTTCCTAGTAGATTTCTAAGTAAAATAATAATGAAAATATTACAGAAACAAATCGAATCATTGCTAGTTAGCTATGAAATAAATGATAGAAAACAGAGGTACGGCGGTGATTCCACGCTGCCGCTTTATTGAATAAATTTACCGAAATATTGACCTTTGACTTTGCGCAAATGTATTACGCTATAGTTCAATTCTTACTGTAGACTACCTGTAAATTTGAGCTCTTGATATTAATAAACAAAGTCACAATGATTATTCGAAAAAAAAAATTATCTTCGCTTCAGAGCATCGTAGAGCAATAAATAAGGCATGTAAATTTGAAGAAAAATCATAGCAATGAACTAATCGATTTGTGAATTCAATTTAAAAAAAATTATTGCTTAAAATTAATTATTTAAACTGCTTAATTTTTAACGTCATTTTTAAACAATTAACAGTTGAAAAATTATAAGTTCCTTTATTGTACATTATACTACAACTCTTTACGAGCAAAATGAGACGTGAAAAAAGTCTGTACGATGCCTGGAAAAACTGGAAATTAGATTTTTGTAAGACATCTTTTTTAATAACAAATAGAATTAAACAAGAAGTTATTAATATTTCAAGCCAAAATTTTTACCACTTATTAAGTACACAACGACCTTCCTAAAACCTGTATTACGATTATATAGTAGCAAAAATAACTGAATTGTGTAAAATATAAAAAAAGGCCGAAATGGACGGTGTTTTGTTTATTACAAGCAAACTAATTAACGAAATTTAATCCACTGCGGCTCATTTTGTAGGTATTTTTAATACATATAAATTGATATTGTGTCAATTTTCGATAGCAACAACGGTTCTAAAGTTATACGCAGAAAACCGATTTTGGCATTTTCTTTCATTGTTTAAACAATTACCATGGCCAAAATTTTGGCCACACTTTTATAACATAATATCCTGGTACCCTCCCCAAGCACTTTCTGCAGAGAAACTTCCTCTTAATGTTTTTTTTTGAAATAAGTCTAATTAGCCTGGACTATAACTTCTAAATGGAAATCTTGGCCGGCTCATTGAATAGTTGCAATTTCTAATAGGGGGCGGATTTATGAAATATTGCACACGGGCATCATTTTTATAGTATTCCGTTCGCGTACCGCTAACGCACCCGTTCACGCAAAAGATGATCATGAATCATGTTTTGCGTTTGCGGACTGAACGGTAGCCAATCACATGCATAAAACCTGTTTTACATTATACTTTTTTCGGCAAGAAACTTTGACAAGTTTCATACTAGATTTCAGAATGCAAAATATCATAATGTAAAACACGAAAATTTCCATTCAAGTTTCATACTAGAAACGTCTTTTTCCGACTTAAAAAAATAGCTCCGGTCCAATTTTTCATCCAAGTTTCATACTAGACTTGCGCAGTCAGTGGCGGATTTGCCATAAGGCCCAGTAGGCCCGGGCCTAGGGCGGCCAGATATTAGGGGCGGCCAATTGTGGCATAAAATACAATTCATATCCTTAGTAAGATACGAACCCACGATCTCGCCACTCGCCAGTAGATCGGACAGTCATGAATTTCGATACGTTAGTCCTGTAAGCTATCGTTATATATAGTTTTGGTTTCCGTGGCGGCTGCAATACCTCGTTAATTTAGTAAGTAAGCTATTTAGCTTTGTGTTTTTTCTCAAAAGTGTTTTGAATTTTTATTATTATTATTGTATTTCCTTTTAGATTTATTTTGTTCAAATTCTGTTAAAAATTGGTCGCCCTGCCTCTTTTTACAAAAAAATTCGCCTGCGGCGCATTACAGCTCGCTTCGCTCGGTGTCCTCTTTTGGAGATAAACAAATATGGTAACCCTAATGTCAATACTGGGCTGCAATAAGAATGCGAATGAAACAACTGTTATTTAATATACATTTTGACGTATTTATATGGAATAACAATCAGATGCACTCCTATTATGTCGGTTGTACACCGACAATGTATAAAAGTTGACAAGAAAGTAAATTCATAAATGTAGTACCTAAATTATGGAAGCTGAGAAAGGGGCGGCTGGTACTACACGGCCTAGGGCGGCCAAGACTGCAAATCCGCCACTTTGCGCAGTGACAGCAGAAATAAAAGTAAAAGTAAAGTCTTGACCCCTAATGGCTCCTAAGAAACTCATGTACAATTGTATGAAATGCAACCAGTACTTTACCAGGTATTAAAATATGTTGACAACCTCAAAAACTGGCAATGACAATTACATTTTTTTAAATTTTCAGTTGGCAGTACAAGAACAAATTTTAAAACTAGATTCTAGCCGAATTAAGTATATAAAAAAAGTTCTTTTTTCTAGCCGAAAAAAGTATAATGTAAATCAAGCTTAACAAACAACAAAATATTGTGACAGTCAAGTGACAGTGACAATAATTTCAACCATGTCGTGTAGTAAGTAAATTAATGAACAAATATTATAATATCCTAGATGGGATAATAAAAATGAGAAATGTAACACAGAATATTTTTTGACTGATGGTTTAACCAATCATATTGCGTAATGATGACGTCAAATGACGTAATGCAACCAATAGAATTGAAAATGTAAAATGATGTATCTGACAACATAATTTTGTAGATTAGGTTTTATTTTGTTACGTCAGTAACAAAAAATTTATTAATTTGTCACATGAAACATCAAAAATGTTTAGCAAAATGAGTCGTTTTGGTAGTATTTTTAACAAGAAAAATATTCTTCCTAAATACCATTCGAGATAATAATAATAATCATCTGACAATTCCCCTCAACTTCGTTTCGGGAAATTGATAGATGATGTTTTGTGTCGTGAAATTGTTAGAAATAAGTTGCCGTGGAAACGACAAAACAATTCTCAAAAAATTATCATCTCTTATGGTATTACCCCTGAACATATCGCGCCGAAAATGTCAAACCTGTGCGTCAAACAATGTAACATAACCTCTAAAACGCACGTCAAGGTGCGTTTTTAACGTAAATTTATAAATTGATGTAAAAATTTCTAACGTGAACAGAACGGGAACGTTTGCGTTGCGTAAACGGAGCGTCAATCTATAAATCAGGTTTTACTTTAGACAGTGGGAATAAATTGAGACAAACGTACATTATTTTGGCTCAGTTAAGTTGGCCCCCCACCTCATTATTTCTTTGTTTTAATATTGCTTATTATTTTGCACACATCTAGCACAATATTGCACACGCACTTTAAAAACTTGCACATGGTTCATTAATTTATAAAATTAAAAAATAGGAATGAGAGGCCAAATTAACGTTAGCCCCCCTTTTGTAAGATTTTTAACTTTTTTTGGATCATTAAACTTGTTTAACATTGCACATTATTGCACACATTAATTATTAAGTAGCACATATTTAATTATTTAGTTGTTTTTTTAAAGTCGCGTGGGGCCAAGTTAACGTTATAGTAAATAATGAAAAATTTATAGTTTGTTTACTAATATTCATTCTAAATTACTTGCACATTCTTGCACAAGTTAAACTAACACTAACGAATTTATCTTCGAGCGGGAAGATTTACACAGTATACATTCAATGCAGAATTTACGTTCAATTAACTAATTTATAAGTAAATGGTAATGAATTGGTATACGATAAAGGCGATATAAAATGTGAATTAAAACTTTAAATTACTAATTTGAAAATCTATTTAAATCTCTAATTTTACATTTTCAAACTGTAGGGAAAAAGTTTAATTTAATTTTAAGCCATAGTTCAAAGCTCAATTTAAATAATATAGTACGCAACAGGCATGAACCATATTAACAAAATCATAAAAATAATAATTATTGTAATTGAAATTCGTAATCTGTCAAAATACGCGCACATCACCAGGATTGGTCTATTCACGTACTTCCGATTGCTAACAATGCGCAAAATCTATTGCGCACCAGTATTTTATCTAGCTCTCTCACTTAATATTGTTAACGTCTCTGGAAAAATTACAGCAACTCGCAATTAGGCAAATACCTTATGTTGTTCAAGAATAATACATTTTAAAAAGGACGTTCTAAAGGTGGGTCTAGACCGCACCGCGCCGAATTGAGCCGCGCAGGCCGTTGCAAACATAAATGCCAAAATATAAATTGTAATTTCGTTTCTACCCAAGATTTACCTTTTATAAGTGTAAACATTCAGGATATTTCCAACTTAGAAAATAGTTTATTAAACATTATTAAAGAAAAACCATCAAGAAGAAAATGTATTATGGGCGTCTTTGTGGTGAAAATGTCACTTTGGCTCTAGAAATTAATAATATTTTTTTGTTTTTTGAAGTGGCAAATACACAAGAGAAGAGACTTGAAACTACATGTATTTTAAAAAATATACCAAAATTTATTACACATAAATAATAATATCTATAGTCTGCGTGGTGTGATAGGATATGAAGGGGATGGCAATGAACAAAGTCTACGACATTTTATAGCCTACTGCCGTCGCCATAATGAACAGTAGGAAATTTACAATAATGGAGATTATAAAAAACAACCATGTTCTTCCGCGAAAGTAATATATACTCAAATGCTTATGTTTTCTGTTTAAAATAAACGAATGATGAAATTCTGTGCATTTCTTTTATAGATTCGTAAATACATAAGAAAATATATCGCGTTTTTTATCTACCTACGAATATTTATATTTTTATAGATCTGTGACATTATAGATTTACCCACACAGAATTTTACTATGAAATAACTAAGGTTATAATAATTTATGTATAAAATTATTAATTATATATTTATTAATAATAACTTTTATTTTTCATAATTGTTATATTAATATAGACACAATAAACTATATTGATGTTCTTACCTCCTAAAAAACTAAATACTATTTTATTCCTCAATATTGATAAAATTAATAAGATATTTGAACACATCCAACAATGACTAAACAAAAATGAATTGAGCTTAATATTGAACTAAAATTTCTCACATTAAGAAAATTTAAAATTAGAGATTGTCAAATAAATGCAAAGAAAATTGTTAGATTCAAATTTCATTTGTAGCAAATCTAATCTGTTTTGTTACCTGTAACTAATTTAGATTTTTGATTTAAATTTTGTTTCACCAGTATCGTACACCAATTCATTAGTATTTACTTATAGATTAGTTAATTGAACTTAAATTTTGCATTGATTGTACTGTTTAAATCTTCCCGCTCAAAGATAAATTCGTTAGTTAGTTATCTCTTATTTTCTGCTAAAGGGCATGTGTGCAAGTGTTAATTTAACTTGTGCAAGATTGTGCAAGTAATTTAGAATGAATATTAGTAAACACACTATAAATTTTTCGTTATTTACTATAACGTTAACTTGGCCCCACGCGATTTAAAAAAAAAACTAAATAATTAAATATGTGCTACTTAATAATTAATGTGTGCAATAATGTGCAATGTTAAACACGTTTAATGGTCCAAAAAAAAGTTAAATATCTTACAAATGGGGGGCTAACGTTAATTTGGCCACCCATTCATATTTTCTAATTTTATAGTTTAATGAAACATGTGCAAGTTTTTTAAGCGCGTGTGCAATATTGTGCTAGATGTGTGCAAAATGATAAGCAAAATTAAAACAAAGAAATAATGAGGTGGGGGGCCAACTTAACTGACCCCATTATTTTATGTTTAAACATGCCGCTCCATCTGTGAGCACTATTTGGACAACTTAGTGCACTTAACTTCATGTTGGTTGTCAACTAACAAAACGTGCGAAAGAGACATCAAAACAAAGGTTAGTAAACGCTCAAATAATTTTTGAAAATAATAACAAAATATGAAAATTTTAAATTGCTCAAAGAGTGTCACCCAGTGTGTCACGTGTGAATTTTTAAGAGAAATTTCCAAAAACCACATTTGAGTATGAATAATGAAGAACATAACTGCCCAAAATATTATGTAAAAATAATGAAGAGTTATTAGTTACGATGTAAATTAACAAAAAAACATATTTATTGTAGGTAAATTGAGACAGAAATAAAGCATGCCGTCACGATATAGAAAGCAGCTATAGGCTGCCGAAATTATATAAATTATTCCAATGAGCCTTTAGAACAGGCACTAGCTGAAGTTGTAAATGAGACCTTAACGCTCAGACAAGCTGAGGAGAAATATAAGGTTCCAAGAGCGAAAATAAATATAAAAAATATCAAGGCTTGCATCCCCTCACGCCTGGTAGACAACCTGTTTTAAACAATAGGGAGGAAAAAAGTATCATTGACGCTATAGGTATTGCTGCAAAATGGGGTTACCCTATGACACAAATCGATATAAGATTTTTTGTGAAAGCATATCTTATAAATATGCCAATGTTAATAAGTTCCTATTATATTTATAATTATATATCAGTGCCTTTTTGTTTATGTACCTGATTTTTTGAGAATATACTTAATTTTTTATAAACATGTACACTATACATTATAATAAATAAAAGCAATGTGATTGCAATAGTTAAATTTAAAAGAACTTTTATTCTCCGAATATAACTCTATTTCTTTCCCTAATAGGTTGATTTAAAATAAAAAAATTAAATATCTTTGATGTCTCATCTTACCTGTAAGACAGTTTAAAATTATACATCTGCAAGATTTATGTCCTTTAAAGGCAAATAATCCCACCGTCTCAAGTAACCCAACATTGAGGGTAAGATGAGACAGTTTTTAAACAAACAAAAAAAGCAATAACAATACGATTTTTGATGCTTTTATTTTAGAATAATATTTCTCAAACCACACTGCGTGAATAACTTGAAAATTGTTTTTCTAAATCGAACAGTTTTAAAGTTATTGAGGAAAATGTTCTAAAATCGTCTAAACTAACCCCAGTTGACTTATACACTTCTGACTTCTGATTTCAAAACTAGTTTGTTTTACTAGGCTAACTACAACATTGTGAACGACAGTAGTCAATACTAACTAATTAACTATAACTACTAACTATACTTACTGACTATAACTACTAATTTCGTATTGTGGACGAGTCTGTAGATTACATATTTTTAGGTTATGATGATTTTAAAAATCGGAATTAAATATGAAGAGGAAAATGAGCCGTAACAATATTTAAAATATAAACTCCATTTCGACACGCACGCTCTCTGCATTAGATGTTTCCATTTACGCGTATTGTCTCTGTACTCGTGTTTCGTACGAAGCAAGCCGAGCGTGACGTCGGGTGTGGAGCGTCGCGTGGGCGCCTGACTCCGGAGTGGCTCCAGTGACGCTCCAGAACTCCGGGTGGAGATACGCGCGCGACAGAGAGTGACAATAACTCTGTGCTAAATATGGTGTAGTTGGGGAGCTGACATGCAAATAAATTAGAGATGATTCACGGTATGATATTTTTATGAATTATTTGTATTGTTACCTTGGTTTGTTTAGTTAAATTAGAAAATGGTATATTACGTATCAAGGGCGGAATGGGCAGTTTACCGGTTGAGGATAATGTTTGGACACCGAGTCGTAGTCAAAACCGATGCTTATAATATTTTTTGTCGATCGATACAATTAAAATAAATTTGATAATTATGTTTATCTACGACTAATGTATAACATTAACATTAAATGTGTGATGTTTGCTACATAATACCATGTAATAATCCCGTAGAGAATAATACCAGGGAATAATAGTCAGTATTCCCTCCTCTGCACCAATCAGAAAATTACTTTGCCTGAATCAATTTCTCCGTGCATTATTTTTTTTAAACATTGCAATGTTTAATGATGTAACTATGGTGATAGAGAATTGACATTTGGAAATGTCAAAAATTTTAGCGTTTTGGTATTTATTTTACTAAAATCTTGCCCATAACAAGTTAGTCGTAGATAAAGTACAGTATACAACTCGCTATAATGGCTATTATAATAGCATCCATTATAGCGTCGTTTTATAATATACTATTATCCACGCCAGTGATATAATAGTCACATTATTTTTATCATTTGAGTGAGGTAATTAGTTATATTACCTCACTAGGGAAGTAATATTATGTCCTTTTGTCTATTACCTCTCGCATTTACTCTACTTCAATCGTTCGTAGCAAAAAGTATGATTTTTGTCAATATTTGACAGCAGTGTTGAGGTTATAATATATTTGTCTATCTACGAATAATAAATAAATATCACGTATAAACTTACAAATTAAAAATTTGTTTGGAAATAAAACTGACAGGATGTCCTGCTTTAAAACAAATTGTATGTACCCTGTTTCTTTGATTTTAAATCAAAATTATAGAAACTGACATCTATCAATTTTCAAAATATGTATATATAATTTTTTAAATTTGAAATCTGAAATCACATGTGGGCTAAAGCCAGTGACCTCTATATACATAATGGACGTGCGTCTTGGGTAATATATGTGTCTCCACCGAAAACGCAACCCGCATAACTGGTGGACTGGGGGTTTCTCTCAATTTTTTGTGTATAGATAGTCCAAGCAATGTTGTCCATTTTTTGTTCACATATTTCAAGATAAATACATTAAATACTGGTTTGACACTTACAGAGTAAAATAATGCAATAAAACATAGAATTACAAATATTGTCTTAGCCCTCTTGGCTGTGTCTAACTATATTCAGTTGACGCGATGCGCACTTATCACTTTTAGAAAGAGAGGTCCAGTCCACCATGACAGATAACTGGAGACAGCCCCTTACATTGTATAGATATAGGAGACACAGGTCCATTATGTATATAGAGGTCACTGGCTAAAGCATATTACAGCACTCATGTGATTACACGACTCGGTCTACGACCTCGTCGTGCAATTCTTCACATTCGACTGCTGTAATAATGCTCTTTTCCTACTTGTAAAATAAATAACTATTATTTTTAGTTATGTGAGTTTAGTTTGTAATTTGATGCTGCTACTTGGTTTCTGTTGTTGCTTTGTGTTTACCGTCTCCTGAGATTGCTTACCGCCTTTAAATTTGTAAACAAAACCTACTACCTGGAAAACAGAGCCAGTAAAAGCTAAGAAATGACTGATCGTGCAAAAATAAATTTAACAGATTTATTATTGATAGAAATATTTTTTTAAGAACTTCAAAATAAACATTATAGATGAATAGAAAATAGACTTAAAATTATTTTATTGTCAAAGAATAATAGTTATTAATATACTAGAATATTATGCGATTTATACTCGTAATACCGAAGATGTTGCTAAGCGACGAGGTGAAACCGAGGGGGCTTAAATCGCATATATTCGCGTTATATTCAAAGCTTAATCGTATCATCAGCGACAGGGATGTTAAAATAAATCAACAATTTTATCTGTCAATTAGTTGACAGTTTGCATATTATGGATATTATGATGTTATTATGGTTGTATCTAACGTATTAAGTTCATAATTAATGAATTATTATAAGTAGGTATCTAAAGTATTATAAGTAACTAATGTATTATGTTGTTTATAATTATCAATAAATGTTGCATATTAAAAGGTAATGACAGTTGATGATACGATTAAGATAATAAAATGGCTTTGTTTTTATTTTGGTAGTAATTAGTGGATATGATACGCGTTTTATTGTTTTCATAATCTGAAAATATATGTTTATTATAGAGGGTGTTATTATACTTTGGGAAATAATTACATAACGTGCTAAACGTGGAACAAAAGAAATTTTATTTTGAAATATTAATAATTTCAAATTATTCGAGTATTCGTGCGAGTGTATATCATGGATTGTTTTCATTGTTTTAGCAAAGTTCGTAATACTATTTTAACTGTACGAACAATTTCAACATTTCACAACAAAATTTAACATTTACGTTCTCTTGTTTCCTAGGTACCTACTATAACATTCCATTCACATAGTCCGTTTCGTAAAATATTCAACGAGGTCCTAAAACTTGTGATAGTATAGTTTAGGGTTATGGTTTGACCCTTGGTAAAGGTTTTCAAGTCCTAAAGATATGAAAAAGTCATGGTTGATTTTTAATTTACCACTTCTGGACCACGAATTCTAAAGTACAAAGCATATATTTTTAACTTTTTTCTGTAATTCTTTGTGACTTGTAGTATTGTTGAGCTAGAGTCTAGATTTTCAAATACGATCAAAGATGAAGTAAATGGCATTTATAAAAATAAATTATTTATATGTCTCTGCCCATTCAAAGTTTAAATACAAAGAATTAATATATACAATATATTAATATATATACAACGACGCTATAATGGATGTTATTATTCTTGAAAATGAGTGAGCAAAGCGAGCGAGGGTTTTAATCATCTGAATAATAGCCTGAATAATAGCCATTATAGCGAGTTGTATACTGTACTTTATCTACGACTTTTATTACGTACAAGATTTTAATTAAATAAATACCAATAGGTACGCAAAAATTTGCACGGAAAAATTGATATTTTTCAATTGAAACAGATTTTTAAAACTCATAATTACTAAAAATTATTATTTTATGCACAACTATATACCCAAATAAATAATTATTTGTATTAATATTATTCAACATTAATAATAAAATGTCATCGATATAATAATAATTAGGTTTGCCAATATGATCTTTTCTAGCGTTAAGATGTATATATAAACTTTCGGGAAACAGGATCTGTTGTCAGGAAGAGAGGTGGACGACCTCGAACTGTTCGAACACCCGACAACAGATCCTGTTTCCCGAAAGTTTTTTACCACAACGTAATCGATTTTCGGTCCGGAACTGCTTGACGATTCGATTCGATTCCAAATTCCCCGTCGTCAAGCAGTTCCGGACCGAACATCGATTACGTTGTGGGTAAAAAACTTTCGGGAAACAGGATCTGTTGTCTGGTGTTCGAGCAGTTCGAGGTCGTCCACCTCTCTTCCTGATAACAGATCCTGTTTCACGAAAGTTTTTTACCCACAACGTAATCGATTTTCGGTCCGGAACTGCTTGACGACGGGGAATTTGGAATCGAATACGGAACGCGCGCTGGGCGGCGATTACAGACTCGTTTCCGCGTATGTATGCTTTCATGGCAAAAGCGCGTTGTTCGTTCGTGCACATTATATTTACGACTGAAACTTTTGTAACGCAAACTATATATAATATACCGGCAGCTATACACGCCATTTCCATCCTTTTACGACTGCTGCTCGCTTCATAATTCTCTATTTAAACTAGGGAGGTTGTTTTGCCCCAGCCTGTACTTAGGTAGGTATAATTGTTATACAAATTTTCTTTATCTAATATCTTGATTCAGAGTTGAACAAATCAAAAAGTTATCAGCGTAATACATGTTTTTTAACAAACTGTACGTCGGGTTATAGAAGTAACAGAGAAAAAGTATCTTTATTCAAGGCACCATTTCGCCATTGGCAACAAATGAACACCTTCATCGACTGATATCAGTATCCACAACAGACATAGAGGAGTTCCAAGATTCCGCACTAAATTGTTCAATTTTAGGACCACCACTGCATACTTCTTTATTATCTGCATAACTGCAATATAAATAATTGAGAAAATATTTATCATATTATATTTAAACTTAAATTACCACATTAACTCGTTAATCGCATACTTTCTACTTTGCGTCGTTTAGCAGGGTGAGTATCGTTGGAATCAGTAGATGTTTTTTTTTGGAAAAATTGTCGGCACAGCTCCAAGTTTTAATTTTGGGTAATCATAATCTATTTTAGTCTGTAAAATACAATGCATTATTGAAAAACAGCACAATAGTATACTTAGGAATTCATTAGTAGAAATGCAAATACAAATCTAAAATGCGTTGTTATTCTCTTGTGCAGTATTATTATTTATTTACAATAAAATAATTTCCCTACAGACATGGCAACAATAATTATTTTTTTATTCGATTATGTCAAAAAGTGACGTTTTTTGGTTAAGATATTCGGACGAAAAGCTTAGCTTTTAGGTAGAGTATTAATATTTGTGCCGTTGCTAGGTGACCCACTTTTCGTCTTAGGCCGAGAAGTATTTTTCGTACGCAAACGCGTTTTTTTAAGCAAACTGACACAGTCGAATAATTTTTTGTTCTTTTTTGTTTCATTTGTCTGTTTCGCAGATAACTACAATTAGCAAACTAAACAAAAATTTAGAATAATTTATAATAAAATATTAATATTCTAGTTATTTTAAGTTCTCACTTACAATCGAATAAAAAATAGTGTATGATACACGGACGAAAAAGCTCTCGTACTCCTAAGGTTGCCGAACTCGGCTTTGCCTCGTTCGGTAATTTTCCATAGTCGTACGAGAACTTGCATTTTTCGTCCTTGTAACATAAATAACTATTATGGTAAACTTAATAATTAATAAGTTTTTAATTAGTTCGGTAAGTGGGGTTAGGTAGAGGTACACCATATTATATTATAACACTTATACGTGTACGTAGACTCTTGTACTTATAGTTCCCTTATTTGTGCTGTATACGACAAATTGTAATAGGTATAGTTATTTTCATTATAAATGCGGTAGGGTTAATTTTATAACGCTTCCTAGTTAAATAAAACCGAGCGTTGTACAAATACCTAACGCACACATTATGTAGTATATTTTTTGGCCGACATACCTACTTATTTAAAATATCGGATCTTTTCTGAGGTTAAGTAAGATGCATTTGACATTTGCACTAAAAAAAATTTGTCAAGTAGACTTGAAACAACTGCTCTGATATGTCGCCAGTAAATGTCACATTTAAAATTAATCTGTTTTATTTATTTCTGACTATTGAATAATAAATTGTGTAAAGTAAACAGTTACGACAGACGTCAACGATGTGATTGCTAAAATTAAATTAAATAGTCCACGTTTAGTAAATTAATTTTTCATTTGCACTAAATTGTACTAAAATTTTCTTCTGTTAAGTAGTCTGGAAACAACTGCTCTGAGAGGTTATTACAATCTATGTCTAGTGAAATTTATGTTCATAATTTCTTTATGAAATAAAAACTGTAGGTATACTTCACTACTATAAATTTATTCCTACATTTTCTATTTTCAGATCTTGAATTGAGTGATCTAAAGTTGGAGCCTAAAGTCAACAACCAACATCAGAAATATTGTAAGTAATTTTTTCTCGAACAAATATTTGATTCAAGTTAATTTATCGCCCTCGCATACGAGCGATCAATTATACTCTTGAGTTAACTGACTTTATTTGTTTAATAAATTTACTCAACTGCGTTTAGCAAAAAATAACTTTGCAAAAGTAAAAGCTGTGTTCAAGTTTTTATGTTACTTACAAATTGTGCTTCGAGCTTATGCGTCATTATTCGTTAAAATTTTATTATAATATTCACTTGAAGGAAACTGTTCTGCAAATGAGCAGATTAGGATAAAATTCGGTTATAATAAAATAAAAATGAAGTATTAAAGTTGACGTATCTTAAAATTATCAACTGTTATTTAATTACACAAGAGATTTTTATTTTGCCGGATAATTCCACTCCTGTATAAAGTAAGCCATAAACAAAACACAATTTTATCGCTTTGACAGCGGATAAAAAGGAAGGTAACTTTTTGCAAGTCATAAAATCTTATTTAACTTTTCTTAGCAACCAAACAATAAACAAAACACTAAAATATTATTTGCTTCATATTTCTAGTATTTATCATAAGTTATATCCCGAGTGCAATGCATTTAATCAATAAATTTGACATGTCTGGCTTACGAAATAAATTTTGCTTAAAAAATGTTTGAGTACATAATAATTTTATCTGAAGTTATTATGTACGATAACACTTTTTTCAAAGCAAAATTTTTTGAATAAGCCAGACGTCAAATTTATCGGTTCAATTATTTAGCACGAGGGGTATATGTCAAGATTATTTCATGAATACATAGATTTATGTGCACTTACAGTACTCATAGGTACATTTTTTGCAACCAAAATGTTGATGTTGACGTCCATCTGATATCTGACAAATTTTGTTGTTATACGTAACCACTGTAACAATAGCAAACCGTTTGTTATTTTTATACTTCTGTCAGAAAACGACAAAAACTAATAAATAAAATCTGCTTGAAATGAATAATTTGGCATGTTTTAAATATTATTATTATTATATTATTATTATTATATTTTGTTTAAAGATGTAGAATATCGGAAAAAAGCAAAATCATGTAAGTATCTTGCTTTTACGACTACTTATCCGACTAAATATGCCTTCAAAAAATTCAAAATTTGTTCAAAAAAGCTAGCTTCAATTTAATCGCGATTAAATAGCATGGTGCTATTTTATCACTTATTTAAATTGGAAAACAATGAAAAATAAGACAATCTGATTGGTCAAATTTATAATGAGTGAAATAATCAGTTATTATACCACAAGAGCTTCGAAAATAATTGAAAATACTGCCGACTGATGAGACGTATTTCCATAGAAACAACTCGAGACCGGAGGTCGAGAGGTGTTTTGCGGAAATACGTCGAACCAGGAGGCAAAAGTATTTTCTATTATTTTTGATGATCGAGTGGTATAAGCATTGACTATTTCACGAATAAATCAAATTTAACAATTTTAAATAACACAATTTTATTTATTAGCATAATTTTTAATTTCATTTTAAATATTTTGACATTTGGTGAAAAATAAACAAATATTTATTATTGATTGTTGTGTCATGGTTACGGTTGAATATACGCATACTATGTCAATATTCAAAAATATGCACTGGAATAGTTGTTTATATAGATAGTTTCTATGGTTTTTGTGAAAAATAGTGCATTTTAATTTGTTAAAATATAATGAGGGAAATAGTCAGAGAAATGATTAGATTTTGGGAGTATTTGTGAAGTAAGTGAAGAAGAACCAAAGGAGTCGTTAAATTATCTCGTTGAATTACACTCGAGCATTTTATTTCGACCGAATAAATTTCTGTTTGACATCTCAACCTTCTCACCTGACAGCAATTTGACTCGAAATTTTTTTGTTTTTAAAATTACTAGGCAATAAGGTTTCAATACAAACAGAAATTTGTCCGGCGAAATAAAAAGCTCTTGTGTAATTATATAGTTGATAAATTTCTGTTTGAATTGAAAATTTGAAAAGAAAAATTGGTGTCGTGATTTTATTTTAAAACAATTTTTCGAGTCAAATTGCTGTCAGGTTAAGAAGTTAAGATGTCAAACAGAAATTTATTCGGGTGAAATAAAATGCTAGAGTGTATTCAACGAGATAATTTAACGACTCCTTCCGTTGTTCTTCACAAATATTCACAAAATCTAATCATTTCTCTGATAAATATTAGAAATATGAAGCAAATGATATTTTAGTGTTTTGTTTATTGGTTGGTTTTTTTAATTTCATTTTAAATATTTTGACATTTGGTGAAAAATAAACAAATATTTATTATTGATTGTTGTGTCATGGTTACGGTTGAATATACGCATACTATGTCAATATTCAAAAATATGCACTGGAATAGTTGTTTATATAGATAGTTTCTATGGTTTTTGTGAAAAATAGTGCATTTTAATTTGTTAAAATATAATGAGGGAAATAGTCAGAGAAATGATTAGATTTTGGGAGTATTTGTGAAGTAAGTGAAGAAGAACCAAAGGAGTCGTTAAATTATCTCGTTGAATTACACTCGAGCATTTTATTTCGACCGAATAAATTTCTGTTTGACATCTCAACCTTCTCACCTGACAGCAATTTGACTCGAAATTTTTTTGTTTTTAAAATTACTAGGCAATAAGGTTTCAATACAAACAGAAATTTGTCCGGCGAAATAAAAAGCTCTTGTGTAATTATATAGTTGATAAATTTCTGTTTGAATTGAAAATTTGAAAAGAAAAATTGGTGTCGTGATTTTATTTTAAAACAATTTTTCGAGTCAAATTGCTGTCAGGTTAAGAAGTTAAGATGTCAAACAGAAATTTATTCGGGTGAAATAAAATGCTAGAGTGTATTCAACGAGATAATTTAACGACTCCTTCCGTTGTTCTTCACAAATATTCACAAAATCTAATCATTTCTCTGATAAATATTAGAAATATGAAGCAAATGATATTTTAGTGTTTTGTTTATTGGTTGGTTGCTAAGAAAAAGGTAAATAAGGTTTTATCACTTGCAAAAAGTTACCTTCCTTTTTATCCGCTGCCAAAGCGATAAAATTGTGTTTTGTTTATGGTTTACTTTATGCTGGAATGGAATTATCGATGAATATCAATTATATTACTTAGGTTCTTGCAATCTTCGTCACAGAACATTATGATTACAATTAAGAACCTCGTTAATTATGCATAAACAATATCGTTTCCAAGTTAATTATCTTTTGATGAATATTAATTCAGAAATTAAAGCTCATAATTCAATCTGTGATAATGAAATAACTTTCTCAAGATCGAAAGCTTAATACTCGGCTTAATATATCAAAGATATAAAAATATGTCCTTATTAATTTAGCAACCCTTTAATTTTTAAACTCGAAATAACTCAAAATTAACTGAACTAAATAAAGAACCTAACGCTTTTAGAAAGCCTACGACATAATGTCCCTTTATAATATACTTTAAGGCGCTACACTTGTAAATCCAGAAGATTAACAATTTGAACGATCTGGCTGTATTATAACAAATTTCAAATTGAAATTTATCTTGAAGAATCATGACTCATTAGTGAAATAATAATAAATGTAAATTATTAATGGGGTCTTTCACAAAAAAATTGTATTTTTTTAATAATTCTAAAACATTAGCTACTTTGAAACACTTTTGAATAAAAAATTTAACCAGTTTAATATTTTTCATTCCTAATTTTAATAAACTAAATTCGCGAATATGAATAAATTGTATTATTATTACATTTATGTTTATGGTTAAATTTGAGTCAATATGTACCCATATTACTATAAATGAATGTATAAAATATTTATTTTATTTCATAAGTTATAAATAAGAAATATCTCGAACATGAATGTGATACTTGTACTTTGTTTTTCGGGCAAAACAAATAGTTCTAACCTAAAAGTTTATTTGTCTCTTCTGTTGAATTTTTATATAAAAATGGCAAAATATTGCATTGTTCCGTGTGCAATAATATTATTACTATCTGATGCTTAGCTTGCGGCTAACACAGCTCAAATCTTCAAGTGCTGGGTGCTGCTGTCAAGCTGACAGCTAATAGTTCTTACTTTACTCACCAGTTAGCAACCACTGCGTCTGCAGTTGTGATGTCACTCATACATTTGAAATTTGATGATAATTTTAATAAATTATATCTAAAAAACTACAGAGTTTTGAGGTATTTAATAAAAATTAAAATTAATAGAAAATTTTTAAAAAAAAGTAGTGTAAGACCCCATTGCTGTGACATCAATTAGCAAAACTTGGAGCTAATTTTTATCATATAATAATCCATATTATACGTTGATTAATGCACAAAAAATTGTTTGAAATCGATAATATACATTAGTCGGAAGACGGATATAGAAAGGTAACCTATAAATACATCATTTTACATCAAATTCACAAAATGATTCATTGTAACATACTTTCTTGCTTTGCATTTGATAGCAAGAGCTGGGCCTTCATGCAAAAATGTACACTTACTAATGGGCTACACATACGTATACATAAATATAGTGTTAATGTGTTATAGTTATAAGTATAAGTATACTGTAAATCGTGTGTTTTAATAAATCACACTATCTGAGTTTTAACTCTACCAACTAATAAGTTGTCAAGTATCAATAACTAGAGCTGGACGCGTGAGTAAATTTTGTTCACGAACACGCACGTTCATAAAAAATCAAGCCCAATCACGCACGACAATCAATGTTGTAGCGTGACTTTATTGATATGGTGTGCAGAAAAATATTCTAAATCAAGGTAATGCACATTTTTATTAAATCTAATTATTATTATGATGAATTTACAATACGAATACTTACAAAAATTATTTGTACATTAATTGTACTCGTACAATTACATTAGTAAGTACAAGAACGGTACAAGTTAATTTAAATTTGGTCAACACAAAATAAATTGTAGAATTGCAACTTTAAATACTTTGGTGCGTAGCAGCATGCATAAGTTAACATTTCTTCCAGCTCAGGCTTAAGGCTTTTCGACCCTCAACAAAAATTTCGCATCTGGGTTTTCAAATAATCTCCTTTTGGTATACAACCAGAACAACACAGTCGGTATGTTCTTCATAGAAGGATCATAAATCATAACATTTACAACTTAATCCCTCTGGGTAGAATTCTAACATTCAATGTTTTGAAACGAAAACTCCTCAAGAATAAAATCTTTTACTTATGATATGAACAACGCGACTGACGAATATTGAATATGAATGTAAAATTAAAATAAGCCACCTATATGAAATTATTAAATATATTAATAAGGATAGTATATCTATACCATAACCTAGTCAAAAACACCAGTTATTTTTTGTTTATACTTATTTTAATAAATTGTGTGTTAGATATTTTATAACTATTTTGATAACACATAATATCAAATTTAAGATCATAATATATTTTTACTTCTCGTCATATACCTAGAAGGAACCCAAGTAGCATTTGTTGCTGTATTTTGAATATCACAACGTCATGAGAACAGTTTGAATATCTTTTTGGCAATAATTACCATAAATCAAGACCTTTCTAAAACAGTTTGAAAACGTTTTCTTTACGTAAATGGGGAATTATATTTTGGTTGTGAAAACGTTGTTGTGTCTTATTTTTTAGCCATTTTATAAATTATTTTGACAGAAATTTTACTACAATATTACCAAAAAGCATAAAGCTACAATTAAGTCTTAAACTGGTTATTACCAATAAATTGCCATATTTTGACTGTTTGGTTATTATTTGGATTGTAGTTAGCAATTTAGTTCTCTAATGTCCGTAATATAACTAAGTGAAAAATGGCTAGCAATACTTTTTACAGATAGTAATTATAAGAATATTATTTGCCGAAATATCAAATTAATCGATATAGAAATTTTACATGCCCAATCATATTTATTGCAGAACTTATAAAGATACTTTGAAAAATTATGTGCGCCGGTCCTATTTGCTTTACTTACATGGTTTAATTTATCAATTAAATATATTGTAAAAATATATTTTTAAAAATTTAATACCAGGTTGTATATAGATGCTAAAAAAGGATATGAGTAATGTTTAAATACTGATTTAAATAAGAAAATCTCTTTAAAAACCTTTTAATCTTCATTTTGTAGTATTTGTAAAACAATGGATGCCTTCACGTATAAAGGAAAAGATGGCGAAAACGCAGGAAAATTAAACAATTGCGATGACTATTTAAAAGCTAAAATGTGGCTAAAATATAACTATTGTTTTTCCAAATGGCTTTTAGAAACCAACAAGATAAAGGTCTAGTTAATTTTAAATTCTTGTGACCAAATAATAGATTTGTTACATTTCTTCTCATTTTCCAAAGTTTTTTTCGAATTCGTAATGATATAATATCTGCTTAATAACAAAAATATTTTTAAATATTATTTTACATCAATTCAAATACCGATTATTTTTTCAGTATTGTTATTGGTAAAGACCTGTTTTAAAATTTATTTATTTTAAAAATATTTTTATAAATTAGTAATTAAAATAATGTTTTAAAGTTGACAGTACCTATGTGCTATAAGTTTGTAATCCCACAACTATGCGACAAAGCAGAAAAACAGTAAAGAAAAACACGGTTTGAATTATAAAATGATATAGTAGAATTTCTAACAATTTTTAGCAAAGATGAAACATAATTGACAACATCCACTGAGCAATGGTCATGGTCATACGATGGTTGAAAATTGTCATTATTTTAGCATTTTTGACAAGAAAAAAACTAAACAGTTTTAGTTATTTTAGGGATGTATTTAGAGATTCAGAAACGCTTTTGTGGCTATGTAGGAATAAAAGAAATAACTAGAAGTCATTTGGATATATTTTAGCCATAGTAACCTATTGCTTGTTGATGATAATTGCCAATGAGTTTTAAACGTTTTCAAAACGTTTTAGTGACAAATGTTTCACACCATAATATAATTAATTTCGAATAACCAATTTATAACTAAAAGCTGGTGATGAAAACGTTTTAATAACTAGAAATAAGATTTTATAACAAACAAGTCAAAAAATGTTACTTGGGAAGGTATTTGAGAATTGCTAAAAATCAAGTTGTATAAAAAAATGTATATATTTAGCAGTATTTTTAATTAACAAAAAACACTTTTAACACAAATGGCTATCATCTTCGCAAAAATCATAGTCAAACAATAGTAATATCAAGCTTCAAAAATGTATAATATCAAGATTAACATAATTGTACAATTGGGCTTACGAAGCTTATATTTTTGTAACTGTAACCTAATACTTAATCCACAAATTTTTCCAAGTTCTAAGAATTGACTGTTAAATTCCTATAAATTGCAACTGTACTTTGGCAGTAATTACACAGTTATACCTAATTACTTAATCCACAAATTTTTCCAAATTCTGAGAATTGACTGTTAAATTCGTATATATTCGTGCCCTAAGGTATTTTTTGTTACTCTATTGCTTGTCTTATTATAGTAAAGTGATATTAGTTGTCGTTCTTGATATAAAACGTTTTTGCGAATATTCTTTATTTTATATTCATTATCATTATATTAGTGTTGTGAACAGTTAACATGGTTCAAACAAAATCATGGAGAAGACGAATGAGCAAACTGCGAGAAAACTCTAGAGCAGCGGCACTCTGATATTTGGCATCAAGAAAGAAGAAAAAGATTAACTGCTTCAAACTTTGGAAGTATTTGCAAGAAGAAGGCTACGACGCCGATGGGGAAAAAAGTATTTGGTTTGTTGTATAGCAATTTTAGAGGCAATGTAAATACAATGTACGGTGTTCAAAATGAAAAAGTTGCTATTAATGAATTTGAAGAAAAATTTCATTTGAAAGTTGAACCAAGTGGATTGGTAATAGATGAAAAATTACCATTTTTAGCTGCTTCTCCAGATGGCTTGATTGACCTCGATAAAATAATCGAAATTAAATGTCCAGCAAAACTAAAAGCCCAAACAATAAAAAGTGCAATTGAACAAAAAGAAATAAACTTTTTGAAAATATACAACGGGGAGATAACACTCAAGGACAACCATAATTATATGTATCAAGTTCAGGGTCAGCTACATATAACAAAAAGAAAATTATGCTACTTTGTTGTGTGGTGTCCACACGACATATTTGTGCAAGAAATTCATCGTGATAATTTATTTTGGCAAGAAAAAATGGAAGATCAATTAAACAAATTTTATCACGATGGAATTTTGCCGGAATTAATAGATTCCAGGTATATACGGGACTTACCTCCCCGAGAAACATATTGATTATATTTTATTGTTTTAAGATTTTAGTTTTAACAAATAATCAAATATAATAATTATAATTTTTTAATTATATTGAACATACTTCAATATGTGTTTTATTTCATGTACTTATGCATGGCCGAATTATTTATAGTGGATTTATTTGTTAAACAAGGAAAATTAATTTATAGTATCTAATTATTAATAAAAATGTAAATGATATGATTTATGCAAAACAATAAATTGTGTTAAATGTAACACATTGACAATTACTCACTTATATTAATTTTCATTCCATTTACAAAACTCCAATCCAATACTTTTATGTTTTGTAGATACTCGTAATAATAATCAAGGTTTGTACTTCATTCACAACTCATATGTGTTTTTATGGTTTACAAATATTAATTTGCTCGGTAAGTACAAAAATTTAAGTATCAATTTAATATCAGCTTTATTGAGTTAAATAATTGAATGTTATATTGTAACTGCAACAAATTTTTGTAATTACAAATCTATTACAATTTAAATTAAACAATAATGTTTTGAAATTTTTCTGTTATTATATTACACGAAACAGTATCACACAAATTTATATTTGAAACAAGAAGCTGGAGGTTTCAACTTTATACCTGAGCCCTATCCTACCCCCTACCGAGTTTATTGCTTTGAGGTTCTCGAACCTGGGAGCAGAAAACAAGGATGTGAAATAAGTTGTCTAAATATTGGCGCAACGCGCAAAAACACGAACGAATATTATTTGAAAAATTCGCATTTGCGAATTTTTCAAATAATATTTTTCAAGAACGGGTTATTGGATTTTTTATTTTTTGAGCATCCTCAGCATAATTTTACTAATGCTATTAAATAGCAGAGAGCAATTTTAAATAAAAAATTTATTACAGAAAATATGAGCATCTTTACACCTTCACTAATAGTACCGATATCTTATTAACAATAACATTTAAAATTCTGAGTCTGCCATTTAGTTTATAAAGTATTCAATAATATGCACATTTTTTACCTCTCGCCTCATATTCTATAAGAGAGGTATTGTAATGGGTCAAAAATTTCGAGTATGAGTTTTTGGTGGATAAGCACGTTTTAGGGTCTCTAGAATACGAATTTAATATTTTCACGATGATGTCTGTGTGTGTGTGTGTGCGTATGTATGTATGGATGTATGGACGTATGGACGTATGGATGTATGGACGTATGTGACGATTTTTCGTCCACGATAACTTAAAATGTATCAAACCTTTAATAACCAAATTTCATATTTAAGATTTTAATAAGGATCTTAACACCGGATAAGATTTTGGTAGAAATCCGCAAACCGGAAGTAGTACTTTTTGGAACTTGATATAGTTTTTCTTAAATAAATTGGTACATTATTTATTTATGACAATTTTTGCAATTAAAAATAAAAGGTAATATAATTATCTATGGGTACAGTTAATTTTAAATACAATTTGCTGAATCTGGTAGTAATTAGCAATAAAATAAAGTGCAACTAAGTACCAATATCTTGTTGTCCATGATATAAAATTTGTTTTTACTCAAAATTTTAATTATAATGACAGTGACATTACAGTTGACATCTTTTGCTTGCATCTTGGTTTACATATTACATGAACATGAAACTATTAAAATGTAAGTAAAACTATTTATAAGATTAGTAGAATAAGCAGAATTAGGCGAGAGGTCGTGTACTGGCCACAGCAGATTTTTTTGAAAAGAAACAAAACGTACAGTAACAAGAAAAATCATCTTAAAGTTGTGCAAAATAACAGTTTTCTGAGGCCAGGGTCGAACAGCCTTAAGGAAGTTGGTGACCATATATTAAAATGATGATGAGAGGCTGAAATTTATACATTGATTTTATTACACTATTGAGATTCTAAAAAATTTTAATTTTCGTCTATCCAGTTTTTGAGTAATTGAATGTTGAAATTACGCTCGTTTTACATGAACTCTTATGGCAATTCACTCAATTTTTGTTTTGCATGCTTTAAACTATGTGATAAAATGATGAAAAATTCATAGAACTTGTATTAATATTTCCTATAAACCTTTAAAAATAAGTTCGTGAAGATTTTGTGATCTTTTTCTAAACCATTTGTAAGTTATTTAAAAAAAATTTAAGCATGTCAAGCATTTTTTGATTAGTAAATTAGTAATTATTGTAAAAACTAGCGGACCCGGCGCGCGTTGCTACGTCTCCAATTCGAATTTAAAGGAATCTAGTTTAAGAATTCTAAGTTATTACCATACCATACATGGTGACAATTCTAACTACACCCATGATACCATACCAAATTTGAATCCAATCGGTTACTGCCATTTTGTTTAAAGATGGCGGACTGATATTTTAGTATGCTCATGTCATAAATTTATTTTTCTTCAAACGTCAGAAAAACATAATATTTCATATCTCCATAGAAACAGCTAAAGTTTTACTTATCTGAGAGCGGCAGACAATATTACCTGCCGCTGTGAGCGTCAGATAATATTATCTGCCGCTGGTGAACCAATCAAATTGCAGCTGTCAATATAATTTAATTCAAATTTTTATTAAACAAAATAAATCAAAGACGACTATATTATTTCAATCCGAATTATTTTAATAAATTTTCTTACACGAATATCAATTTTATTGTAAGGTCTCGACGTCTGAAGAAAAAATAGCATATTTTATGCGGAGCTAAGTGACTTTCTATGGCTCATCTGTAGTTGCCTACAGATTCGCCACAAAAAGTTCCACTTTAGCTTCTTATTAAATAATATACTATTAGTATAGTGTTGCTGTTGTAAAGTCATATTATCCCTTATATTATTGTAATATGTACTATACTCAAAATCACAAGTGTGGCAGAGATAGCAATACAGTGTTGCTAAATGTATCCCATAAGAGTAATGTGTTAGACAAAGATGAAGAATCCAGAGGCGGATTGTTTGTTTTTCGCTTACTTGTACTTTTAATAAATTATGCTGAATATTTTTTGACAGATGGTTTAACCAATCATATTGCGTAATGATGACGTCAAATGACGTAATGTAACCAATAGAATTGAAAATGAAAATGATGTATCTGACAACATAATTTTGTAGATTAGGTTTTATTTTGTTACGTTAGTTACCTACAAAAAATAAACAAATTTGTCACATGAAACGTCAAAAATGTTTAGCAAAATGAGTCGTTTTGGTAGTATTTTTAAGAAGAAAAATATTCTTCCTAAATACCATTCGAGATAATATTTTTTTGAGAGAATTTTTGTCTATTCCACGACAACTTATTGCAATTTCACTCCACAAAACATCATCTGACAATTCCCCTCAACTTCGTTTCGGGAAATTGATAGATGATGTTTTGTGTCGTGAAATTGTTAGAAATAAGTTGCCGTGGAAACGACAAAACAATTCTCAAAAAATTATCATCTCTTATGGTATTACCCCTGATTATTTCTTGATGTTTCTCAAAACCAATAAAATGTTTAATTCATTGAATACATTAATAAGTAATCAATTGATATGCATCCAATTTAAAATCTTTTACTTAGAGAAAAAACTCTGGTTCCTCTAAATTAAATTTGTAAGTCAAAAAATAATCTAATTAAATATAATTCAAGAATTCGATAAATTATACAATAATTGTTCAGTGTTTCAATTTATTCTCACCTTCTTTACTGATAATTTTTCTCGTTTAATATGAAGGATACATAATTAAGTAAAATATTAAATTAATATAAATATACAATTTTATTTTATTTTTTCGATAACAAATTGATAACAATGTAACAATAAAATAAACACAGCCAAAGACGGCCAAGTCAAAATCACAAATGGCGAGTAATACAAATATATACATGTTGTTTAAAAGACATAACAATTAATGAACAAATGTTGTCAATATATACATAGCATAAAATAGAATTACAAACTTAAAGAAAAATATCACATACTAAGTACATTGAAAATTTGAAGTAAGGTTCTGGACCTGTTTACATTTAAACTTCGAGTCAGGTAGCTAAGCGTAGCAGCGGAACTCAAACATACAACTCATGCGTTACATCTTCATCGCTTTCAGTATCACTGTCGTCACTTGCGTCATTAAGATTAATAATAAAAGTTTCGATATCATCTTGCAATTGATCAGCTTCCCAAAATCTTTTTTCTTCATTTACAATGTGCCTATCATAAATTGTCCATTTTTCCTCGGAAATTTTTGAATATGCTTCACATATTATGGCACTATGATAGTTGGGATTACATTAGATGGTAGTTACAAATACATTACAAGAAATGTAATTAGTATACACGGTGGGCCATTTTAAGTTGCGTTTAGGAATATCTCGAAAACGAAGCATCGGATGAAAAATCCAAAAAAACACGACTAAAATATTTTCGAGGGGGACATCTAATGACATCAAATTCAACCCTCCCATCCCAAACCCTGGGGGTGGGGCGGGGGTAAGTTTGAAATCTTCAATGGGAACCCCAAATTGTTTTTGCAGATTCGCATTCTACGTGAAAAACGGAATTCAGTGACATCAAAATTTTCGCCCCTGCCCCCCTCAACGGCCAGTTGGGCGGTGGGAAACTTTGAAATTGGAAACGGGAACACCCACTTTTTCTCAAAGATTCGCATTCTACGTTAACAACTACATGCAGTACCATCAAAATTTTTACCCCTGCCACCACCCCGACCCTGGGGGGTGGGGTGGGAGTGAGTATGAAATCTTAAAAACCCCAATTTTTTTTTGAAGATTCGCATTCTGCGTGAAAAATTAAATTCAGTAACATCAAAATTTGCGCCCCTGCCCCCCTCCCCCGTGCCAGTGGGGCGGCGGAAAAATTTGAAATAGGAAACGGCAACACCCACTTTTTCTCGAAGATTTTGATGTCACTGAATTCCGTTTTTCACGTAGAATGCGAATCTGCAAAAAAAAATTGGGGTTCCCATTTAAGATTTCAAACTTACCCCCGCCCCACCCCCCAGGGTGGAGGAGGGGGGTTGAATTTGGTGTCATTGGATGTTCCCCTCGAAAATATTTTAGTCGTGTTTTTTGGATTTTTCATCCGATGTTTCGTTTTCGAGATATTCCTAAACGCAACTTAAAATGGCCAACCGTGTATGTCTTGAAATAAGATTACAGGAGTAGGTATAGTTATTATATCATTTCTTAAGTAATGTGAAATCAAGCTTATAATATTTTTAAACTGTTTCATAACTGCTGGCTTCTTTTCCCATCGGCACCACTCCACCGCTATAAGATTTACAACCCTATACTAACATTTCATTATGAAATTTAACACTGCAAATTAAATGTGTTAAAGCATGAAAACTGAATGGTGTACCATGAAACAATGTAAGTGTAAAACTGGCAACAAGGCCGAGTTTATCTCCATAAGAATAACATTGCCTATCTCTGCCATACTGCCAAAACTTGTGATTTTCACTATAACAATATTTTATAATTATTTACTTATTAATTTTCTTACTAATCACAATGTTGTATTTCATTTTTGAGTATCGTGAATAACAAGATATCGTATTTCACTTAGTTTCACTCTCAGTCAATTATCGTTAAGATGATAAAAGACTTACTGTTATTCACTATAAAAATTGCTTAGTATTTAAAATATATAAATTCCTTCTAGAAATGTTCCATGGGCAAAGGCTTCTAAGTCACGTCTTGTTTTTGTCTTCAAAATAGCTAAATAAGCATATTATAGAGAACGCCTCTGCTCTCGGGACAAACTGGAAGGGCAGTCGCATACCATCACTCAGACTTACAAGTCGCATTTTATATTTTCATCGTTACAAGTCATAAATCGTTAAACTTGTCTTAAATAAATATATATTCGACTCTCCTGTATGTAATATATGTATCATAGTAATTAAGATTAATAAACCCGGGTTACTGCATATCAGAGTTTCACTTGAATATCATAAAGAATCACGTTGCCTGTAATTTACAGCTTCATCACCTCCTGACAAATCCGCTCGGCAAGGTAAGGTGATCGAATGTATATTACAACAGTGTGCAGTTTCATGATGCAGCGTTTGACGCCTGTAGATCGGTTGGAAATAATAAAAAAAATATTACCAAAGTTCGAGCTCAGTTGTGGGTGCTCAACGTTTATTCACCCCAGAATTGAGTCGCCGTCACTGTTACTCTGCGCAGGCTATAAGACGCACTGTGATAAAGTTTGAGTTAACATTACTAAGACAATAAGCCACCAAGAAGACAACGAAATGTTCGAAGTGAGGTGAATATCACAGCTGTAGCGGTCAGTGTTGCGGATTAGCCAAATTCGGCCAAATTGGAGCGATCTTGTGATCAGTGTCAACAAAGCCGTGGTGGACATTTGAACGATATCTTGTTCCGAACATAACTGCATTGTCCAAACTTCCAAATAAAGCAAAAACTAAATTCATATGTCAAACCGCTGACGTTTTATTTAAAATTAAAATCCTATCACTCTTAATGAAAGACCCTATACTTACCTTATAAAATTATCTCGTATGACTTTTGTTGCACCAAATGATATCATTTGAAAGCAATTATTGTATTGCTGGATATGAGTTAAAAATGTATAGAATCTGACCCATTTCCGGAAACCAATGAATGTAGTGGCTATGGTGGCGGTACCAATGGCGTAAATTTGACTTGGCCATTGGTGCAACACAATCCAGGTGCTTCATTTTTAAACTTTAATGCCTTGCAATGTGGACACACAACGTACATTGGTCCAATAGCAACGATTTGCTGTAATCGATCGCCACGTTATAATTGAATGCAGCTCGATGCGGATTAAACGCAACATTTCGACGTTGTTGATATTGATTCCGTTCAACTTCATTTCGCGCTCATATATATCTTTGACTTGCAGCATTGCGAGTTCTGCGACCTAAGTTGGTACGTCTAATTGGTGGCATTTTGAAGAACCAAACGTCAATTAATACCAACAAACAATCCACAACTGTCTGTTTCAAAGCAACTAGACCAAATGAATTCGAAATTCTTTCAACAACTAATACATACTTAATAGTTTCATTAAATGTCTGGTTATCTAATCTGTTTGTTATTTTGTTCAATTAAGTGACAAATTTTGTATTTTTCGATTTTTCAGCTATTCTTTTGGGTTTCCTAATTTCTTTTTCTTTTTAAAACCACTCCTGTATTAAAACGAATAAAACAAAAAAAGAAATATTCAAATCGGTCAAGTCGTTCTCAAGTTATGGTGTTACCAGAAAAACAAGCATTCATTTTTATATATACAGATATATAACCGCTACTGAACGAATAGCAAAAATGTCAGCCAATATAAATACGTTGTGCGAGTTTTGTTTTACATTATCAAAAATATTTTTATTTTCTTATCCGCCCCCACGGCTAATGTCTGGGTACGCCACTACAGGAGTCCCCAACCTCCTTAAGGTGATCCTCTACCCATTGCAGAAACATTGCCGAACGCTAGCGTTTATTGTTTTGTTAAACATAAAAATAACAAAAATAATTTATGTGTGAGGGGGAAAAATAATTTTGGCAAACATTTGTAAAAAAAATCTGGTGTGGTCACCACACAACTTTCTTATACACAACTGTGTGTACTCGTATAAATATTGCACTTGACACGTTTGACTAAATAGAATAACTGACGTAATTGACTTAGCTTGTTTGTTTTCAAGCAACTATGATTATAGAAATGTATATTACAGTGCGCCTAAACAAACAAGTTAGTTGGAAAATATGCGAACTAGAAGCATTTTATTTAAAAGATTTTAAGCGCCAACCAACCACGCAACAGTTAGCTCGCTCCAAGGACGTTCACAGATGTACACTCGGAATAGAAACGCAGAGTGTCAAATTGGTATTTGCATTGACAGCGTTGTTTGCGGTTGTGTGTTGATTTCTTTGTTATTCTGTGTTATACCATTATATTAGTTAATCTGTTATTACCTACCTTTCTGAGGAGGTTACCTTGACGCCTAAGGATGAGAGGTGCCGACTAGTCAGGGTAGATTAGGCGGGGTGAACTAATACAGGGCGCCACGTAATTAAAAGTGCATCTCATCCCCTAAATTACGATAGTGTAGCGTATCGGTACCTAAAATAAAATGCTGCAAGAAAGAGCGGCAGACGGGAGCAGGTAAATGTGGCATAAAATGATAGTGCGAAGTAAGTTTAACTATCTGGTATATTGAAGATAAAATATTCGTAAACAACAAGTAAACAATTATATGTTGGAAGGAAACGTAGTTAAACTCAGTATATAAATTACAACAAACCGCTGACGGTAACATAGATGTCCGCGACGCTCATCCAAAAACACAACAAATTAATTTGACAACGCGATCACCGGCGACAGTATTCCGCGCAGGCCCGGACACCAAAACCCAGATCCTGTGTACTACAAGGTCCCTACCTATCGAAGCTGGCCAGTCGATTTACAAATAATATGGCGGGAGTGGTCAAACAGAACCCGTTTGAAACACAGCGCAGGCGCACAATACTAAGAAAATTCTAACGGTCAAAAGGAAAAAAATAATTACCAAGAAAAAGAGCGTAAACTACGAACATTCATGCTTACATACATATACAGGAGGAAATAATATAATATATAAACTAAAAGCACTGAAGGTGCAAAAACAAAGGGCACTGAAGGTGCACATAAGGCAAAATGCCTCTTATTAAACTCAATGGTCGATGACCACGGTATAAACTAGAATTACAACAAACAGTACTGACTGTACTTAGGTCGAGTACGCCGGCTTTTGCAAAATAAAAGTATAGCAGCTAGGTGGTAAAATCGAGCTTTACTTTGGCAACGAACTCAGTCACACACTCACTCAGCACAGCACTTATCTGCTCTTTTCCGCCGTCGTATCCTGCAGGTGGGCTGAAACAGGGCAGTACTGGGTGGAAATTTGAAGTAGCACCCTCAGAGACCGCTGGCTGAAGATGTGACTTGGTGGAAGGGCGTGCAGCTCAGTTCGAGGAAGATTCGCGACCGTAACGTATTGGATTCCCCCAAATGGGCTTCCGTGTGATTCACTGCTTCTCAAAAGCGACCACAAAATCACAACGGAAAATCTCACCGGACTGATAATCCCAAAAATTGGCGATTTTCTTATGAAAAATCGAACGACCGATCAAGATAAAAAATACGTCACACATGCGTTTCTGATACCTCTGTACGCTGCTAGTACTTAGTTATGACTCGCAACCCTTGGCTACTAAATTGCATAAATTCGCAAAAGTGCGTTTTGCGCAAAAAGAACAAAGATGGAGAATCTTCAGATTCGCGCCACAATAACGAAGAGCTGAAGATTTGCCGAAAGTGCATCGCAAGGCCATCTAGCGGTGATGAAAGAAAGATGGACGAAATAAAGAAGAAGAAGTATAGAGAAATGTTGTCTGCATTACCGACCATGAAACTAGTGATTTATTTAAACAAATTGTCAAACTGAACTAATTAATAAAGTTGTAAATATAACCTAATTTCTTTTAATGTTATTTTAAATGTTTTTAAATATCTAACGTTATTGAAAACTATAAGGAAAGGTAATTACGAATGAAATTAAAAACTATAAACTAGATTAATTTAGGTTTATTGGCAGTTTGCAGAAATGAAATGAAATGAAGGAAGAAAATAGAAGCTAAAGATCAAGAGGAACAGATAATAAATAAATGCAAAGTGAAAGAAGCTTAAATCTAAAATAAAAACGTAACACTGTGTTTCCTACTTAAACTTTAAATACTGCCAAAACACAAACACTCCCTTGTCAAATATTTAAATTGCCGCCGAAATACTTTTTAACCTGAATGTACGAACAAAACGACAGTAGTGGCTAGAGCAGCCACGCCTCCTCAGCTATCTTGTTTGCTCAGCCGACCTGTATTTAGTTTTTGCTGATTCAATCATTTGTTTTCAAGCAATGTATTTATCGAGGTATTTATTATAGTCCAGTAACTTTGTCATGGTTATAATGGGCCTAAGTTGCATCAAGTGGTGGTAGTAGGTTTCTATTTTTTTTCTTGTATAGGATGTGACTGAGATACAAAATCCAAGTTTTCGACCTCGGCAACCCTCCGGAACACTTTTGAATATCTCAAAAACTGCTAAATTTTTGCACTTTTTTCGGTTTCTTACCATTTTGACTATGAAGGAGCACGATTTCGACAAAAACCATTCTATACATTTTTAAACTAGATTAAATTGTCTACAATCTAAGACCAGAATGGGCCCGGTAGTCCTAATAGTTTCCGAGATACAGCTTTTCAAAGTTTGGCAAAATATACAGATTTGAAACACCAACCGTTTCTCTCTACAAAAATTTTACTATATTCTCTCGCGGAAGAACTTTAAATTTCAGCTCAAGAAAGACCATTGAAATTTTTTGACAGAATGTATCTTATAGAAAAAAGTACGAGGAATACAGTGCTGCAAACCGGAAGTCAATATCATTATTCGTTCAGATATTATAGTTAATTAAACACAATAAACAAAAGAATAAACAAAATTTTTACTATATTCTCTCGGGGAAAAACTTTAAATTTCAGCTCAACCAAGACCACTGAAATTTTTTGGCACAATGTATCTTATAGAAAAAAGTCCGAGGAATTCAATCCTGCAAACCGGAAATTTCTATCATTATTCGTTCAGATAATATAGTTGATTAAAAACAATGAACAAAAGAGTAAACATAAATTTTACTAAATTCTCTCGCGGAAAAACTTTAAATTTCAGCTCAAGGAAGACCACTGAAAATTTTTGACAGAATGTATCTTATAGAAAAAAGTACGAGGAATTCAGTGCTTCAAACCGGAAGTCAATATCATTATTCGTTCAGATATTATAGTTAGTTTTTCCCCGAGAGAATATAGTAAAAATTTTGTTTATTCTTTTGTATATTGTGTTTAATTAACTATAATATCTGAACGAATAATGATATTGACTTCCGGTTTGCAGCACTGAATTCCTCGTACTTTTTTCTATAAGATATATTCTGTCAAAAAATTTAAGTGGCCTTAGTTGAGCTGAAATTTAAAGTTTTTCCCCGAGAGAATATAGTAAAATTTTTGTTTATTCTTTTGTTTATTGTGTTTAATTAACTATAATATCTGAACGAATAATGATATTGACTTCCGGTTTGCAGAACTGAATTTTTCGTACTTTTTTCTATAAGTTACATTCTGTCAAAAATTTTCAATGGTCTTCCTTAAGCTGAAATTTAAAGTTCTTCCGCGAGAGAATATAGTAAAATTTTTGTAGAATAGAAACGGTTGGTGTTTTAAATCTGTATATTTTGCCAAACTTTGAAAAGCTGTATCTCGGAAACTATTAGGGCTACCGAGCCCATTAGATTGTAGACAATTTAATCTAGTTTAAAAATTGTATTGAATGGTTTTTGTCGAAATCGTGCTCCTTCATAGTCAAAATGGTAAGAATCCGAAAAAAGTGCAAAAATTTAGCAGTTTTTGAGATATTCAAAAGTGTTCCGGAGGGTTGCCGAGGTCGAAAACTTGGATTTTGCATCTCAGTCACATCCTATACAAGAAAAAAAATAGAAACCTACTACCACCACTTGATGCAACTTACGATGTACTATGTTACTGGACTATTATAGCTATTAATATAACAAGAATATTATGCGTTTTATAATACCGAGGATGTTGCTAAGCGACGAGGTGAAACCGAGTCTCTTTGAACATCCAAGGTGGCTTAAATCGCATATATTCGCGTTATGCTGGGTCCACACTTGAACATTTTAGTCCGAACGAACCGAACAAGCAGTACGCGCAAGCCGAATTCGCCAAGTGTGGACGTCTCTCCGAGCCGAACCGAACGAGCCAAATGTTTTCCGTTGCTTGTCGGTAAATCGGACTTGCTCAAAGAAAACAATTGTTCGCCGAATCATTCAGTTGACGGGAATTCGCACCGTTCGTGCTGATCGCCTTGATCGCAGCATTCGTTGTATAAACATAGACAGCTGTATTGTATGTATTTGAAGGTTATTATAAATTATTGTGTGTTGAAAATGAAATGGGACAGGGAAAAGTGTAATTAATAGACATTTATGAGCAACACCATGTCTTATGGAACCCTAAGTATGGGTTTTATTACAATAAGTTAAAAGAAACATGACGCTTGGATGAGAATAGGTGAAATAATAAAGTGTCCTATTACCCATTTCTGGATATATAAATAAAATGCTGACCCAAAAAAATGCTGAACTTGTGTATTCTTAGTTAAATTTGTGGTCAGTGTAGGTCAGCTTAAATTTTTAGCGGTTAGCTAAATTGAATTACTTGGTTTATATATAAAACACTTTAAATTTTTATAATTATGCCAAATATCAGAATATTCATAGAAAATAAACATGTTCTGCAATGGTCAGCTTGTCATTTAAAGTTTTTAGCAGTCAGCAAAATTAAATTACCTGGCATACATATAAAACGCCTTATATTTACGCCAGAAGCCACAAATTTAACGAAGAATACACAAGGTCAGCAATGGTGAGCATTTTATTCTTACCCCATATTTCTTCGCCTTTTCTTATTTTTTTTCTAGCTTACAAATAATTTAAAAAACACCAAATGCTACCGTCAAATTGGAATCCATTATTGACATTCACTGCGAATGCTTCAAGCATGTTGGAAAACCAATAATTCGGCGAATCTGCCGAACGCAACGAGCTTTTGTTCAGAGTATTCTGCTCTGCGCGTTCAGTTCGTTCTGTTCGTTCGGACTAAAATGTTCAAGTGTGGACCCAGCATTATATTCAAAGCTTAATCGTATCATCAACGGCAGCGATGTTAAAACAAATCAACAATTTTGATGTTATTATGGCTGTATCGAACGTATTAAGTCCGTAACTAATGAATTATAAGTATCTAACGTATTATAAGTAACTAACGTATTATGTTGTTTATAATTATCAATAAATGTTGCATGGAAAAATGTAATAACAGTTGATGATATTTAAGATTAATTAAAGTATATATTTATAATTTAGTATTACGGTATCTTGTAGTCCATGATCGATTAACATTATTGTTACTACGTAAAATTTAAATGATTATGACATGACAGTGACAGTAACAGTGACAATAGTAAAATATCATTTATATCTTCTTCTGCAGTTTAAATAAAATGACTAAAATATATTTGTGAGTATACCTTAGTAGTACTTATATATTAATATATTTGTATAATATAATTGTACATTTTAGTTATTAAGAAAAGTATGAACAGTTTAATAGGCGTACAAGGAAGTCATGTGGTGTCCACGTCAGATTTTTTAAATTTTACTGCAGTTCTTTAATGCTACCAGATAAAGACAATTTTTTTATAACGTGTAAATTGCAAATAACTTTTCCTCTTATTCTTATTACAAATAAATACTATATTTATCCAAATTTATAGAAATTTGTTACATTTAATATTTTCAATTTTCAAAAAATATCACTTCCGGTGAAAATATTTGTACCAAAATCTAATGAGCTCTTCCTATTCGTATACAATTGTAAAATACCAAATATCAAATTTTTGGGTAATTCGTATTTGAGTTACCATGTGACTAACACCAGGGGACTTCAAGTCCAATAAGTAAAATGACAGCATGACCTTGATATATGTTTTAGTTCGTGCATATAACACTGCAGCGCTATACTCGTACGACGGTTGATTTTCAAATTCTGACAGTTCTAAACAAACAAGAAGATAATGCTTATGAGAAGAATCTTGCAGTAATCGAACTGTAAGTAAACTAAAATTTGCTATGAAGTGAGAATTGTTTGGAATAATATTTATAACTTTTACTTTCTAGGACTTTAACATGTTTAACCATAGTGTTTAACTCTTCAACTGCAATGGAAATTAATGTTTTGAAAAGCTATGAGAAAGTAAGTTGAGAATAAAAGTAAATAAGCGAAAAGATATAGTTATTTATTCATTCCAGGACCGCTAATTATTAAACAAAGCCATTGGTTTATCAAGTAATCTACTTGTTATCCCAAACATGAACCAACAAAAATTTATTGAGGTTAGTAAATGCGGACCCGACGAATTAGTGAAAATTGCCCCGAAACTGATAAATAAAATTTATTAACTAGTTATTAATGTAGTAAATATCAGCTTTAAAATCTTTAATACCTCCTCTTTATAAAATGGAAGATAAAAAACCAAAATACTACTGCAAAGCGCCTATGTGTAATAATAAATATTTATATTTGAACGGAAAGCCGGATCCATTAAACAAGAGTTTTTTTCGTTTTCCTACAAATAATTTGGCCCGTTGTTTATTATGGGTAAATTATGCTGAATTGAATAATACTTGGAAGGATAAAGTTTAAAAAGAGTTTATTTTATTTTACATTGTTATTAGAGTTTTATTTTGTATTTTTCTTTTTGGCCATTGTTAAAAATGAATGTATTTTTTATATAAATTTACCAAAAATATATGTATACATATTATTAATGTTTTCTTATTTATTTTCGTATTATTTTTTATATACCTGTATCCTTTACGTAAACCTTATATGAATCCTACAAGAAAATAATAGTTCCGGCATACAACACTGCAGCGCTGCAAGCAGCATTTGCTTTCAATTTTTTTGCTGGAAGTTGGGTCTCTATTTCACTTACTTACTTTATGACTAACACCCCTTGACCACATACATACCCACACACATACACACACACACACACTGTAACGAAGTGCATTTTTCGTTACGCTAAATTTGTCTAAAATACTCCTCATCTGTTTGTAACGAATATACTTGCTATTTTCATGGCCATTTGAAGTCATAAATTTCGTTTATACTTTGAACTTTAATGTGTCAGTAGACTCTTTGATCTGAAAATATTATAAAAGTTGAGCTGAGAATTGACTCAGACCATAACGTACCTATAAACTGTGATGAAATCCAATAAGAAAATTGGATCCACGACATAATGTGATAGTAATCATATTCAGGTGTTATTCAATTAAACTTAAAGGTATTTATAATCCAGGTTAAGATATTGATATATTTTATTCGGCCAAACATTTGTGTTCATTACCTGCCAAAGGATTAGAATTAAGTATTTTGTATTATATATAATCATTTGACCTACCAGACAGAGTTTGGTTTGTGTAATTTCATAAAATGCTAAAAATCGTTGAAATCAGTTTGAGGTTAACTTTCTAGAAAACACTCTGCAAGCTTAACTTCTACAAGTGTCAAACGAGTTATTCAATTTGTCGCTAGGTGGCAACTGATAGAGTAGAGACGCTGCGCAGTACAGTACTTCGCAGGAAACCGTTAGAAAGAGAACCGCAGAATGTTCTCGAATTTAGAGAGAGCACTGATTCTAGTGACCGTTAGAAAGAGAGTCTCAGATGTTCTGGAATTTAGAAAAAGAAACTGTCCGTTGCCTAGTAATCTCGGTCAATCACAACATAGTAGAAAAACCGTTAGAAAGAGAGCCTCGAAAGGTTCTAGAATTTAAAGAAAGAGAACAACAGGTTCTTTTGACCGTTAGAATGTTGCCTAGCAATCTCTGTCAATCACAACATTGTAAGACAGAGAAGAGACGAGCGTTTTAGACAAGGCTAGCATGATATTTTTTCATATAAAAAGGCAAGATTTTTCGATAAGATTGTCAGTCAAGTCAATCCATGCAACTCACGCATTTGGGACTGATAGGGTGGCTCTTCAAGAACTAAAGGTGAGGACTAGGTATGGAGTGAAATCTAGCAGGCAATTACAGTTAACGAGTTGATTTGCGTCCTCTTTTATCGAGTTGGCCACCGAATCGACCATCCTAGCTTGGCGTCCTTCTCCATTTTACAAGTACTACCAAAATCCTCAACGTTGCATTTACAGGCGGTGTTCTAGGTAGACACATAGTTATAACCGACTCTCAGCAGCGGCCCTCTTTGCAGGACCTATCCTGAAAGCTCTCGTTACCTAGACTATTTACCCTGTAATTATAACAATCCTTTGTTGCATTTTTGACGGTGGTGTTTAAGTTTGACCATCCGACAAACCGACTTAGCGTGGTCCTCGCTGTAGGGCCCATCCTGAGTTGCGGTCGCGTGTTTTGCTTAGGCCACTCCCCGTTAAAGGTGTCGTAACAACCGTTCTAAAGCCTCCCGCTTTTGTTGTTATTCTTTTTCCAAAACTTTTGCAGTCACGTCTGACTATTTTCAATAAACATAAATTATTACTATTTTTCTAAAAGTTTAAATTCAATTACCACGAGCTTAAAATCAAAAATCGGTTAAACTAATGAATTCTGTATTTGTCCAAAACGTTGCGCCAGCGCAGTCAACGTTAATTATTTAATTGTCAAATATTTTGCGGACAAAAGTTTGTCGCAAATTATTATTTATTTAAAAGGAAAATCTAGTAAAGATATTTTCTAATAATTATTATTGTATCCACCGAGGTCGGATATTTATAAACATTTTGAGTCCTACAATTCACTAGCCATTAAACTCGTAATTATTTTAGCTCAAACTTGGTAAATTTATTTATGCGCGGAGGCCGCAAATTATTTAAACTTAATAGTAACGATATTATTGATTTTTGACACAAAAAGCAATTGTTTCAATCCTCAACCTGATTATCATAATCAATCCATTGTCGCCAATATTATTTTTGTACTTTTGTAATCAATCACTTGTAATATGGTTTATTTACATTGTTGACATCACAACGATCATTCTTGTAATCAACACAAATAAATACATTTGATTACGACATTTCAATCCACACCATTCATATGTTTCATGTGTTTGTTTTGTATTTCATGTTTTTGATGAATAAATCTTGCATGTTGTTAAACTTTCAGTTAAGTTATTATTTATTGATCTTGCCATCACTGTACTGGATCCGAAGATAATAAAGTTCAATACTCTAAAAATAAATTCGATCTAATCAAGTGGTAATTTAGATCTGGCGCCCGAAATTTAAATTTGATAACTTCCTGTACCGGCAGAGCCATCTAGAGGTAAATGTGATGAATAAGCTGGAGTAGGAGCTAAAGGCGGGAAATATTTGAAATTATAAATAGACAAGTATTTTCCCAATTTAACCAAATGTACCCGTTTTAACAATTTAATTCTTTCTGAAATTAAATAATTAAAGTTAATAAAAGTCTTAGCATTTTAATTAATTATTATTTTGGACTACTCCCCTTACCATTACAACACATACATACAGACATCATCGGGAAACTATCAAAAATGAGTTGTAAGGACCCTAATTCGTGCTCATCCACTAAAAACTCACTATCCGATTTTTTGCATGATTCGAATACCTTCCTTTACAGGTAAGCGGAAGGTAAAAACGCTCTAATACATTGCTGTCATTCTGTAACACTGTAACTATGGTAATGACATGCCCTATGTTTACTAATAAAAAAATCCGATGTGGCCAACACATAACCTCTCGCCATACTCTACTATTTTTATTTTTCTAATATAAGTATATATTATGTAGTACTTACTCACAAATATACCATTGTACTAGAAGGGAATATTATGAAAATTTATTATGACCTTATAAATACTAAATGACATTTCATATTTTCCATTTCAATTTGCCAAAAAGTCAAAAATTCATGTGACATTAACACTCAAATATTTTATTTTTTTTCCATAGGTAGGCAGATAAATCAAAATTGTAACAAATTTGTAGAATTTTTAACTTCTTGTAATTGGAAAATGGTGCTAGATAGAAACAACGTTTTGAATACATATTGTAGATAGTAACATTTAGTATACAATTTTATTTAAAAAATTCCTATTAATTCATAAATTTTGAGAATATTCCAGAAAAACTCTTCAGATCTTCAAGAAACTACCACTTCCGGTTGCACGATCAACACCAAAATCTAATCAGATCTAATCTAGGGTGTCAGAATATTGTATACCAAATTTCAAATTTTTTTATTCAGTGGTATTTGAGTTATCGTACCTCCAACATCCATCCTGACACACTGACACACACACTGACACACACACACACACACACACACACACACACACAAACACACACACACACACACACACACACACACACACACACACACACACACACACACACACACACACACACACACATCGCGAAATTATCATGTGTGACGTAGACAACATTGAATCCAAACCGTGAGTATGTGTATGTGTATGTGTATGTGTATGTGTATGTGTATGTGTATGTGTATGTGTATGTGTATGTGTATGTGTATGTGTATGTGTATGTGTATGTGTATGTGTATGTGTATGTGTATGTGTATGTGTATGTGTATGTGTATGGGTATGGGTATGGGTATGGGTATGGGTATGGGTATGGGTATGGGTATGTGTGTGTGTGTGTGTGTGTGTGTGTGTGTGTGTGTGTGTGTGTGTGTGTGTGTGTGTGTGTGTGTGTGTGTGTGTGTGTGTGTGTGTGTGTGTGTGTGTGTGTGTGTGTGTGTGTGTGTGTGTCAGGATGGATGTTGGAGGTACGATAACTCAAATATCACTGAATAAAATTTTTTTGTATACAATATAATGACATACTAGATTAGATCTGATTAGATTTTGGTATTGATCATGATACCGGAAGTGGTAGTTTCTTGAAGATCTGAAGAGTTTTTCTGGAATATCCTCAAAACTTTTGAATTAAATGGATTTTTTTAAATAACATTGTATACTAAATGTTACTGTCTATACAATATGTATTCAAAACGTTGTTTCTATCTACCACCATTTTCCAATTACAAGAAGTTAAAAATTCAACAAATTTGTTTCAATTTTGATTTATCTGCCCTATGAAAACAAAAAATAAAATATTTGAGTGTTTATGTCATATGAATTTTTGACTTTTTGGCAAATTGAAATGGAAAATATGAAATGTCATTTAGTATTTTATACGGTCATAATAAACTTTAATAATATTATAAAAACTACAATTCCCGAATTCCCTTCTAGTACAATGGTATATTTGTGAGTAAGTACTACATAATATATACTTATATTAGAAAAATAAAAATACCTAGTAGAATATGGCGAGAGGTTATGTGTTGGCCACATCGGATTTTGTAAATTTTTTTTATTGAAACTTCATGTTATTTGAAAGCGATTGAGAGTACTGTAAGCCTTAATTGGTCTTAATAAAGCTGTAATTAATTTTTAAAGTTTGTGTGACGTAGATGTACAACTGAAAATCTTCTCAAACAATGGAGCTGGAATTAAAATGTACTCATGTAAAATCAACTGTTTTTAAATGTTACAAAATATAAAATACAATTTGGTCTTCGTGAAAATATATTCTTTAGATATATACTCGTAATTTATAAATTTGCCGTCAAAAATTTTATCCTGAGTTTTAGTACCACATGATTCGCAGACCTATGTCATTCAACATATCTTTCAATGGGAGTATTCGGGCAAAGCTTATCAATTTTCATTGCAGATTTAGCAAAAAACTATGATTTTATGCTAGCGCGCTAAACTGTACATATTTTACTGCAAAATTCAGGAAAGGTAGGTACATTGGAATTATTAAAAAATTTAATTTTATTTTTGTTACTTCAATTAATGACATTGATTGGAATGATGACAGATCCACGATATCTACGAAAGATATTGTCGGAGAAACATTAATGTCATTGAACCAATTTTCTTTAATTTTTGTATTAGTTGGTATTCTTATGAATATTTTGTTCGGAGTTGTTGAACTATCATTATAACAATTACGAACCAGGCAATATTTTATAACCATTTTTAAAGTACATTACTTTACATGACAGTTCATAGATAAAGAAACACTACGTTCAACGAAGATAGACGGCATACACGTTGAAATAATAAAGGATAGATGTGTGCTCCTTTCAATATAATTGACTGGATTGCTAATTTGCTACTATGGTAAAGTACCCTATTCTGTACAATTTAAAATTTGTAAGTAGATTTAAAATGTGAATGAATAATAATTTACATGTATTAAAGGCATTGGCAAGTTACAGAAATCAAAACTACATTGTACGTTGAGAAACATAGTGAATACAAAAATATTATACTGGTCTTAGTTGCCGAGATATAAAACAACAAACGCATTGTGCCTAGCCAAACGAACAGTTTCAAATTTCAAATAGCTGTAAATTTGTAATAAATAATCGCACAGACTTAAAACAAAAATTAATCAACTTCTAATTTTATAATTTATTTATTAATAATATTTAAAATATATCGAAAATATCTTGCCAATGCCTTTAAATTCTGTACGATTTAAAATATGAACGTATTTAAAATTTACATGTACAAGCAAATTGCAATGCGTATCTCATAAGAAAAAGTAAGATGGCAAAATATTATTCATCTCTTTCTATTTTCTATGAGATACGCATTGCAATTTGCTTGTACATGTAAATTTTAAATCGTTCAAAATGTAATACTTATAAATTATAATTCATTCACATGTTAAATACTTACAAATTTTAAATCGTACAAAATTTTACACGTGTAAAATTAAATTCATTCAAATTTTAAATCGTACATAATTTTATACGTGTAAATTTTAATTCGTTCACATTTTAAATACTTACTTACAAGTTTTAAATCGTACAGAATTTTATACGTGTAAATTTTAAATCGTTCATATTTTAAATAGGTACCTACTTACAAATTTTAAGTCGTACATAATTTTATACGTATATAATTTAATTCATTCAAATTTTAAATCGTTCAGAATTTTATACGTGTAAATTTTAATTCATTCAAATTGTAAATACATCAATTTTTATAAGATGCGAATATTTTTAACACATTTATTTTTTGTTACGCCAAGTACATTATTAAAATTAGTATGAAGCCAGTGTAACATTAAATACTAAAACAGCTTGCCATAAAAACACGTGCAAGTAAAGCGAGTAAATAAAATTATACATAATTTGTCTTACAAGGCGCTCTATTTCCATTTCCACGTCTCTGTTGTTTCCATCGATAAGCCAATCAGGCCTGGATTGCAGCACATGTAGGTTAACCACCAATACTCCAATTTCCAAGTTTACTATTTGTGTGTGAATCTCTCGAAATATCGCTGTTTTAGGTTTTAAAGAGCTTGCTATTGTCATAGTTTTGACGTGATACTTTTCTTCTAAAAAAGAAGATAAAGATAAAGGTACAAACAAAAATCTGCTGTGAACACCACAGTACATGCCTGGCTATAAGTTTTAATAACTTGCTTTCGTACACGCGCGCACACACACACACATACACGCAGACATAATATCGAAAATACTTTATTCGTATTCTACGGATCCTAAAACGTGCTCATCCACTAAAAACGAACACTCGAAAATTTTGACCCATCACAAGTAAAAGTAAGTACAAACTTAAGTACGTAATGGTAACAAAACTAAATTAGATAATTTAAACAAATTAGACTTGGTATACATAGGCTTTTTATAAATTTAATCTCAAAATTTTCTATTTTGGCACTTTGACTCTTTAGAAACATTTTTCATTTGTTGAACACCTAAATAAGTTGGAACTTAGTCATTTTCAAATATTATTGGGCTTGGTATAGACATTTTCATATATAACTCAAAATTTCCGATTTTGGAACCCTTTAAAACTTACACTCTTTAATGAGGGTTTCCAAGGCTACGGCTTTTACAGAAATACTTATTGGATATCAATTTTCAGGATATATAAGTTATAGGAAAGTGATAATAATTTATTGTTAATTTTGATAGATTTATTACCTTTTTATCGAAATGAAAATGTAACTCTTTTGAAACGTGCATTAAAATGCGCCATGTGTGACGTAGACAATAATGAAACCAAACCGTGAGTAGATTTGTTCGCGCAAGATGGTTTTTTGTCGTTTTGACTATGGAATGGACGACGGACCTGTGTAGAAATAAGGTAAGATCTACGTATCGTATTCGGTCCTTGTCAGCGCGGTAATCGTATTTTTATTTATGAATTTTTTTCTGGCTTATAAGCAACTTTGTGAAATAAAAATACGGGTCTAATATTTTAATGTAGGTATAGATTAACATAAAAAACCAAAAAATCGTGGAAACCCCCATTGATCGATGATATTTGTCTGCCCTATGCCACAGTTTTAATAAACACGTCATAATAAAGTCTATTTTAAGCTTAAAATTTACTATATCCTTACTTTTTTATTAGTTTAGACTTTTATGTCA